>CM057455.1:842960000-843300000 GCA_016271365.2 Neoceratodus forsteri
TAATACAAAGTAGTGTAAAGTAATGCAACTGGGAAACAAAAACCCATGGGAAGAGTACACAATGTGGGGGGGGGGCATTAACAACAACAAAAATGGAAAAGGACATGGGGGCAGTCATATCAGATAGCCTAATGGTAAGCAAGCAATGTGAGAAGGCAATAAGGATGGCTGGGGTGGATACTTGGATGTATAGGGAGAGGCATCACCAGTAGAAAACAGGAAGTTTTTATCCTTCTTTACAGACAGTTGGTGAGACCCCATCTGGAGTACTGCATGCAGTTCTGCAGACCCCACCTTCTGAAGGACATAGACAGGATGGAGGCAATCCAGAGGAAGGCAACTAAAATTGTGCAGGGTCTGCAACAGAAGCCATACAATGAGAGAGACTAAAGGAGCTTAATATGTATAACCTTGAGGAAAGGAGGGAGAGGGGTGACATGATAGAAACTTTCAAGTTCCTCAAGAGAACGAACAAAGTCCAAGAGGGTAGCAGCTTTCAGAAAAAGAGATGTGCAAGACCAAGGCGACACAATCTGAAGATAGAGGAGGAATGGCTCAGGGGCTATGTAAGGAAGTATTTTTTCACAGAGGGGGTGGTGGATGCATGTAACAGCCTTCCTGAGGAGGTCATGAGGTCAAAAACAGTAGGCGAATTCAAGAATGCATGGGACAGAAATAAGGCAATTCTGGTGGGGGGTGTTGGAAGAAGTAGGCTGCTGGTTAACTAGTATCTGCAGCTTATCCACTAGGTAGGGAAATGGGCAGACTAGGTGGGCCAAGCGGCGCTTACCTGCCGTCAACGTTTATGTTTCTATAGCATATATGCTCCAGAGCCTAGGATGTCTTCATGATCCAGCCCCAGTTTTATAAATCACTACTCAATACTTTCTTGTTTATTTAAAATGTGGCTTAAATCTATCACCAATCTGGGGAGTACACATCACTTTGTACCCCATCTATTGCCAAAGCACCTGAGTTTGATAATCCCTGTGGAGTGCTTGAAGTGCATGAACTGCAAGTGTCCTGATAGGCATGATTCACTTTGTGAGATCTGCTCAATGGGAGATGGCACAGTAATATTATCAGTTGGATGGAGCTTGTGTACATCATTTGAGCACAACGGATGGGGCTTTTTTAACTGAGTGGGCATACAGAGCATGGTGATCTCTGTGTCATAGATGACCTGGGGGATTTCACCATGTAACCATGGCTGGGGGGCTAAGGGCAAAGGCACATGTTGGCTAAATAGACTACCAGTGGGATGAGAGAGATGCAGAGCTATTGGGGAAAAATAAGAGACTTGGAGCTACGAGGGATTCTTTCCCTGGTGGTGCATAGTATAATCTCTTTAAAAAGGTAGAGATGTTACGGATTTCTTTCTCCCTAAGTCTCCATCTTTTCCAACTACAGAATGAGCCTCTGTTGTGTGAAAAAGAAGAAGAACTCTACTACACCAACAATGTCTAACAACGCATTTTGGTCTGACACAATACAAATGCTGTAGTGTGCAATAAGGTGAAAACAGCACATACGTATCAAATATGAAAATGTTTAAGTTCTTCAGTTGAAAACCAGTTTTCATAAACGGCATTCCCTGGCTGCATCTGTGCAAATTACAAGGTCATTGTTCTTTATTATCAATGCATCAGTTTGCTGCTACAAATGAATGAAACAATGCAGGGAATCAGCAGTTTAAAAATGAACATGCTTTACACTAGCAAGTACTGTAATTAGCAGAATTTGCATACTGTTAGGTTACATCTTGTTCAGATTCAATCGCTGTCTCTCTTGCTGTGCTATGATAGGTTTTATCAGTATGCAAATTGATGAAGTCCATGTTCAAGTGTATTGTCTATTTCTTCATTGGGTATGAGCTCTTGTATTTGATCCATGCATCAGCAGACAAGTAGATGAGTGCAGGTATGAGTTGTTTTCTTTTCTATAGATTTTTGTTAAATGTCCTGCTGTCACATAGAGCAACTGTAGTTTCTTATTTGAACACTGGCTAATTAGCCAATACTGAAGCCGCAGAACTGACCTTTAGTGTGGAGGACCCTGAAAGGATTTTATTTCTCATCACTTATTTAGTATTCATTCCTACAGAGACTCTGGAGGAGCTCTCTATTTTATAGAAACCAAAAGAAGAGAAATCAGCTTCAGCTGCATGAAGCCCTTCTATCTGAAAACTGAAAGGCCCAATGAAATCATAGTAGCTTAATAATTCACAACAAGCAACATATACTTTATTCAGTTGAATGTTTTACTAGAAAAGAATAAGCTCAGCTGACTTCAGTTCATTTCCAGGTTTGTTCTAAGGAGACTGCAAAAGAGAGAACTGAATAAAATTTCAGAAAAAACATTAAAATGGTAAAATTAAAATTAAAATTTTGAAGCAGCCTTTAGGCAATTACTTTTTAATAATGCGGGACAAGTGGTTCTTTGGAATAAAAGAAAACGCAAAGATATGTAAAAAAAACACATGTTGAGACCTCATGAATGAAAACAGAGGGAAAACAAAAGACAGGCTTAAGTATATTTAAGCAAGAGCTACAGTCTTCCTTCTTTGTCACCAGCAAGACAAGCAGCAGTGTATGAGATTCCAATAACATCTCTCAAGACACAGTGACAATACCAGTGCATGGATTAAAATGGCTGCAGCCATACATTTATTGAGTGTTTAAAGGTACAGTGATAGAGTTGTGTATGGTGGAGAGTCTAATCAGGACAATCCTCACCCTCAGTGGGGTACTTCCCCCAAGTTCTCTTACCTTATTTATTCCCAACAGCCTGGGGACCATTACCTGCTAGCCCTAGCCTCCATTATTGTTTCATTTCTCTACCCATTCTTTAGCTCCCTTACCCTTGGCCTGCAACACCCAGGTGCCCTCACACCCCCCAGCTGGCCAGATCAGCCATTTGGCCAGAGCGATGGTGGGGAATCTCTCATGTGAAGCCCAGGGGAAGGGAGGAATCCAAGCAGTCAAAGTCCTTCATGGTCTGAGCTCTATCACTAGAGCCATTACTAGCCATAACTAAAATAACCCCACAACTGTCTTAAGACACCATGAAAAATATAAAAATGCAGAAGGATATATTAAAATATCTTGGCATAATTTTGATACATCTTCTGAATGAATATAATGATATTTAGGTTACAGGTTAGACTTTTGCCATAGAGTTATATTGGGCCTAATAATTAAGCCAGGTGATACTGTAGAGATAATCTGCAGCACTGAGGTTCATATTTAGAGTGGAAAACATTTGTGGAGGTTCTTGAAAGCATGACTTTAATAAAGATAACAATAAGGAAATGGAATTAATCTCAGAGATGCTTAGAATGACAACAGCGATAGGAACAAACTGGTTGTACTTATCCTGTACGTTAATCATAATGCATGTAATTGTACTGTATATAAAAAAGTATTTTGTTTTTTAAATGAGGTACTTTTTTAACAACAAAATATATTGAGGAAAAAAACATTTAATTAAAGGGAATTGTTACTAGACAACAAGATAAAATCTATATATTTATAATACAGAAAATAATACATATTTTTGTGTGTGAAACCAGAATGTTACACTTACATGAGGTGTGGGATGCTAAATAAACAATTAAAGCAAAGTTCTTGCAGTTTATAAAAGTATCTCACACTGAAGGTATATGTGAAATCCTGATTTATACCACCCATGTCTTTTTTTTATAATTAGCAGTGATCATTTTGAATTATTGTGTAAGTTGTGTGACAAATACTTGTGCCACTCACAGAGTGAGCTTGATTGACAGGGGATGATAAAAACTGCCCAGTTGTAATGCATTTTTACAAAGCAGTTACCTGAGCATTGCAAAAGCTTATTAGTAACTATACTGCTGTTACCACTGTTGTTTTGTGGCATGTAGCTCAGATAAAATCCTGGACTAAATACAATTCAGATTACAGCTTAGAATGGGTTTGCTAGGTATCACATTTTCAGACTCAGTCAAATGAGGTTTGCATGCTTAGGTCATTACCAGTAAAGCAAGTAAAATAATTTATTTTTATTGTGCTATATAGAGCTAGACTATCTATTATTGATTTCTTATTAGTATATTGTATACTGTACATTGATGATAGCCTGAATCTCAACCAGTGATGTTTTGT
Source organism: Neoceratodus forsteri (assembly GCA_016271365.2). Taxonomy (NCBI): domain Eukaryota; kingdom Metazoa; phylum Chordata; order Ceratodontiformes; family Ceratodontidae; genus Neoceratodus; species Neoceratodus forsteri. Next base: position 842,964,140 of record CM057455.1, read on the forward strand.
CTGGAACTCCAGAATTGACTCCAAGGAATTCGATGAATTGAAAAAGTTAAAAAAAGTGTCAGAATAATAAAATAATAATTTTTTTGTCATTCATCAATATCCAAGACACTTGACTTTTTGAAACTAGATATCATATCGAGTAGAAGAGGCTTCCTGTGTGCAACACTTTTTGCATCTTGATGGTAAAGTGAACTAGACAAACATGCTGTAACATATTGTATGACATTTTTTTACTGCTTGCAGATCAGTAGTCCTTGCCTAGTAAATCTTATATCAAAATAAATATAATAGAAACATAAATAGTGATGGCAGAAAAAGATTCAGAAATCTTACCTGCTTCCCTCACATCCTACTGCCAAGTAAGGTAAATGGAGCTGATTGACTCTTCTTCCTTCATTTTCCAGTCTGCCACCCCTCCCATAGGTACCTCCCTCCTCAACTAACCCCTTGCTATTGCTAAAACTTTGTATCTGTCCCAACCAACTTTGAATCCTTTCACATCAATGCCTAAACCACCTGATTTGGCAGCCTATTCCACTGGTCCGCCACCTTCTTCATTATGCTTTGTGTCCTTCTTGAACTTCCCCATGACCAGTCTTCACTGCTGCCCTGTCATCATTGCTTTTTCCTTCCTAGTGAACAGATCCTTATAGTATATTTTACTTATTCTCTCCAATAATTTGTACATCTCAAATATATCCTCATCTCTGTCCTTGCTGTTAGTGAGTACATAATGAAATCTGCCAACCTTTTCTCATACTGCATGTCCAGCTCTACTATGCCTGGATCAACTTAGTGACACTCCGTTGCATGGTTGCCAGGCAGTCCCTACCCTTCACCAAGTGAGGGCTGTAAAACTGCATGTAGTACTCCAGATGAGTCCCAAGGACCTGTACAGGGCAATATCACTTACTTTCTCCAACTGTCAAAACCCCTGTCTGTATACCCATACATCCTGCTTGCCTTGCTTCATGCCTTACTGCACTCACTTGAGGATCTGAGACTATGGCTAATGATGACCCCCGCCAAAGATCCCTCTCCTCTGTCATCTTTTCTATCATTTTAACCCATTATCCTGTAGTACGTACTTACATATATTTTTTTCTTATCAATGAGCATCACTTAGCAGTTCCTTGTGTTGAACTTTAACCACCATAACATGGACCACCTTTCTAATTTCAAGGCCTTTTTAAATTTCTCTTATACAGTATATTCTTCATTGCCTACTCTAGTGCACAGTTTCGTGTTGTCCATAAAGAGACACATCCTGTTCTGGATACCCTTCCCTCAAGTCACTGATGCAAATGTTGAACAAAACAAGGCCTAATACTGCACTTGTGGCACCCCACTTATGACATTCTTGGCCTCTGATTGTATCCCATTCATTACCTCTCACTGCTTCCTCTCTCCCAGTAAGTTCCCAGTCCACCCTGTCAGTGTATCTTCCACCACCAAGCCCTATAGTTTTTTCACTACCCTCCTGTGTGGTACAGAATTGAAGGCCTTTCTGCAGTTGAAATAAAAAACAAAACAAAAAAACAACTGCACAATCAGTTTTGGTCAAATCCCAAATAAAGTATTCCACTTAAAAAGAAAACAGCAGGTAATGTTTGTCTAAACTAAAGGCTTCCAGTCTAGCTTTAACAGATGGACCACTAACAAATTTGACTAAAGGATGTCTGATTTGTCCTGGCCCTATTTTTTTGGACAAACAGCAGTCGACATACTGTGTATGTTTAAAGAGCTGTGCTTTATATCCTATGTTCCTGTTTTATCCCTGTTGAAATTGACATTAAGCCCATGGCAATACCCAAGCACTCAGAAATGGAACAGGTCTCAGTAAATTCAAAGAAGTGTAAAGTATGATGTAACAAAGACAAAGTAAAGGCATCAAGAATAACAGAATAGCAACAACAACAATATACACAACACTCAGCAATGAAATGAACACAAAATCAACTACTACCACTACTATGAGTACTACTGCTACTGCTACTACTAACACTACAACTGCTACCACTACTACTACTACTACTACAACTATTAATACTAATACTACTACTTCTATGACTACCACTACTATTGCAACTAATGTGTCTACTACTACTACAAATACTACTACCACTAAGACTACTACTATGAAAACTACCACTACTACTACCACAACTACTACTGAGCCAACTAGTATGATACCCATATATACAAACAAACACTATTAACAAAATGTCAATGACAATGGAGGGAACAGGAAAGTGGACACAAAACAAAAAGTAACAAAAGGCAGGAAAAAATCCAGCAGTCCAGTAAGGGGAGGGGGTGGAAAGGCAAACAAAGAAGGGACAGTCCTATGACTGGGGGTGTTAAGGCAAACAAAGAAGGGAACAGTCATATGGGTCCAGCAGTTGTGCCTCCAGGATAGCAGTCACCCTCCTGATTTCCAAAATCAGCACTGCCTGCTGCTCTATCAGTGTTCGCTGCTGCCGCACAAGTCTGCGCAGGAGGTTGTTGCACACCTCTGACTCCTCTGGCCAGGTTGTGCACAATGAGGAACATTGTGGATCTACAGGAGAGAGAGGGGTCATGTGAGGATGGGATACCGGCAAAGAGGCACAATGCAGCCCCAGGTGGCAACCCACGGATGGACAGCATGTCCCGACAACCATGCCCATGTGCCAGTATGGAACACAATGGAATGCACACCCGATAGGTGCCTGCAGGATGGGCTGGATGACACAGGCATCACCCAACAACCCAATGGACACAGATATGTGTGGAAGCCCACCAACAACACCACGGCATAAAGGACACCACCCAACCCAGCATCGCACACAGTGAGACAGTGCTGCCAGGCAGCCATGTCCCGAGATGTCAATGACAGTGGGCCATGCCACGACAAGCACAAGGGATGACACACGTTGGGACATGCTGCCCATTGGAACAGAACTATGTACCATAATGCAGAGCAAAACCACAAGTGAAATAGGCACAGCAACAACATGGTTCAATGTCATGCAAAACATATGATAGCACAGCAAGGCATGTGGCAGTGCCACCACCCACTGCAGCAGCACGCACATGTCAGGCATGCATGGCCACACAGATGCTGCACACGTCCACAGGCCATGGTCCACCAGTGGCAGGACAGCAATGAGCCAAACACACGCCCTGTACAGTGCCACACATGTGGCCATGGTATGGCAGGTGCCATACACCCCACCGGTGGGCACAACAGCCGCAGGAGTGGTACCAATGCACACCATGCTACCACAGTCCACCATCCCATGCACCCCCAAACATAACAGGTGTACATACACCAGGCACAGAAGGGATAGTGGACAGCCAGGTGGGGAACAGCAAATCCCCGTCACAGCTGAAGGCAACAGGCAGACTTGACAGGCAGAGCGACACATGCCAGGACAACATTAGGATACCAGACCACCCCAATGCAGACACAGTGACCGTCAGCTGGCCAGCCTGTGCCAATGCCTCCATGCCAGACCATTGACCATAATGCACAGCATACACACCAGGATGGAGAGGCTGTCTAGATGCCACCTTGATAAATCCCTATACTGTACAGTGTGCACAACAGTAGCATGCACCTAGAACATCCCGTGCAGTACCCTGGCACCCATAGACATGGCACTGATACACACACATGCCATGTGAATGGCAGAACAGGCAAGCTAGGCCACAGATGGGAATGGCAACACTGGCTGGGCACAGCAGCACAGGCCCATAAAGCACATAGGCCTCACACAGCCCCCCCCCCCACAACCACAGCATATGGCAGCAGCCCACCCAGACACCAGCGATACCCCGCAACACCAGTAGGCAACACAAAACCATGGTGCACATGCCCTGGTACCATGCACATAGCCATGCACTAGGTGGGCCAGACACTGGCAGCCCATGGAAAGAACCACACATGCCACAAGCATTACAGTATATTGACAAACAGTGTACTCACGCAATAGGCCCCGGTCATCATCGCTGCTCTCCTCTGCCTGCTGCGGCATGGGCGGCACCCTCAGCCTGCTCTTGTAGGTTGCCCAGGATCCCTTCTGGCCTGTGCTCCCTGAGCTGATCCACTCGATATGCTCTGCAGTGGAAACAGAGTACAGCAATGTTACTACAGAGTGAGCCCAAATGGCAAGACACAACGGTGATCATGGTACACAGAGTATCCAGCAACCCTTCCCAACTACTGGTGGCATGGCACAGCACACTCACATGGGCCCTACCACCTCTGCAGACACACTGTACCACCCATGGCATGCCCTACCATGGACAGGTGATGCCACAATGGCCTTTTGCATGGGCACTGTGCACAGAGGGCATGTCGGCATGGTAGTAGTTCCGTGGACCATGGCCACATGCAGGTGGACAGTGGCATGGCACACCCACAGTGGTGGAGGTCACCCATGCACCTCGGCACCAGCCCTCCCATAGTCCACTAGGGTCAGCAGCAGGGCACAGCTGCAGTCAGTCCCCCTGTCAGTAGTCCCAGCCACAGCAGACCGAGCTGGGGGTCATGTATGATGCGGGCACACAGCAAATGTACATGTCATTGGCAAGGGACACACCAACAGGCACCATGTAGTGTCTAGTGCTGCAGAACCACTGGAGGTGGTATGGCCACCATGCCTGCCCCCCACCCGCCAGATACACTGCTGCACAGTGCCACCAAAGGTACCCATGGCAGCAGGCAGCCCACAAGAGCCCCAAGGGCAGGTACCTGTAAGGGGACACATGCACACACCCAGCCACAGCCACCTTTACACAGGAACACCTGGGAGTACACACACATATATACACCTGCACACTGTACGCATGTGTATGGTGTGGAACAACACCAATCTGGCAGAGGAACTGTCCCATCACACACCATCTGGTGGTAGCATTCCAGCTGCTGCCACTGCCTGCACCACAGGTCTGCATATCGGTGGTGGCACTGCTCCCCATCCTGCAGGATGCCAGTTCTGGCCATCAGGTGACAGGCGATAGAGGCCCACACCTGGCATCGTGTCAGGTCCCCCTTCCTAACCTCAGCAAACAGGTGTCTGTGACTCTTTTGCACAAGCTGTACAAGGTTGGCTGTTTCAGCCTAACCCCACTGCCTGTCCCTCTGCACCACAGCCCTCTGTCTCTGATGTGCAGACATACCCTACCACTAATTGCAGCCCCTGAAATGTACAGGGGCACACCCTGCGCCTGTACCAGTGCAATAGTATAGTGCCATGCTGTTGTATGTATTAGCACCATGCAACCCAGAAATATGTGCTCTGCACATGCATGACCCTGCCATGACCACAGCAGTGACACTGCGTGCATGTGTAATGGTGCCATGAACTAAGCCTGTAGCATGGCACTACATTGCACTGTGTGTGCGCTAGTGCTCACCATAGTCACACTGTGCATGAGTCAGAGCTGAGCAATGGCCAGTAGTGTGGTACTCATGTCAATGCGTGGTGCTATGTAACACCATGTTTGCCCAGCACTGGCCATTTGCCCGGCACTAACACCAGTGATATTCAAAGCTTCCATGTAAATTAGGCTACTTGGGTATGCAGAGGGCAAACAAGGTGATTACCATATCATTACTGCCTCATTTGCATGCCCAACAGGCCTGATTGCCCAGCTGTTCTATTAAAGGGCAAACAGTGCTCCACCTGTGTTGTTGTTAGGGACTGCAGTGTTGTGCAGGATAGAGGTGGAATACACGGTGAGCAGGATGTCCCAGGACAGACAACAGGAACAGTCAGGTCTGTACAGCATGCAGGCCAGGCTGCAATACAGTACATGAGAGTAGGCTGGGCCACACACTGTCCATACAGTCGTGAGGTATGCCTGGCACAGTACATATGCTGGACTGTTGACATGCGCATGCTACAGTGCTGCATGCGTGGTACTGCAGGCCACTGGGAGGGGATGCCGTCTGGCCGGTCATGTTCCAGGGGCCACAACTGTGTGGAGGCCATCACAGAGGGTAGGGAACACTGCTGTGTGTGCCTGGGGCTACCATTGCAGGGGATGTGTACCTCAGTGGGGGGTTGCTGTTGGAGAAGGCCTGTACACCCACATATGCCTGCCTACACCCCTGGTCCTGACAGGCAGTGCATGGGACATGGTGGTGTGTGTATGCATGCAGGGCCACTGCAAGGCCTATGACTGTGCTGTCCGGGTTGCATGTGCATACAGTATGTCTGGCCCCCATGTCTCAGGACAGCAGCATAGGCACCGCTGGCACTGTCTGCACAATACACACTGGGAATGCCATGTGGCATTGTGAGGGCTACCCAAGCAATGCATAGTGTGCCCACATGCACAGTGCCTGCAGCATGCAGGTCCAGGCATTGCTTGGCAGGTGTATACAGTGTCATTCCCAACGGATACTGCTACTGCTGTGCACACATTGTATGCCACTATGAGTAATATGTGCCATTTCCTCTATCCCACACAGGTGACGCTACCAGATGGGAGTGGTAATGGGTGCAAAAGTTCTCTGGGGATGAGCTGAGGGGGCTGGTCCATGCCATCAAGGAGAGGGAGCAGGTGCTAAGATGGAATAAGTCCACAGATGCAGGGGTGCAGCTTATGTGGGATGAAATAATGGCAGAGGTGAATGCTGTGGGTGGCCGTGGATGAAGCACAGACAATGTACAGAAAAGGTAGAATGACCTGCTGCGACGAGCTAAGAAGAAGGAGGCCCAGTGACTGAGGGAATGGCTACAGACAGGTGGCAGCCCCCAAAGCATGGAGCAGTGGGACTGGGACCAATTGATGGTATTGGTTGCATCGACCCTGAGGCCAGTGGCTGTTGGGGGTGTCAAAGGTGGTGAGTGTGAGACACGTCTCACACCACCTAGGCCAGGTATTTCTACAGTGTGTGTCCAATAGTGCCTGCATGACACCTAAGGGGTCTGTGGCTCACCATGCCACTGTCATGGTGCATGCATGACACACACATGGTCAGGTCACATTGTGATTGCAGTGTGTGTTCAGCTCTGTGGTGTGCACCTGTTTGCAATGCACTGCGTGCACTAGTGCACGGGTGTCTCTGTCCATGTATGCCATGGTTGGGGATGAGTGCATGGCCGCATCATCTACATTTGCATAGACTGCACTGTAGGGGGTGCACGGGCATGTTGTGGGGCAATCACTGTTGGAGGTGCATGTCATGGTGGTGTGTTTGGTCTTCTGTGCACTGTGCTGGTCACTGACTGTATGTTTCCCTTAACAGTGCTGGGTGCTCAGCAAGCCATGGGACAGGAGATGCCCGGTACAGCAGCTCAGGAGATGGATTAGGATGATGCAGGTGTGATGCCATCAATGTCAGGCATGGGCGCCATCTGAGGACCATCAGTCGCGGTGCAAGGTTAGCTGGCATGTGGCTGTGGATCCCATGTTGCAGTGGGAGCTGGTGGGTCATCTAATGAAGATGATGTGAACCTGTATACTGACTTTATGCTTGAGGATGCACAGGTGGAGGACCTTAGTGGTGGCCAGGTGGTCATCCTTACTGTGACCAGTGACCATGGCTCGGAGGATGCAGAGCCCAATGACAGCCTGCCTGTGGGGGGAACTGTGTGTGGCAGCATTGGGGTAGGACATGCAGTGGACTCTCTCACAGCTGCATTCAGGGTGGTGGTGCACAGGCACATGGTGGAGGTGTTCAGCAACAGGCTGTTGGCCATGGGTATGTCTAGTGTGCACCACTGGATGTGCGCTGCAGAGCACAAGGTGCAGTGCAGGCCCTGCAATATGCACTGACCATTGCTGGGCCAGTGTAGCAACAGCAGACTGAGCAGCACCAGACACTGCAGGCACCTGCCCAGCTACCCCAATGTGCCCAATGGCAACCACCACCACCCAAGGGACAGGGCGGTGCTGCACCCCCGGGCCAGGAATGCCAGAGTTCCTGGCCTATTCTCTAGGCTACCTGTCATCACAGCATGCATCCCAGCAGGATCTGCATGAATTTTGTAGGGAGGTGTGGCATGAGCTGTCACAGCAGCGGGACACAGTGGTCTCAGCCCTTGGCCGTGATGAGCAGTGGGAGGAGGACCGGATGACACACATCCTGGCCACTGTTGACTGTGGCTTTAGGGGGCTCAATGTTGCTGTGAGGGAGCTTTCAGAGGTGATGTGGGTGGCACAAAGAGTGGGGCAGCAGGGTGTACACATCACACATTGCGGCCACTCCACACATGTCCACCAGCATGTGTCCAGTGCATGCAGAGTGGGCACAGGCTTCACCACACCTGCATCCCAGTCCTCCACTGGCCACTCACGGCATCGTGGGTAACCACCCACCTTGACTGGGTCTGCGGCATGTTGTGGATGCAGGCGTACCACCCTCCAGATATCGCCACAGTCCTCACTGCCCATGTCATCTGCTTAGAGCACACCTAGCTCAGTGTCACTCATGCAAGGGGTGTGTCATGTGTGGGGTGGCAGACGCCACGGATAGGCACCACTGTCATGCACTGTGCACCCATATCTCGCGAGCGCACACACACACACACACACACGTACATACACACACACAGTCCCCTGCCTGCACACACACCTCCACACCCCTTGGTATGTTACAGGCCCCTCCCACCCCACACTACTTTCACCCACCATAGCTGTCCACTATGCACACATGCATGACATGCACTGTGCACTACACACATATCCACATTGCTTCTTAGCAATTCCAGCATGGATTGCATCAGAGTGGTTCACTGTCTACACTGTACTGGGTATGCACATGTATTTAAAGGTACTGTTCATGACCTGTTTGTTGTCTGTGTTGTGTTTACTCACTGTCCCATCTGGGCTAGCATCTTGATGATGCCACTCTTGTGCTCTAGGGCTCTGCGTGCCATACAAGGATTTCTCCTCTCTAATTGCTCTACTATCCCCCTGACCTCTGGCTCTGGTTCACTGTCTGACTGTTCCTCAGGTTCAGATGCATGTATCCCATGGTTCAACACCATGTTGTGTAGCATGCAACAGGCTAGGATAATATGGCATATCTTCTGAGGCCTGTACTGTAGGGCACTGCCTGACTGGTCTATGCTGCAGAACAGCAACTTTAGCATGCCAAAGACCCTCTCTATGATGTTCCTGGTTGCAGCATGTGCCTCATTGTACCTCTCCTCACCCACTGTGGCTGGCCAGGGTACTAGTGTGAGCAGCCAGGGATGCAGGGGATAGGCACTGTCCCTTGTGGAGAGATGTGCACATGTTAGTATTGCTGTTCTGCTGTCTGCCCATTGCAGCTGTGCATCACCTGTAGTGCTGTCCCACTGCCCCCTGCCCCAGCCTCATCCTTGACTACCCATGCCTGTCCCCTGCCCCCACTGTGGTGTTTGCATGTCGTGGTTGCACATACTCACTGACAAGGTGCCCACTGGGTATCATGCCCTCCTCGAAGGCCTGGCACAGCCGTGAGTGGTGCCATATGAAGTCATCATGAGCACTGATGGGGTACTGTGCAAAGACATTGGTGAGGCACCCTGTTGCATTGCACACTACCTGGCAATTGATGGAGTAATACCCCTTCCTGTTCACGTATATGTCACTGCCATCACCAGGTGGTGCATGGATGGGAACATGGGTGCAGTCAATGACACTAAGTGCAGCAAGTAGGTGCACAACTTGATAGAATTGCTGCATGGTTTCTCTGCACTCAGCTGCTGTGCTGGGGAATATGATGAATTCGCCAGCATGTGGCAGGAAAGCATCTAGGAACTGGGTCAGGAGGCGTGAGGTGGCAGACTGTGATACCCCTATGGTGTCCCCCATTGGGCGTTGGAATGTCCCAGTGGCAAGGAAGCACATCGCTGCCGTCACCTTCTCCTCCACTGTCATGGCATGGCTGTTTCTGGTGTTGGGCTGCAGCTGCTCATGCAGGAGTTTCATAACTGCCTCAACATTCCTCTGTTCATCCTGTCAGTGATGTGCTCATCAGGCAGGGTCGTGATGGAGACTCTGGGCCAGTACCACCTGTGTGCAGCATATCTCCTCCTTGGCCTGTGTTGTGGGCCTGGTTGAGCTTGATCCCCCTCTTCCTCCTCCACTACATCCACCATTAGATGCAGCAGCACTGCATTGCTGAACAGTGCCATGTTTACTTCCTGCTCTGGTCACTCCCTCTCTGTGGTTTGCCCTGGGAAAAGACCTGCCTTTCATAGGTGGTAGGCAGCGCTGCACTGTGTGTTGTGCAATGCAGCCTTGCGTGGTGCTATACCTTTGAATTTCCTGTTAGAAACATAGAAACATAGAATTTGACAGCAGATAAGGACCGCAAGGCCCATCCAGTCTGCCCATTTCTTTTTCTACCTTATAAATAAATGTGCCATCAACCTTTGCTCTGTCAATGGCCTAGTCATACTCATCTGTATTGCTCCCTTGTGCCTATCCCATGCCTGTTTGAAGCCCTGCACTGTATTCATATCCACCACTTCCTTAGGTAGGCCATTCCATGCATCCACCACCCTTTCTGTGAAAAAGAACTTCCTCACATTACCCCTTAATCGGCCTCCCTCTAATCTCATGCTGTGTCCTCTTGCCCTGCTTTTTTTCTTATATTGAAACATGTTAGACTCTTTCACCTTGTTAATGCCCTTAAGGTGTTTGAATGTTTCGATCATATCACCTCTCTCCCTCCTTTGCTCTAGGGTATACATATTGAGCTCCACTAATCTGTCTGCATATGTTTTCAGATGCAGTCCCTGCACCATTTTGGTTGCCCTTCTCTGGACTGCCTCAATTTGGTTAATGTTCTTGTGAAGGTGTGGCCTCCAGTACTGCATGCAGTACTCCAGATGTGGCCTGACCAGTGTCTTGTAAAGAGGGATTATTACCTCCCTCCCTCTTCTGACTTGTGATACCCCTACTAAAACACCCTAACATCCCCTAGCCTTACCTACTGTCTTAGGTGGTCTGCTTGGATGATTTCAGGTCATCAGTGATGATGATGCCCAAGTCTCTTTCTTCCCTTGTGACTGACAGCAACTCCCCTCCCAGCCTATAGGTGGCTTCAGGGTTTCTCTTTCCTATGTGCATGATCTTGCACTTCTTTGCATTAAACCCCAGTTGCCACTCTTCTGACCAGTTTGCTAGTTTATGCAGATCTCTTCTCATTCTGCGCACCCCATCTGGATAATTTACTCTGTTGCTGATCTTGGTGTCATCTGCAAACAGATAAACCTTACCCTCCAGTCCATCTGCAATGTCACTGATGAAGATATTGAAGAGGACTGGCCCCAGGACTAATCCCTGAGGTACAGCACTTGTGACTTGCATCTCTTCTGACTGTATACCATTTACCACCACTGTCTGTTGTTCCTGTATTCACATTCCCACCCTTTCACTTTGCCCCATGCATACATTATAGTTTTGCCCTGCACTACTGTTTGCATGCGTTATTTGCCCTTTTGAAAATGGTGGACCTGTGCTAGCCAGGCGCTGCACAATGTTTTGAATATCTGGCCCTGTGAGTCTGTAAAAATTTTTTTATTACGAGCACATTGCACTATTGCACTAGTTACCTGCCTTGTTCTTGTCTTTTTCAAGTAAAAAGAAAAAAATTTTTCACTCAGAAGCTGTCTGCAGTTCATTTTTCAGAGTGTACTCCAATCCAGGTGTGTGCTATTGGTAAACATTTTTTTAGCATCATAAGCCCTGGGAGTGGCACCTAAGTTTAACTCTGTAATATGGAATTCAGTTGAAGTTATTTATTTATTTATTTAGTTAAACATCAGTTTAGAAACCTTTGAGCCAGAGGCTCATTTACAAAGGTACCTCGTCACAAAGAGGACATCAGAACAGTAGTACAAGGGACACAGTACTTACAAACAAAAAAGTTACAGTTCAATTACAATTTTGTTTCAATAGAATACAATCTTCAACAAAGCAAAAGAAGTTAAGTAAACATCTGAATCCTCAGAGTGCAAGCAGACCTTTTTCTTCATTTTAACATTATATTAATTATTATAAATAGTTTTACAGCATAATGTACTGCAAGTTGAATAAAGCTCAAGTAAACACATTCTGTATATATAATAAAATAAAAGTAAAGCATTACAGACACATTCCAATTGTACTACCAGTTTGGGTAATATACCGTATGGACAGTTCATATCATTTTAGAGCTAAACAAATTAGCCTGTGCATTATGCACTTGTCTGAAGTAAGCAAGTAAATAAGCAAAATGTTATGTATTGAGCCTGTTCCCTGGGACTCAGGGTGCTCTATGTAGGTTAGGAAAATACATACGTAAAAATACTGAATAAGTCAGGCAGAAAATAAAATAAATTACATTAACTAAATCAAAACAAGTAATAACAAGTCAGATAGCAACTGGAGTGTCAGAGGCCCTACCTATGGCCCAAAATGCTTCCTAAAAAGGTGAGACTTTAGACCCCTCTTAAAGGCATCCATTGAGGTGACCTCCCTCAAAGTCTGCCTCCACATGGGGGGCTAAGTACCAGGGGACTTTCACGGTGCCCGGGGACCATTTCCATCCACCGCTTGTGCCCTGCAACCTACAGCCACTGCTGCCTTCCTACGATGTTGTGGTCATTGCCATCAAGGGGCAGGTGCCAGGGCTGTGTCCACCTGAGGCTGGGTCCTTGTCCCTTCCTGCCAAACTCCTGTACGCAGGCTGATTGGCTGTCTACACTTGCTCAGGGCACTGCTGAGGGGTGCTACCTTATCACCCTTATATGGACATTGAGCCAGCATTGTTTCCTAGGGCACCCCCATGCTCATTCTGCCCCAGTCCCCTCCTTGCAGGCATATTCATCCCCCCTGCCTTCATGGCCCCTCTAGTATTAGGGTGGGTGGTGGGTTGACAGATACCTCCGCCAAATCCCACAGGTATGCCAAATCTTTGGCACAACCCTGCAGCTGTAGCAACTCTCAGGTCTTTGGTGTAGGGACCCCCATTTTTATAAAAATAGGGCACAGGGTCCTTGATGCACCCCAAGTTTGCCTCAGCCCTAGATCGCCACAAATTGTGGTGGTCTAAGGACTCTTTGAAAATCGAACCCAGGGTGTGAAAGCTTTCTGTAGCTAATAAAACAGTACTTACTGTATTCACTTTTTCTCATTGACACCCTCTGGTAGATCCCAGTGCTTAACTGTTTGGCTATCATGTGGAAGAGGCATTAGGATGACTTCAAATCTCTAAAATGACTTTAAGGCCAGTCAGATCCCTGTATCCCATGCCTGAAAAGGGTTTTGGCAGGGGATCCTTTCATCAGCCTGCTGCATGAGGTGGCCATCAAGACTACTGTCAGCAAGGTGGAGGTAAGGGCGTTGGAGCCTTGTGAGGTCCCCTCTCCCAGGGGCTGATTCCAAAGCATCAAAGGCTGTTGAAGTTGGTGGCTCTGCCCCCATTGGCTCAACATGACTCAAATTGGACTGCCCCATACCACTATTGCCTCTAAAGGTGGTTGTAAGGGGCTGTTTTCCCCTTCATCTGACACAATGGAGGGAGATTTACCACAGACAAATGAGTTCTGGAGATCACTGCAAAAGGACATGCTCTGAAGTCTTAGAGACCCCCTCAGAGCACCTTCCACCTCTTTCTACACTTATCCTTCATGGCATTTTTCAGTGTAGAAAGAAGTGCAAGCTTTGCTAATCAAACATGCAATAGAACCTGTGCCTTCTCTTCAGAAGAACAATGTGTTCTACTCCAGATACTTTCTAGTCCCAAAATGGGAAAACGTTCTCAGGCCTGCATTCGATCTGTGATACCTAAACATCTACATGGAATACAAGAAGTTTTACTTGGTTTTACTGCATGCTTTGATTTCCCTGTTGTAAACAGGGGACTGAATTTGTTCCATGGATATGAAGGATACATTCCTACATATCAAGATCAAGCATCACCACAGACAATATCTGATATTTGTACTGGAAAGGGGGTACTTTTAGTTCAGATTACAGTATTGCCCTTTGGATTCTCTTCTGCACCATGGGTCTTCACTGAATGCCTAGCAGTGGTGGCAGTCAGCCTTCACAGGGAAGATCTGTATGTTTTCCTGTATCTGGATGACTGGCTCTTAAAAGCCAGCTTCAGGAGGCAAGTCTTCCATACTCTGTCCCAGAAAGGCAATTTTTTTAAGACCTGGGATTACAATTAATGTGCCAAAATCAATACTGTCCCCTTGGTAAAAACTGTGCTACGTATGTGTAGTCTTGGACACAGAGCAGGGGCTAAGCCTTCCTGCCCATGGACAAGGCAGAACAAGTCATTGCTCAAGCACAGCTGGTATACAGCAGTCAACAAGTCATAGCCAGAACATTTCTATTTCTCCTGGGAATCATGGCAGCAGCCACTGTAACTATGTCACTGGCCCATTTACAAACCAAGGTGCACGTAAATGTCCTGGAGATGACTGCTGTATTACACAGTTTATAGGCTTTTCAGGAGCATCTGACTCCAGGTCCTTTGTTAATACAGATAGATGATGTCAGTGTCATGCAGTGCATAAATAAACAATGGGGTACTCACTCCTTTCCCCTGTGTTTGAACAAATGAGAGTGTGGTACAGATTACTGGAACGTGGCCTAGTGCTGTCATCCATGCATCTCCCGACTGTCTAGAATATCTTAGCAGACAAGTTAAGCAGGTCACAGTCCAAGATGCATTAATGGGAACTGCTGATCTCAGTGGTAGATGACCTCTTTTCAAGATGGGGGACTCCACAGTTGGATCTTTTTGTTATCCCGCACGCCGCAAAAGTGCAATCCTTCAATAAAATTATATATTAATGGTAGAGGACATTTTATTCTTTTGTGGAGTTGGTAGCCAATCAGATATGAATGTATTTACCCACTAGAGCTGAAACGCAAAGTATACGAAGTAGGGGAAATGAAAAATGTTGGTTAAAAGTTTCTGAAACCTTGGCATATCTGTGATGTGATTTCTTTAGGGTCTGAGTGATCATAAGATGCAGGGTTGGTTTTACCCTAATATTGGCACTATCTATGGAAACATTGTAGGGTCATTTAATTTGTCTGACAAGACAGTATGGATACTGTATTGGACTAACTAGCTTTACAGTGACACTCAGTACATCACACCTGAAGCTTACTTTTTGCGTGGTCCTGCTGGCCACTCACAAAACAAATGAATAGTGATGACCGCTGTGCCAGATTGTTTACTTGCTTTGTGAGTGAACCTGTGGCCCTCTCACAATGCAGCTGCAAATTAATGTTTAGTACACCAGACCTGTAGCTTGCTTTGCAGATGGCCATACAAGATGTGATAGGGTTGGGGTTAAGACCCTGTCTCATTTGTTGAGCAGAGACAGTTAAAAGCAAAGATCTGTTTTTCTCCTCTCCTATTCTGCCACTTGTTTGACTCTTGCTTGTCTGACAGTGAAATCAAATTTTCCTTGTGGCACCTAGGAATTGGCCACCTCAATGGTCCCACATTTCCCCCTGTTATCGCCTGTCTTTAACTTGCTGTTTCTACTCTTTCTTTCTCCCCTTGCTTCTGTGTGATTAAGAAATACATGTGACTCTTTATGTGAAACTGAGATTGCTTGGTTTGCAAATGTACAGTTATATTATTACAATGATTACAGACAGCTACTCAGGTTTGTTAGAGTAGTTAGCAGTTTGGAACACAAAGGTTGTCCTTGAAAAACCTTTTGACCATTTACAAACTTGTTAACAGAATTACCAGCAGGAAATCAGCCCTGGGACAAGATGTCTTAATTGGTTGTACCTGTTAAGAAGACTAATATAGTCTTCAGGTTGGTCACAGGAAGATCAATGAAAAAAGTCTTGTTGCATTTTATGAAAAACAGGAGATGAGGCCTACAGGAACAGGAAGTAGAGGTTAAACTGCCAGGCAAAGACATTTCATATAAAGGGAGCAATGTTTTGCCTGGACAGATAAAGAGAGATTAAAATTTTAGAGAGACTCAGAAGACAGATTTTTGTTTGTACTGCCTTTGTGAAGTGTTATCTTGTACATCTTTATTTTTTATTGTTATTGATAATAATAAAATGCTACTTCTAAATGTTATGACTTCTCCTCATTTGCTTATGTCTTTTGACCTATGCCTCTGTGACATTGGACAATCACAAAACTGCTGCATAGTAATATGCACTTAGCTAGACCTTTAGTTTGCTTTGTGAATGATTTAGTGGTCAACTCACAAAACAGCTGCATAACGATACTTACTGCACTAGAATTGTAGCTTTCTTCCTGAGTGGTCCCACAAGTCATATGAGAAGCTGTGGTCTTGCTGGGCAGAGGGCCAAGCCTGACATTTGCATCACACAAGTTAACCAAGCTGCACGCCTGTTGGGCAGACACAAAGTGTAGCAATTTGGTATTCACAAAGAAGGGTACAAAGAGCTGTGTCCCTCAAATTTGGTAAAGAAATATTAAAAAGCATGAAAGTCTTTGTGTTAGCGCCCCCCCAAAAAATCATAATTTTTAGTATGACCAATAACATTTTTAATTTTTTTTTTATCAAATTTAAGGGTTGGAGGTCTTGCCACCCTCTTCCAAATTGTTCTTAAGTTCATTTTCAGACAACTGTTTCTTTTGCTTAAAAAACCTAAGCCCATGTTTTGGGTTTTATCCCCCATTGTTTTATTTTTTTATTCCTGGAAGAGGAGCACATTGAAAGACAGCTGAGGAGCATGCAATGTAAATTCACAAGTGAAACTGGGGAAGGTAGGGGTCAAACTAGACTACAAGGGATATTTTTAACCTTTCATTTATACTATGTGTTTCAAAAAGTATATTGAATAGTACAGTCATTGCTATCCATGCTATATACTGTATACAAATAAATACAAAGAGTTAATTACAACACATTATAAGTCCATATACTGGTGAGTAATGATCTAATATAAAAGTAAGATCAAGGAAAAATATTAAATCTTAAACAGCAGTGATGGTAAATTTCAGTTAACACTGATCAGAAAATAAAGGCAGCAAAGAGTACATAAACAATCCCTTTGAGGGAAACTGTAACCTCACGGATGAATTTCAGCCATATTTTAAATTGTTTTTAGTTATTTGTAAACTATGTTTGTATGCGTATAATGTTCAAGAATAACTTTCTTTGTGTTGTCAATTTTGATTTTAAATGTCACTCTTTGATAGATCAGACAACTGACACAAAGTGTTAAGTATCAAGAAAGAAGAAACTCTCATACCTGTTACCCTTTGACAGCAGTATACATGAGTACTTATTATGTTATAAACATTGCAGAGAGTAAAATAAAAAGTACATATGCTATTGTAGAGATTGTTTAACGTGATTGTAAAGAGAGAACAACTAAATAACATATGTGTCAAAAGACACTCTGTAAGTAATGAGTTAATAATAGTTTTCAAGTTCATTCCAAATGCTAAATATGAAGAAAAACTAGGTCTCTTTAAAATATATTATCTAAGGTCCAGTTCCAAAGAATACAAATAAAAATAAGAATAATGCCTACCATGATATTATGAGAGACAGTTCAGAAAACAGAAAAGCCCATAATTTCTATAGTGCTGTTACACCCATTGAAAGATGCTCCTTTTTAGGCCTGCAGTGGGCATAGGCCTGCAGAACTCTTGCTATCAAAAAAGGACTCAATGCATTCTTTCCCACCGAACAACATGCTGAAGTTGCAACACAGACACCTCCATGTCCTTGAAGCACTCTGCTTTCTGTCTCCATCAGCAGTTACACTGCACTATTTTTTTCTCTGTCGGTGGTCACGATGGAACATGGCACACTCTGCTGTGTCTAAGATGGTCACCACACTCTACTGTGCATGCGCTAGTAGTCGCGAATGCACAGTAGAGTACGGCAGCCATCTTGGGCACGGTGGAGTGTGCCATGATTTGCTATGACCACCAGTTTTTTTAATTATAGATATCCCTCCACCTAACACTCCCTCTCAGCACCCCTCCCACCCCCCAGAAACATAAGGATAACACTGGGAGTGCCAAATCCCCAGTATCATGATCAAGACTCCTCTGTGTTTTTTTTATATCCCCTCACCCCTCCCTCCCTCTCAGCACCCCCCAGAAACATAAGAGTGACACTGGGAGTGACCAATCCCCCAGTGTTGCTAACTGTAATATTTGGTTGTTATTTTTTACCCTGTAAAACCAGAACTATTCCTCAATGTCTTTTGCATCTGTTACTGTCCCCCCTTATGACTCTCCCTCTCAACACCCACCACCCTCACCCCCCCCAAGCCCTTACTTAGCCATTAGGGGTCCAACACCTTAATCCTCTCTGGACCACAGACATGTCTTCACTCTTCAAAGCCAGACCATGAACTGAAGAAGCAGGTATGCGGTCCAATGTATTTCAATGGTGTTTTGAACTTAGTAGCATAATGTGGCAATTTTTGTATATTGTTGGCCCACATTTTCAACATGCCTTCTTTGGGACCCTGCCTCATTAAAAATTGCGCTGACATTAGGCACATCTCTTCTGAAAGGTGATTTCATGATCCCTGCACAAAATCACCTTCTGGGCAGGGGTTGAAACTTTCCTCTGCCCTTCTTCATGAGGTGGGGTCACAAGAAGGCTATGTTGAAAATTTGGTGTAAAAATATTTAAAAAGCAAAGTTACGGGCCTACGTTGAATTACACAAATGCAAGCTCATAACTTGGGTAATTTTCAATAGTTTTACCCCAAATTTACAACACATAGCCATCTTTACAGACCCACTTATTTCGACTGTCATTTTTTCAGATATGGGCAAAATGTTTTTCTTTTACATCCCAAAAGATGATTTAGTGGACCCTGCATGAAATCACCTTTTGGACAAAACTGAAAATGTTATCTGCCCTTGTTCATGAGGAGGGGTCATAAGAAGGCTATGTTCAAAATTTGGTGTAAAAATTGTTAAAAAAGTTATGAGGTTATTTTGGATTTTGCAGGCTTGTAAGTATAGTAATATTCAATAATTTTACCCCAAATTTTCAGCATATCCATTTTTTATAGTGCCTCATGAATGTGACAGCTGTCATTTTTCATCTCCTGCCCAAAATGTGTTTTTGTGTCCCAAAAGTTGATTTTGCAGTTCCTGCACAAAATCACCTTCAGGCAGGAGTTGAACATTTGCTCTGCCCTTCTTCATGAGGCAGGGTCATAACAAGGCTTTGTTGAAAATTTGGTGTAAAAATCTTACAGAACAACGAATATATGAGCCTGTGTTACATTTTGCTAACACAGGCTCATAATCTTGGTAATTTTCAATATTTTTTTAACACAAACTCCTTGGCTATGGCCCTTTTGGCTCTGGCCTGAACTTGTTATTTCAGCTGTCTATAATTTCATGTCCATTAGTTACTCTGGGGTGATGGTGGACACATGCATTATTGACTCAGTGGACAAAACTAATACTGAGATTTGGACTTGAAGGATGGAATCTGAAGAGATGATGGAATCTATTTGCAACTCAGAATCTGAGTGGGAGACTGTGAATTTTTATAAAGTCTACCAGTTGATCATAAGTCAAGATAAAAAAAAAACTCTAAAGTTATCTTCAGGAATGACTCTTGCCTTTCACAGGTAAAATTAGTCAAATTTGACTCCGATTCAAATTATACCTTCTCTGAATGAAAGAAAGCTTCATCTACAAGCCTGTACTTGGGAACTTATGTTAGGCAATCAGAAACATTAGCATTCCTGAAAATTACAGCTCCACAAACTCTTATTATGTTTTAATAATCTGCTCCCCATCAGCTTCCAAAGCAAACCAAACCAATACAGTAAGGGGTTTTGCATTTATTGAAGTGTATGTTGCAGATTTCTGGGTTTTATTCTGAGCAGGAAACCAAAATGCCTTAATGAATGGTGGAATACTGTAGAACTGATTGAATTTGCGGTTGCCAGAATTCTCGATAGCTAGAGCTTTCACATATTCACATCCATTTGTATTAGCGTAACAGTGGTATTGTAAAATATTGTAAAATACAGTCTCTAACAGAATAGGACACCACACACTGAGCAAGATGGGGAGAAATAGGACTGTGTTAATTTGGGCTATTTACAACTTTTTTTTCATTTATTTCTAAAGCTGATCATACCTAGCAAGCATACCTGACAGCTGCAATTTCAACCGTCAGCTTAACCTTTCATTTTGGCCTACAGCCAACTTACAGCCATTCTCTCTACCTATATGGCTGAAATTACATAAAAAAAAAAAAAAAACTTTGTATCTTTCCATAGGACACACCAGGGCTTTACCTTTACATGCATGTATTGTCCTACAGTTTATTTATTTCAGTCTCCTTTCTGTATCCGAGGAATGGATACCGGCGCAGCACTGCAAAGCACCAGAGGGTGGAGCAAAAGACAGCTCCATGGCAACTGAACACAGTGGACCTTCTCAAATGAACGGGCATACTATTTATAATACCGCTACAAGTGGTTTCAACTTCAGAGCTCCACGGCTCTGTTTCGGGAGACATTTCCAGCACGAACATGCGCAGAGTCCTTCATGAATGTGCACACATTCTGCAAGAACTTGCATTACGGGGCTGTCATAGCTTGGGACTGATCATGCGTTATTACTGCATTACAGATGGTAACAATTTCTAAATTTAATCACTTTCTGTTTATTTTCCCTATAAAGTCAACACAGCGAATATAGAGAAAAAAAACGGAGCACAATTAAAATTAATTCTACAGTATGTGCTTCATTGAAGCTTAAGTATTCAGCTTATAGTTGCTTCACCAAGTCCCAAATTGTTGTATCAGCCTCAAGTGCAAGTAAACCAGTGAAGCAGAGTTTATACTTGTGAGTAAAGTTTTCAAAATTTTCATTTTTGTGAGTTTGATAAACAGTATCTCTTAGCATAGAGATGAACAAAGCTTTGATGAGTCAACTTAGGAAAATCTGAAGAAATTTTCCTTTGGTCTATTAAAATTCCCTTGACCATTTTTTTCAATGTTGCCTGTATGGCCTTCTGTACCTTCTAATCAGATAACAATTTTGATCAACTTTATTACCAAATTTCTGTATGAAGGCCATGGGTACATGGTTTACAGTTTTTTAGATAATTGAGCTTTACAGGTAGTGGGTACCTTATGATATGCATCAGAATCTTTCTCTGGTTCTCATTACTAGAAGTCATAATTCAGGTCTGGGGCCAGTGGCTGATACCTCAAGACTGCTACGCTCAGGAACTTTTCCATAGGTTCTGACATCTCTTTCTTTTCAGGATTCAGCAGTTATGTTGATAAAAATAATAATAATAATTCTTTCCATTTTTCAGCTTGCTCCTTTTCCATTTCACTTTAGCATTGTTTGGTTAGCTTAAACATCTGACACAGAGTTCCATTTCCATTTTATTGAAGAAGAAACATAGATTTGGAAAGATTTCAAACTTTTTTTATTAGAAAGGCAAGGTTGAAAATAAGCGTTCACAGCTACCTGGCATTGGACATCTTAAATCCGTCTCCATGTGATTTCTCTATGCTAGGGATTTATATATTGTGTACAGGATCGAGTGAAGGTGGAAGCCAAGTATGAAGCTCTGTACAATGCTAATATGAACATATATGTAGAGAATTGCACAGATCTGCTAATGGTCAAATAATGGCCCTTAGATCCTTGCATGCCAGATATGATCATATGGGACCAGAGGCAAAGATACAAACCCATTTGATATATGCAGTCTCCCTTTGCTCCTGGGTGTCTCTTGCCAGTAGGAAGAACTGGTGCACTACCCATATACACCTTGAGTGGCACTACTACAGTCCAATATTTGTAAAGACAGTACACACCAGTCAGGACGCTCTGCCTTATGAATATGCCTACCTAGCAGTCTCATGCCAAGTTGTGCATGGTTATGTTTAACATGATGCAGATGGCTGTATCTGAAGATGAAGGCTTTAGCTTCTAGTGCATGTTTATTGTGAGGTTTGGGTGTTCAGCTAAGGTGACTGGAAACTTAGTATCTTGTGAGTTTTTTTTTCCAAAACAAACAATAGCACACTTCACAACAACCTTGAAATAGCCAATACAGCTGCTAATGCATTAGCCTGGTAAGGGGTGTAGAATAATATGAGGCTTAGCTGTCATTTACTTGTCCTAATAGGTTGTAAAAATCCCACATTTAATAGACAACAAGGAAAAACATTATGGGGCATGGAATTAGCTTCCTCTAGGAACTACCTGAAATGGGGGTGGGAAAGCAAGCAGCTGGTATGCAATCCTATAGATTTGTATGCAATTTATAGGATTCCAGTACAGCTGTGTTGTGCTGTGCTGCAGTTAGCAATCTGCTGACATTTTTCTTGGAGTGGTTAAAACAAAAAGCTTACCTTTTGCAGTTTTGACCATGCCCAGCAGGCCTCTAACAAGAAGTCAGTTTTCAGTGCTGGCAATAGAAGGAATTCACAGAGGGAAACTATCACCTTTGCTCTAATTTTGAACATATCTGACAGGGGTATGGGGATATGTTTCTTCACTACGTTTTGCATGTTTACAGTTTAGTATGTGCACATGCACGCAAACACACACATGCACACATACACACACACACACACACACACACACACACACACACACACATGGCAGGTGCTGTGTGAAATTAAAAAGACTCACATGGAGAACTGTATTGAGAGCTATTTATTTCACCACTCTTCACCCAGCAAAGACAAGGCAAGTACCCCAGTGCTTCAGCTCACTCTGAGCCTCTGTCAGGGGGAAGAGCTACAACAACCCAGTGTATCCTTTAAAAAAGTTAATAAAGACACAGAACCCTAATTCATACAGCTTCTTATAGTGAAAAGTAAATCTTGTAACTAAAAATTATAAAGACAGTCACCACTGAGATACCCACATACAAGAAAAACTTGGTATACCCTAATTTCTCAGTAGCTAGCCACATTTCCAACCTGGTAGTGACAATGGCTAGTAAGGCAAATACACTTAAAATGTCAAAAACAGATAGGTAACTGAGAAATCATTCATCAGTGACACTTACAGTGCATGCTTGAAGCCCACCACTGCTTCCACCACAACCACCCCTGTTTGAAATTTGTTCTAGGTGTCCACCACTTTCTCAGTGAAGAAATACTTCCTCACACCCTAAGTAAACTTCTGCCATTCTGCTTCATTGTATGTCCTGTATTTCTTTTACACCTTCTTTTATGAAAAATGCTCCATTCTTGTAAGTTATTCACCCCTGTGAGGTATTTAAAGGTCTCTAGCATGCCCCCTCTCCCTCCACTCTTCCAGAAAGCACATTTAGATCTCTCAGTATGTCCTCATAGGGCATTTGGTGCAGCCTCTGCACCATATCTGATGCCCTTCCTTGGATGGCATCAATCCTGTCTATGTTCTTTCTGAGGTGTTGTCTCCCAGAACTGGACACAGTACTCCATGTGTGGTCTCACCAATGACTGATACAGAGGCAAAATCACCTCCCTCCTTCTGTTGATGATACCCCTCTCTATGCACCCCAGCATCCCACTGGCTTCTCTACTGCTTTGTCACATTACCACCATGCCACCTTAAGGTCATTTGTTATGATTACCCCTACAGTAGGTGAGTGACCGTCAGTACTCCCCCCCATTCTATACTGTGCATCTCAGTTTCTGCAGCCAAGGTGCATGAATTTTCATTTTTTTGCACTGAAAACCAGCTGCCACACCTTTGACCATTCCTCAATCTTCTTCAGCTCTTCACTGAATCTCACCAACCCCTCCGGAGTGTCCACCCTATTGCTGATCTTGGTGTCATTTGAAAAGAGGCACAACCTGGGTTTGAATCACACAGCCCCCACTTGCATACTGTGTGACCCTGAGCAAGTCACTTAACTTCCTCGTGCTCCCAGGTTGCACCTGCAAACAAGCTTTCAGCTTAGTGTGTATCACCTGGTAAAATAATTGGTAAAAAAAAAAAACTTACCTTTCAGTTCTTCTGCTGTGTTTCTTATAAAGACATTAAAGAGGACTAGACCCGATACTGAGTCCTGAGGAACCTAGCTGATCACGCTTCCTTCCCTTGAGTGAGTGTCATTAACTACCACCCTCTCTTGCCCCAAGCTTCCCAGTTTTTTCTGTTTCCACCACCAAATGTCCCATTTTTTGTTCATGAGCCTTCTATGTGGCACGGTGTCAAAGACCTTGCTGAAGCCTAAGTAAATCATGTCCACCACTCCACCTTGGTCTATTTTTCTGGTCACCAAGTCAAAGAAATGTATCAGGTTTGTCTGACATGATCTTCCTCCTGTGAATCCATGCTGTCTTGGGTCCTGTAACTCGCTGGATGCAAGCTAATCAACCTGTCTTTCCTTTAGAAGTGACTCTGTTAGTTTCCCCACTACTGATTGGCCTGTAGTTGGCAACCTCTTCCCTGCTGTTGCTATTATGGAGCAAGTTTACATCTGACTTTCTCCAGTCATTTGGGACCAACCCTGTATCTAGTGCACTATTGAATAGGCTGTTAGAGGTACAGTACAAGTCATATTAAACTATTCCATCAACTCACTGGTGTAGAATTTTTTTTTGTGATGCTACTGGAGTGGCAACTCAAACTGTTGAAGCTTTCAACTATTTTCCAACCATCCTTCACTGCCTGTTCAGCTCCCATTTAACTGTTTAGTGAAATGGCAGTAGCTGCATTTGATGGCATCGTTTATAAATATCACAGCATTCCTTAAGAGCATTGTTTATAAATATCACAGCATTCCTTAAGAGTTGTTCAGTCTGCCTTCTGAAATTAAACTCATAAGCACTCAGCTGAAAATAAAGCTTACAGCACATAACAGCTGGATGCAAACCAATACTAAACTTTTACTAATTCATTGAATTAAACCCTGCAAAGATTAGGAAACTCATTGAACAATGCTACACCAGTGAGTTGAGGGAACAGTTTAATGTGACTTGTACTGTACAGCCAGTGCCTCCCTGAACTCCTTCAATTCTCATGGATGTACTCCATCTGGCCTATGGCCTTGTCCAGACTCAGATTTGAAAGTCCTTCAGGACTTTTTCCTCTTCTAATGGGCTTGTGTCTACTACCCTCCATTCAGTGGTCTTGTAACCTGTACGTGGCCTATCCCCTTCCACTTTCACTGTGAAGACAGAACAGAAGTATTTGTTCAGGATATCTGCTTTTTCCTGACCATCCTCTGCACAGTCTCCCTCTTCACCCTCAGCCTCACAATGTCTCTCCTATTCTCTGCTTTTTCACTTACATACCTAAAAAAGGTCTTGTGCCCCTTAGTTACCCCCAGGAATATTCTTTCCACCGGTTGTGCTTTAGTACCCCTCACTGTCTTTCTTGTTTCCCTCTGTTTTTGCTGGTACATCCTCTCTGTATTTTTCCCTCTGCATCTCCTTGTATCTCCTGAAAGTTATCTCTTTTGCCCGTACTCTTGCTGGCACCTTCCATGAGAACCATATTGGTCTCTTTCTTTCTGCTTTTCTTCACCTCTTTTGCACAGAGGTTTGTTGCCTGCACTATTCCATCCCTCAATCTGACCCACTGTCCCTCTACCCCATCAGGGTAATCCTTCTGCCACAGTGTCTCTGAGGTATTCACACATTTTTTTTTTCAAATGAACCCTCCTAAAGTTCAGGACCCTCATCCTTGTCTTGTTTGCCTCTGCTTACATCCTAATAATGTTGAACCATACTGTCTGGTGATCACTGTTCCCCAGGTGGCATCCCACTCTAAAGACCACAACACTGTCTTTGTTTGTAAACACCAGGTCCAATATTGTCCCATAACTTGTGGGTTCATTCACTAGTTGCCCGAGAAATGCCCCCTGCAGGGTGTACCTCTCCCTTATCTACCATCTTGCTGATGTCTTCACCCATTTCCTTCTCTAGATCCTCCTCCTGTGTTGGAGGTCTGTAAATCACACCAGTGCAAATAGAGCCTCTGGCTGCTGTCTCCAGGGTGATCCACAGCACCTCCAGCTCCTCCTTTCCCCTTTACATTTCTGTTACCTTGATATCTTCCCTGATGTATGACACATCTCCCCCCACCTTTCTTCCCCTCCCTTGTGCCTTAGCACTAGAGGCCATCCCTCACCTTTGCTTCCCCCCCTTTTCTAGCTAATGCCATATGTCTGTCCCATCTTTGCTTGAAGCTGCTCAATTATTTGGCTTGTATCATTTCCTGCAGCAACTTGTTCCTCTTTTCCAACACTCTTTCTATGAGAAAGTGCTTGTGGGCATCCATTTGAAATTGTCTCCCTGCGAGTGTAAGTGAGTTCCCTCTCATCCCTGTATTTGAGCTCAAGGTGAAAAGTTCCACAGTGTACACCATATTTATCATGTGCATATAGTAGTGATAGTAGAAGTTGGGTTTATTTATTGGGTTTATTTATGCCTGGCACCCTGCACTGGAGGGTTGGGGTGCTGTTACAACAAATGCAGTAGGACATTTCAATACAAATATATATTAAAATTAAATAAATACAATAAGTCCACTAATAAAAAACAATGTACTAAAACAGTCTCCTATTATACTATAAAAATATGTAAAAGATAAATGGGCTGGCAGTATAGCTTAAAGGTTAGAGTAATGAACTGTGAACAAGCTTGGTACATCCAGCAGACCAGACCTGAGTTTGATTCTCACAACCTCAACTTGCATACTGTGTGATTCTGAGTAAGTCACTTAACTGCCCAGTGCTCCCAGATCACCCCTGAAAACAGACACATGTACCTAGTGGGCCTTACCCAGTTACCAAAGCCTAAAATAAAATAAATAAATAACATAAATAGCACATCTGGGATAGCATACAGTATATAACAGGCAGTATATTATTGCTCAAATGAGTGGAGAAAGAAGAATGTCTTGAGGCCTCTTTTAAAATTCTCTTCTGAGTGGGCCTCTCTTTTGGGTCCTCAGATGCAAGTTCCACATATCCCAGCCTGCCACCTTAAATGCCCATTCCTCCAAGGTTTTCAATCTTGTCTTGGGAACAACCAGGACGTCCTCCTCAGTAGAGTGGAGAGGGTTCAAGAACACATAAGGATGTAGGAGCTCACTCAGGTAGCCCAGGCCCAACCATATAGTGCCTTAAAAGTCAGAAAGCCAAGATTGAAGAAGATACACCACATAAATGGAAGCCAGTTCAGGGCACACAGTGCCAGTGTAGCATGACAATACCTGAGAAGGCTGGTCAGCAACCTAGCATCTGCATTCTACATCAGCCACAGGTGCCAAAGCATTCTTCCATTGACACCAAGGTACAGAGCATTGCAGTGATCAAGCCTAGAAGTCACAAATGCATGCACTAGTGTCACCAGGTCTCCTGGGGAGATAAGGGATTTTATCTGGCTCATGTTTCAAACATGGTAGAAACCACTCTGTACTGCTACTGCTGACACCTAAGCATGAAATGTCAGTCCTTCATCCAGACTGACTGACTCCAAGATTCTTCACCTTAAAGATA
This sequence comes from Neoceratodus forsteri, assembly GCA_016271365.2. Classification (NCBI taxonomy): domain Eukaryota; kingdom Metazoa; phylum Chordata; order Ceratodontiformes; family Ceratodontidae; genus Neoceratodus; species Neoceratodus forsteri. The sequence continues at coordinate 842,991,553 of CM057455.1, forward strand.
GCTACCAGACCAGTGGAAACAAGCAAAAGCCCAGTCCCCTACCCAACAGCCACCACACCCCCTCTCTGACCTGGCTCAACAACCAGTGATTCAGTCTTGTCAGGGTTAAGTCTCAACCAGCTTGATGACATCCGGTCCTGGAGATTGGCTGAACACCTATTCCATACATTAATCATGCCTGGCATCCCAGGTACATAATACAGATAGAGCTGAGTATGATCTGCGTAGCAGTAAAATCCAAGTCCATGCTGCCTAATGATGCTTCACTAGAGCAGCATATACACTGCAAACAACTTGGGCAAAAGGATCAAACCCTGGGGTTCACAACAGTGGTCAGTGACACTGAGGATGAATGACAGTCTCCAAAATCTCCTATGAGTCCTGCCAGTGATATAGGACTCAAATCAGCAGATGACTTTGCCAGCAAGCCTCACATACTCCCCGAGCCTGTCCCATATCAGGCCATGATCCACTGTATAGAATGCTGAAAAGAGCTCAAGTAGAACTTAAATTGACCATTCCTGTCTAACTCTCAGCCTGAGCAGTTCATTGTGCACCATGACTAGTGATGGGTGGGTATTAAAATACCCGACCCTCAAGACAACCTGTGGGTACCGCTAAAGTGCCCTAAAAATACCCAGATAAAAACTGAGTAGTTTGGCCAGTTGGTGATTACTACCTAAACCCATTCTATTACCCAATTACCAGAGCCTAACCATAAAAAATTATGTGAAAGTCAGTTTTTGGGGCCTATTACACGTTATGTGCCCCAAGCTGTTATACCCTTGGAGGCATTGCTGAGGCAATTATGACAGGGCAGTTGCTCTGATTGAGCACGCTGCTGTTTTGAAGTTATACCCATGGCTGACATTGCTGAGGTAGGTACAAGAGGCACAGCAGCTGTGAGTGATGTTGAGGTCTTGTCAAACCAACATGAGTGACTTCTTCAACTGGATGTCATGGGGTCAGGCGGTGGAGATGCTGTACCTGGACTTCAGCAGGGCATTTGACTCAGTGCCACATGGAAGGCTAATCAACAAGCTAGGGGACCTGGGATTAGGGGACAAAATGCTGGGGTGGGTCAAAATTTGGCTAAGACACAGGAACCAGAGAGTGGTGGTAAGGGGGAACTTTCCAAACCTGGGCCTATAACCAGTGGGGTACCACAGGGCTCAGTACTCAGTCCAGTGCTATGCTACATATTTATAGGAGTCATTGCAGGGAGAGTTAATAGCAAGATCTGCCTGTTTGCAGATGATACTAAACTCTGTGGGAGGATGGACATGAAGGAGGAAAGATAGGTGTAAAGGGAGTACCTGGAAAAGCTGGAGAAATGGTCAGGCAACTGGCAGTTGGGCTTTAATGTGAAGAAATGTAAGTAATGCACATGGAAACCAGAAACCAAAGGTCAGTTCAGCAGTGTAGGCAGGAGTGCTCTGGGTGTTCAAACAGCCCCAATTACACCAAAATTATTAATTTAGGTTTTATTTTTTCAGATTCAGAGCAGCCACGATGTCCCTTTAAATAATGTCCCTTGCAAAATGAGATCTGAATGCTGGATTGCTTGGGAGCAGCAAGCAGAGTGTGTGTCTATGAGGCAGTGATGAGGAGGAGGCAGCATTATCAGTTTGTCAGTCTTCCACCTCTGCTCCACCTCCTCTATGGATAAGATTGCCAATGAAGTTCTGCAGCTGGAATTTGGTGGCTTAGTGCTTTAATGCACCCCGGCGCACAGCACACACTGCCACATCACCCACCCAATGCACAGCCAAGGAGTGAACTGGGAGGTCATGGATGGACTCAGTTGGAGGAGGAGGACCGTTTGTGCTGTCAGTCAGAGCTGAGAAGCGCTGTGTTGTGACTCGCAATGGAAAACAAAATCTTTTAATTAAAATAATGGGAGGAAGAGTGTGTCAGACAACACGATCTTGGTGAGAGCGAGCTGAGGAGGAGTACTGAGAGGCGAGCAGGAGGAGCACTAGGAGGAACTTGAGGAAGATGGTCTGGAGTTGTGGCCTGCCTGCCCTGGCCTTGATGGCCACTATTCTCAGGTAAAATGTATTCAGTAAAGAGTTCAGTAAGGCAGACAGATTGAGCAATGTAGCGTACATGTATTTTTCCCTGCCCTTTAAGCAGACTCAATCTCCTGTTCAGGTGCCATTCTGTGCCTAGGTGTGGTGTTTCTAGGGGCTGAGGCTTCAATGTTACCTATTTAAGTGTATGTTGTTAATATTTTTCAGGGCCTTGGAGAGAGCACTAACTCTGCCAAATAAGATCAATTTTGAATGCTGTATCATATCATGATCACTGCCTTGAACCCCAGGGAATACCATGCTGCAGAATCACCAAGGCCAAGAGATTTTCAAGTTAAAAATTACATTTCTTTACAGAGGTGTTTGTGGCATGTATGGTAAATGGCACTTTTTGCAGTGACTACTGTATGCAATAAGGGTAAGAGCTGCTGTGAATGGGTTATTTCTTGTTCAGTCTAGTAAAGAGTCATGTGGATCTAATCTACTGTACATACATACAATACTAAAAAACAGCAAACTCATGAAAATAAAAAGATACTGATTTGATCACCCCAGACAGACCCCGTTATGACGGTATGTGCTCTAGAATATATTAGCACAAGGGTCAGATTGCACAGTATTTATTGAAGAGGGACTTGCCTACATGATGACTACGAATGTGCCAGCAGAAACAGATCACCCAGTCTATCTAAGTCTACTCAAGTGTGCAGCTAGTATCCCTAGTTTGCAGCTGCCTCTCCCCCCCCGCTCCCCTTTGTCAACCAACTGCCACCCCCCACTTCCCCACCCTCACTCTCCCCTGTTCCCTGTCCCATGCCCTTTTGAAGCTGTTCACAGATTTATACAATAGTACCCATTCTGGTAGGGTATTCCACTTTGCCAGCACCTCTCTGTGAAATAGTGTCTCCTCATTTCCTTCCTAAATCTCCCCAGTCTTAGCCCATGCCCCTAGTAACCCTCCCTCCTTAACTTAAAGACCCCATCTGCCCCATCCTTAATGATTCCCTCAGGTACTTTAATATCTCTATCATGTCCCCATCCTTCTATCCTCCAGGGTGCACATATTCAGTTCTCTCAGCCTGCTGTCATAGTCTCTTCCCTCCATTCCACGTATCATCTTTGTTGCCTTCCAGTAGCCTGATACCATGCTTTAGGTATGGCCTCCAAAACTGAACACAATACTCAAAGTGCAGCCTTACCAGTGACCTGTAGAGGGGCCAGATCACCTCTCTTTGTCTGGATGAAAACCCCCTCTCTATGCACCCCAGAATTTTGTTCATTTTTGCAGCCACTCTCCTGCACTGGGCAGTGTTGCTCATGGTTCCTGTTATCATTACCCCTAGGTCCTTCTCCTCATCTGTGATCCCCAGCTTAACCCCTCCCAGCCAGTAATCTCTCCTTGGGTTCTTCACCCCAAAGTGCATAATCTTATACTTCTTTGCACTGAACCCCAGCAGCCACCTCTCTGACCACTCCTCTAGCTTGCTTAGGTCCCTCTGCAGCTGCTTCCATCCCTTCTCTCCATCCACCACTGCTCTGATTTTAGTGTCATCAGCAAACAGACTTATCTTGCTCACCACCCCGTGTGCAATGTCTGATATGAAGAGCCCAAACAATACTGGACCCAACACAGAGCCCTGTGGCACTGCACTCATCACCAGCCTTGGAGTTTAGAGCTCCCCTCTCACCACCACTCATTGCAACCTCCCACTCAGCCAGCTTGTAATCCAGTTCATCATTTTTGCCCCACCCCTACACCAGTTAGCTTTCCCCAAAGCCGCTGTGATGATATCTGGAGACTGGAAGGAACCCATGTTTAATAAAAGACTTTAGCAGCTAATTTCAAAGTTCTAATTTTTCTATTTTTGCAAAGAAATGTTACTGTGCTAAGGTCTTCTGTCATAATAACCAGGAAAGAGCTTGACAATTATGTGGCCTGGTGGCTGATGCTGTTTTCATTGTTGACTGCTTCAGTATCAGTTGTTCCACCCAGATATCCATGTCTGTCCTGGTCCTTCTCTTTTTTAAAGACATTCACTTCACCCGTCAACCCTATAGCCCAATGCACTTGGGCCCCAAATGCATCAGGCTATAGGGTTGGTGGTTGATCATGGCAATGTTGGTCAGTCAGTTGCCCACCACAGTTACATGCAGCTGCATATTGTAATGCTAACCCGAGTCTTCCTCTTCAGAGGAAAAAAAATGTTTACTTTAGAGTGATAGGGAAGATGTAACAAAAGTGTGTTTTTTCTTCAAGAAGAGCCTCAGACCCCCAGCTTTTCAATAGAAATCTTTCATGGTATATTACAAAAACTGCATTTGGGGTGGGTGGTTGATGGCACTGTTTGACAGCCAGTTGCCCACAACCACTGCAGCTGCAGACTCTGATGCTAACCAGAGTCTCCCACTCCTGATTCCATGGGTGAAAAACATTTCCCTGAAATTGGAAGTAGGAAGATGTAACAGAAGTGGGTTTTTGTCGTTAAGATAAGCCCTAAAACTCACCACAGAGCATGTAAGCCCTTAGAGCATCTGGGAGCCTAAGTGACCCCCAGAGCCCCAGACTTTATGTAGAAATCTTTCGCAGTATTGCAAAAACTGCATATGGGGTGGGTGGTTGATGGCACTGTTTGACAGCCAGTTGTTAACAACCATTGGAGGTGCAGACTCTAATGCTAGCCAGAGTCTCCACACTCTTGATTCCATAAGGGAAAAAAATGCCCTGAAATTGAGGGGTCAAGATGTAACAAAAGTGGTTTTTTCTTTAAGGTAAGCCCCAAAACTCACCACAGAGCATGTAAACCCCTAGATCATCTGGTGCCTAGTGGCCCCCAGACCCCCAAACTTTATGTAGAAATCTTTCACAGTATTGCAAAAATTACATATGTGGTTGGCGGTTGATGGCACTGTTTGACAGCCAGTTGTTAACAACCATTGGAGGAAAAAAAATTCCCTAAAATTAGGGGTAGAGAAGATGTAACAAAAGTGTGTTTGTTCTTTAAGAAAACCCCTAAAACTCACCACAGAGTCTGTAAAACCCCCAGAGCTTCTGGGAGACTAGTAGCCCCCAGACCCTGGCTTTTATTTCTCCTAATTCACAAATCCACCACCCCAAAAAAATCCTGCCTACTCCTCTGGTCAGTTATTGACTGGAGGAATTCAGGTGACACTAAGAGAGGAGAAAAAAGACCTGGGAGTAGTGATCAGGGGGGATCTGAAACACACAGCACAGTGCTGAAAGGCAGCAGCCAAGGCAAATAAAATGCTAGACTGCATCACCAGGGGCATCACCACTAGGATGGAGGAAGTTATTATGCCACTGTACAGGTTACTGGTGAGACCATACCTGGAATACTGTAGACAGTTCTGGTGCCCATATCTGAAGAAATATGTTAAATTACTGGAGGGGATCCAGCAGAGGGCAACCAAAATAATCAAGGGTATGGGGACAGAGGTTATGAGGAAAGGCTGAGGGAGCTGAATATGTACTCCCTGGAGGAAAAAAAGTAATGGGTGGACATGATTGAAACCTTCAAATACCATAAGGACATAAACAGGGTTGGTACAGATAGCATCTTTAACCTAAAAAAGTGGTGGTCCTACAAGACAGCATAGCCTGAAATTGGTGTGTGGGTGGGAAGGGTAGATTCAAGAAGGAAATGAGAAGGTACTTTTTCACTGAAAGTGTGGTGAAGGGTGGAATGAATTGCCGGAGATGGTGGTGGCAGCAAAGATGGTGGCCAGATTCATGCGTGGGTGTGATAGGGTGACACAGAAGATTAAGACCAAAGGGGAGACTACTGGGAAGGGGATAGGGTTGGGTAATGTGATGGAGGGAAATCACTCCAGGAGGAGTTGGGGAGGAAGCTACATGAAATTAACTGGGCTGCACAATCTAGTAGACTAGATAGACCATTGTAGACTGTTTCTGCTGGCAATTTCGTACATTTGTATGCTGCTTTTTACAAAAATTATACCAATGGTGGGCAATGCTGAGGTAGGCATTGATCCTGCTGTTGTTTCAAAATTTATATCCATGGCAGGCATTGATGAGGTAAGTACGAGAGGCATTGCTGCTCTGAGAGGGTCTGCTGCTGTTCCAGAAATTATACCCAATGGTGGGTATCAAAGTTACATAATATAAAATTGATGACTGACAAAGAAAATTAAGAGTAGTGTGGCACATGTGGCTGGCATGGTGGCAGTGGTGATGGTTCTGTTTTTTCATACACAACCTTGTCATCATATTCAGTATCACTCTTGCAGGCCATTGTTCACGCGTGCAGGGTCGAATCACATAAATTAGTGCTTGGGACAATTGGAAAATAGTCACCATTCATTTTGAGAAATGTAAGCAGTTCCTCATTTACAAGACTTAACAGTGTTCTGTGGTCAGTGACTATTCCTCTTGCTACACTAAATATGATTTCTGAACATACACATGAAGGTGGATAACTGAGATACATTATTGCAAGATTTGCTAGATCTGGCCATATTGTTTTCTTTTGTTTGCAATAGAGTAATGGATCTTCCAAAAGACCAGTCACAGTATGGTCTGCAAAATACTTCAGTATCATTAGTTGCATGAGATGGTTATCCATCTGGCAGATGAACCATCTGCACATTCTTTACAGGATACTAGTCCATGTTGTTGCAGGTGACTCAGAAGTGATTTGTCTTTCTGATCCTGAACATAGGATGCCCAAGAAGTAGCTGTAAATGTCCTTTCCCTCCCTGATGACACTGGTGATTGTGAATAACTGATATATGTGCTACTGTCGACACCAGAGGCACACTCTGATGGTACAGCAGGAATTGACTGTTGTACATCAGTTAATGGTGTTGGTGGGGCAATGCCACATTTGGTTAGCAGAAGCTCTCTCCAATACAAAATGTCTTCCCAGCAGGAAGGATGACTTCAATGTTCCACTTAAACTGGGATATCACTATATGGCCAAAACATAGGTGTCATTCTTAAACCTGGCATTTATTCTTGGATTAGTCAAAGTCTGAGACTTATGTCATCTGCCAGCATAACAGTGGTGGTGTCTTCATTTCACTGAAAGTCTTTCTTTATGTCATCAAGGAAAATGAGAAGAAATCTCATTTCAAGAAGAATTTGACTCAGAGATGCACTGTCACACTGATATCACATGTGGCAGCCTCAAATGGCTCCAGTAAGGTGACCAAGATTTTAGTAGAGTCCAGTTGCTGGAACTGAGTATACTGTCTACTTTACTGATTTGATTCTGCATGGTGTAGTCATGTACAGTTTTTCTGATCAAGAAGCCTTTCCAACATATAAAATTGAATTCCAGCAGGTTGTAACTTCTTGCTTTACTCAATTGTAGGTTGTTTGACCTCTGCAGCCCCTTCAGGATTTTTTGAGCTTTCAGAGTCACTGAAATGCCAACACACAGTATTTTCTTAACAAAACCTACAAGGTTTTCAACATTTCTGTTTGCATTTAAGAAACTATGGATGAGAAGATTTACACACTGTGCAAAACAAGGTATGTGCTGGCCATCTCTAACAACTTTGACTATGTTGACATCATTATCTGACACTATGAACCCTGGCAATAAGGAATACAGTGTAAGCCATTTCAGGAATTGATTTTGCAGGCCCTGCAAAATATTCAGAATGGTTTTCCTCAAAAGTGGTAACATGTAATACAGCCTGCTTCCTACTACTTATTGTAGAGTGGGGATTATTATGTTCTGACTGAAAACTTGTCCAATGAGCTGTAACAGTCATGCAGTCAATTGTTTGGTTGTGGGTCGATATATCTGTGGTTATGTGAACCTGCTTCATCTTAAAGAGTTTCAATTGCTAAAAGTGATTTTGTCAGGTCATTTTGCTAACAAATTGACTCACCACACTGGATAGGTAATGCTAGCAAAAGTCATCCTGTGTGGGTTTTAACAATTTCTACAGTGCCTGAATTTACATATTAGAGATCGTACTTCAGTTCTGAGAACACTGGAGACCTGATTCCTTTACTTTATGATTCATGGAAATGCCTCCACACTATGATGTCCTACAAAGGAGAGCACAGGGGTGTGCCCCATTGAAGTGAATGGCACTTGATTTTGTATGGTTTTTAAAAACATATAATGTTCAGTTTGAGAATAATGAAGGACACTGCTTGACTACCAAGGGCCTTGTTGGTCAAGTATTGTCCTTCATTAAAGTCAAACTGATCATTATTGTTTTCAAAAACACACAAAATTGATCCACATTCACTTCAATGGGGCATGCCCACACGCTCTCTCCTTGCAGGACGTCACAGCTTGGGGGTGTTTTCATGAATCGGTCTCCAGTGTTGCCGAGCTGAAGTACAAGCTCTAATATGTAAATACAGGAGCTGCATTAGTCGTTAAAACCCGCACAGGATGACTTTGTTAGCATTACCTATCCAGTTGGTGCAAGTGGGATTTTGTCAATAGTAAAGCTGACAAAATCACTTTAATGACTGCAGTACACACCAAGTCATACAACTATAGAACAGTCTTTTTCGAGAAATATGGTCAACAGGGAACAGCGTGCCATGGTTCAATCTGGTTCATGAAATTGAGGAAACCTTTTTGGGCAACAAAAGCAAAAGGGAATTGACAATCAGCCTACAGCTCTGCAATGGCCTATTAAACAGCAGGCATGTTGGATGCTTGCAGGTAAATGTTGATGTCCGCACAACATTTTCTTTTAATGTTAGTTAATAAAAATTGCAATACATTTTTTTAATTTTGGGGGGATTGTATTTTTCACACCTTTTCACATGAAGCTACTTTGGGATTTTGCAGTACTTGATGGTGTCAGCAGAAAACAATATATATGTTTGTCTGGGAAGGCTGAAAGGACACATCAAGTGATTCACTGTCAGTTCCTGCTTCAAGTTCATTGTCACTATGGTCACTGCTAAAACCACCTCCACTACTTATACCAACTAAATTGTCCCTTGCCTGCCCTACTCAATTCGGTGTTTGCCTTTGCATGTCATCATTACTGATGTTCCAAAATTTCCTACTTTGCCACCATAACTGATGTTCTTTCTGCACAAACTGCAAACAATTTGATAGTTGTCTGCAGAATCAATATAAAATTAATTCCACACTAAAGGTTTACCTTTTGTTCTTTGTACCATGGTGCCTGGTGCTATTTCTTGTATAGTCAAAGGACCTGGAGGAAACATTACACTGCCATTTCCTTATTGACATGACTTGTTCTCATTCATGCTCATCTCCTTATTCTTATGTTTAGCATACAGTTTGTTTTCTGTGCTTGCCTCTCATGCCTTACAGCAGTATCCTCTCCTACCCCTCATTGAAACTACAGACCTCATCACCACAAGATTCAGGAGAACTGGAAGTGACATCATCATTATGCGGGACATGGCTTAGGTTATCCCATACCCAGTCCCCTCTATCACCACCATCTTTATCAGCATTTGCTGCCTCGGAATCTGAGCTTATATATTTGAGGCGGATGCTTCCATGCATTCTGCTTCTGCAACTTGAAGTATCCTGGCACATGTGGCAAAATGTTCACCACCTCAACAAGTACCTGGAAGAGGACCAAGGAAAAGCATCTATCCTAAATAGATTCTTCTGCTCAGTATTTACTGAGGAGAAGGTAGGGCAGGGACCACAGCTCAGCATCATGGACACAGGGGGGAGGGAGGTGTGCACAAGTCCCTTCACAAAAGGAAGGGTCCCACAAGAGCTCGCTAAGCTCAGGGTGGACAAGGCAATAGGACATGATGGCATACATCCAATGGTACTAAAGGACCTAAGGATAGAGCTAGCAGAGGCATTATCAAAACTGTTTAGTGAGCCTTTGCACACAGGAGCGGTCCCAGAAGACTGGAGAAGGGCTGGGAACTACAAACCAGTCAGTCTTACCTCAGTATTGGGCAAGATTATGGAGGCACTCCTTAAGGAAAGGATAGTGCAACACCTGGAATCCATAGGTGCACAGGATTCAAAACAGCATGGATTTAGTACAGGAAATTCCTGTCAAACTAATCTCATAGATTTCTTTGACTGGGTAACCAGAGTGGTGGACAAAGGGGGTACAGTTGATGTTGCCTACATTGACTTCAGCAAAGCTTTCGATACTGTTCCACATAGAAGATTGATTAATAAGCTGGGTAGGCTCAAGATGGGTGAGAAGTTTGTCAACTGGGTGGCATACTTGTAAGCGGGCAGAAAACAAAGAGTGGTGGTACATGGTATACAGAAGATATGCAAGTCCAAGTGGGATACCTCAGGGATCAGTCCTGGGGCCAGTCCTCTTCAATATCTTCATCAGTGACATTGCAGATGGACTGGAGGATAAGGTTTGTCTGTCTGCAGATGACACCAAGATCTACAACAGAGGACATGATACAGATGGGGTGGGCAGAATGAGAAGAGTTCTGGATAAACTGGCAAAATGGTTGGAAGAGTGTCAACTGGGGTTTAATGCAAAAAGTGTAAGATTATGCACATAGGGAGAAAGCCTGAAGCCACCTATAGGCTGGGAGGAGTTGCTGAAAATGACAAGGGAAGAAGAGACTTGGGCATCATCATCACAGATGACCTGAAATCATCCAAGCAGACCACTAAAGCAGTAGGTAAGGCTAGAGGATGTTGGGGTACATTACTTAGGGTATCACAAGCGTAAGAGGAGGTAATAATTCCTCTTTAAAAAGACATAGTTAGGCACCATCTGTAGTACTGCATGCAGTACTGGAGGCTGCACCTGCACAAGAACATTAACACAATGGAGGCAGTCAGAGAAGGCAGCAAAATGGTGCAAGGACTGCATCAGAAAATATATGAGGACAGATTAATGGAGCTCAATATATATACCCTAGAGCAAAGGAGGAGAGCAGTGATAAGATGGAAACATTCAGACATCTAAAGGGAATTAACAAGGTGAAAGAGTCTAACATGTTTCAATATAAGAACAATAGCAGGACAAGAGGATACAGCATGAGATTAGAGGGAGGCTATTTAAGGGGAAATGTAAGGAAGTTATTTTTCACAGAAAGGGTGGTGGATACATGGAAGGTCTGCCTCAGGAAGTGGCAGATATGAATACAGTGCAGGGTTTCAAACAGGCATAAGGGAGCAAAACAGATGAGTATGAATAGATAGGCCATTGACAGAGTAAAGACCTATGGCACATTCATAAAATAAAATGGGAAGACTTGATGGGCCTTGTGGTCCTTATCTGCCTTCAGCTTCCATGTTTCTCAGTCAGTTCTTTCTGAAACTCTACTATAATTTCATTGCTAGCATGTTTTTGATTCAGGAGGAAATTTAGTGCCCGTCTTACTAACATACTAACATACTAAAATGCCAGCAGAATAGGCCTAATGGTCTTTCATGTCTGCTCGTTTGGTCAGCCCCCACCCTGGGTGCTGACCTTGCTGTCCCCCTCACCTTCTCTGGCTTCTCCCTTCCCAATTCCAGATATTCTTGCTGCATTGGATTTTGCTTCCTGAACCCTTCCCCTGTACCTGTCCCACCCCCTCTTGAACCCCTCCACTCTCTCTGCCTCCACCAGCCCCCTAGGTAGTGCATTCCATGGCTCTACCACCCTCTCAGTGAAGTAGCACCTCCTCCTTTCTCCTGAATCTTCCCCTCCAGCTTCCACCCATGCCCTCTAGTGGCCCCCTCCTCTTTCCTTGAAGCACCTCACTGTTCCTCCCTATTTACCCTCTTCATGTACTTGAAGACCTCTATCATGTCCCCGGTCCCTTCTCTCTTCCAAAGTGTACATATTTAGCTCTTGAGCCTCTCCTCATAGGTCCTGTCCCCAAGCCCCAAATCATTTTGGTTGCCTCCTCTGGACCCTCTCCAGGAGGTTAATGTCCCTCTTTAAGTGCGGCCTCCAAACTGCACGCAGTACTCCAGGTGCGGCCTCACCAAGCAGTTATACAGAGGGAGTATCACTTCCCTCCTTCTGGAGGTGATCCCCCTAGCAATGCATCCCAGCATCCTGTTGGCCTTGGCTGCTGCCCTCCTACAAGTCTCAGAGTTGTTCATCTTGACATCTACCACCACCCCCAGGTCCCTCTCAGCCATTGAGACTTGTAGTATTCCCCCAGGGTGTACACTTGGCCTGGGTTTCTGGCCCCCAGGTGGAGTACCTTGCATTTACCTGCATTAAATCTCAGCTTCCACTTTCTAGATCATCTTTCCAGAGCCTCCAGATCCCCTGCAGGCCACCCTCCCCTCCTCCCCATCCACTACCGCCTTTGATTTGAGTCATCTGCAAAGAGACTCATCTCCTCCTGATTCCTGTCCTTATGTCAGATCGTAGGCGTTGAACAGAAGGGCCCAAGGACTGATCCTGTGGGACCCCACTAATGACCCTCCTTGGGGAAGAGACTATCCACAATCATGACCCTCTGGGTCCCGGTCCTGGAGCCAATTGCCTATCCATCGGATCATCTGGTTTCCACCCCATTTCTCCCAGTTTATCCAACAGGCCCACGTGAGGAACAGAGTCAAATGCCTTGCTGAAGTCTAGAAAGAGGACATCCACTGGTCTACCCAGGTCCAAGGCACTTGTCACCCAGTCATAGAAATCCACCAGGTTTGTCTGACATGATTTCCCAGGATGAATCCATGCTGTCTATCGTCCAGGCACCCTGACTTATCCAGGTCCCCTCAGCCTCTCCTTGACAATGCCCTCCATCACCTTGCCCACCACTGATGTCAGGCTGACAGGCCTGTAGTTCCCTGCCACCTTCCTTGATCCTCCCTTGTGGATAGGCACTCATGCGCCACCTTCCAGTCTTGGGGCACCCACCCTGTCCTCAGAGAGATGGTGAAAAGCTCTGCCAGGGGTTTCACCAGGACATCTGCAAGTTCCTTCAGCACTCTAGGATGTAATTTATCTGGCCCAGTGCTTTCTCCGTCTTAAGGGAGCTGAGGCTTCCTCACTCTCTCTGCTGTGATTTCCACTTCCAGTACCTCTTCTCCTGCTTAGCCCTCCCCACCTGCCAGTGATGCCCCCCTCTCCCCAGACATGTCGATTGGTGGGGGTCCCCCTCCTCATTATCTCTGTCTCCTCCCATGTATGATGCAGCATCCCCATTTCCCTGGTGAAACTGAGGTAAGTACTCATTTAGTACCTCAGCCTGCTCCTCTGGGTCTTGTGCCCATCTCTTCCCTGATCTAATCCTGCTAATCTGCCCTTCACCCTTCGTCTTTCCCCAATGTATCTAAAGAACCCTTTTCCCTCTCCTAATTTCCCTTGCCAGGTTCTGCTCCTTCCTTGCCTTAGCCACCCTCACCACTCTAGTGGCCCTTCTAGCCATCAGCTCATACTCCCCTCAGATCCCTTTCACTCCTTGAGCACTTGAATTTCTTATAGGCTGCTTTCTTTTCCGCTACCACCTCCTGGACCTCCCTGGTCCACCAACAGGGTTTTGGGCCCTACAGCATTTTTTTTGTCTTACTCTTGCACAGGTGCTGGTAGCATCCTGCCCCTCTCCTGATGATTTCCCATCTACTATCAGCGTCCATGTCTGACCAATCCCATCCAAATGCTCCTTAAGGATCCTTCCCATTTCCTTAAATCCACCCCTGAAGTCGGTTACTTCCGTCTTTGTGCAGCCTTCTACCTCCTAGGTCCAGGCAGAACCAGACCATGGCATGGTCACTCCCGCCAATGGGTCCCTTACCTCCAGGCCCCAATCTGGTGACTGTCTGCCAGGACCACATCCAGTACCCGTGCCTCCTGGTCGGTTCCCTCACTCTGCTGAGTTAGGAGCAGCGTCTTGAAAGACATCCAACAACCTCTGTTCCCTGGTCACAGAGGATGTCATAGTCTCCCAGTCTGTTCCTGGCATGTTTAAGTCCCTAACACCACCACCTTTCCTCTGCCCAGTCTGCAGTGTCTCCTAACATCCACCACCAGACTGTCCTCCAGCTCCTCCGCCAGGGCAGGGGTCTACACCACTCCTATTTTGACTCTCTTGCTTCCTTGTTATCAAGGTGACCCAAATCACCTCCACAGTTCCCTCCCCCTCCTCTACTCTCCCTATGCCAATGCAGTTTTTTACTATCATTGCTACCCCTCCTCCCCTTCCCTCCCCCCTGTCCTTCCTGAACATAGTGCACATAGTGTCTTGGTGATGCTATTATTATTGCCACTGTGCTCTTCATTAGTGCTATGATTCATATTGTCACATCATTAACAGTTGCATGTGCAGGCACTGTGCTTCCTTTGGTATGCTGTCGCTGAAGCAAAAACATTATAGCAATGCCGTTAACAGTGACAACAATGACAGATCACCATAAAGTCTGCTGGGGCCCCAGCATGGTTTCCTGGTGTTGTGCCACCTCCTGAATCAACACTGGCTGGAGTTGATAATAGTAAGGTGAGGGGGTGTGGGTGGCAGAGCCCCACATGGGGATTGTGGGTGGCATAGCCCCTCATAAAAATATATTACTTTTCCAACAGCGCAATGCCGACTGCAATTGCGGACGGCATAGATGCCATCACTGTACCGACGCGTCGATAGATTTTCTCTGTTGTGCTGGCATTCCAGAACCACTTCCTTTAGTAGGCTTAGACTGGGAAATATGAAACATAGTAGACACAGCAGTGAAAGAAAGGGATATTGCTTCATTAACTATTACAGAAACAGACAAGGTACAGTAGCTGACTATGTCATACACAGCAATAAATGACAGGACTCAGAGCACCTAACAAACAGTGTAATAGAGCATAAATGACTTTTACTCTGCTGCAGAAAGACATCACATACAGTGTAGCTATGTCACAGTAATAAATGACAGACAGGGCTCAGGGCACCTAACAGACAGTGTAATACAGGTTAAATGGCTTTCTCTGTGCTGCAGAGACATCACAACAGTGTAGCTATGTCACAGTAATAAATGACAGGGCTCAGGACAGCTAACAAACAGTGAAATACAGCTAAGTGGCTTTCACTATGCTGCAGAGACACACAGAGTAGCTGTTTCACAGACAGGGCTAGGGGCACCTTTCAGACAGTGTAATAGAGCCAAAATGGCTTCTGCTGTGCTGCAGAGAGAGACATACAGTGTAGCTAACATCACAAACAGGACTCTGGGCACCTATCAGACAGCGTAATACAACCTAAATGGCTTTCACTATGCTCTAGAGATGCACAACTATGTCACAGTAATAAAGTAACAGGGCTTGGGGCTCCTAACACAAACAGTGTAAATTACAGCCTAAGTGGCTTTCACTGTGCTGCAGAGAGACACAGAGAACAGCTATGCCACAGACAGGACTTGGGACACCTAACAAACAGTGTAATACAGCTTAAATGGCTTTTTTCTATGCTGTAGAGAGACACACAGTGAAGCTAATGTCACAGACATGGCTCAGGGCACCTAAAAGACAGAGTAATACAGCCAAAATGACTTTCACAGTGCTGCAGAGACATACTGCTACAGTATGTCAATGAAATAAAATGACAGAGCTCGAGGCACCTAACACAAACAGTGTAAATTACAGCCTAAATGGCCTACACTGTGCTGCCGAGAGACACATTGAGTATCTATGTCACAGATAGGGCTCAGGACACCTGACAAAACAGTGTCAAATAGCCTAAAAGGCTTCCACTGTGCTGCAGAAAGACATACAGTGTAGCTAATGTCACAGACTAGGATCAGGACACTTAACAGACAGTGTAATACAGACTAAATGGCTTTCACTATGCTATGCTGCAGAGACACACAGCTCTGTCATAGTAATAACATGTCAGAGCTCAGGGCACCTAACACAAACAATGTAAATTTACAGCCTAAATGGCTTTCACTGTGCTGCAGAGACACAACCCAGCTGCAAGTACCTTTTGTGCCCCCACCTGCTTGCTCCTTCTTCCCCCGGCACCGTATTGTTAGATGATCCCTGATCCCCCCTTCCCCAAGATTGTTTCAGTCCCCAACCCCTTACTCCTTCACGGAGGTTTTACTTTTGTGGGTTTTTTTTTTATAAGTTTTCTCTGTGATTTAGGCAAAAATGCAGAGCCAGCGCCAAATTCCTTCCACTCCCTTCAGACTCCGGCTGCTATCTGTGCAATGGGCTTACAACAGACTGAGCAATGACACCACTGACCAATCAGATTGTCAGCCCAGTGACCTGTGCTCTTAATTCTGCTGTAAGCTTGTGAAGGACCCCAAAGGTTGCCCTTTCTTGCCTGTTCCCAGCCTGGGAAGGAATCCCAGGACCACACAGGCTGCCTGTGATGCCTGTTTACAAAAATTACCCATTACCCATGTCAAAACTACCAGACCTGTGAAGTACACTGTTATGTTGGGTAGGGTAGTAAATTACCCAAACTACTATTCCCGTCCAAAAATTGCCGATAGCCAAACTACCCAATCCAGCTACCCAATGAATAACCCATCCCTAACCATTATCAGCAAAGTCTCTGTGCTACGCTTTGACATAAAATCAGATTGAAGAGGTTCATAGATGTCAAAGACTGTGAGGTGTGCCTCAAGCTTCAGCTCGACCATCAGATTGTCACCCCCCCACAGGCTGCCCTTTCTTGCCTGTTCCCAACCTGGGAAGGAGTCCAGGGACCACATGCTGCCTGTGATGCCTGTTTACAAAAATTACCCATCACCCATGTCAAAACTACCAGGCCTGTGAAATACACTGTTATGTTGGGTAGGAGAACAAATTACTCAACTACTGCTCCCATCAAAAATTGCCTATACTAACTTACCCAATCCAGCTACCCAATGAATAACCCATCCCTAACCATAATCTTCACAGTCTCTGTGCTATGCTTTGACATAAAATCAGACTGGAGAGGCTCATAAATGTCAAAGACTGTGAGGTGTGCCTCAGTCTTCAGATCAACCATCTCCTCAATACCTTTGACCAAAAAGGGCAGTTTTGAGACAAGCCCATTAATACACAAAGACATCTGGGTCCAATATTGGTATTTTCAGAAGGGACCACACCAGTGGATTTTCAAGGTACAGGAACACCACCACTGAAAGGGTGCACCAAATAATCTCAGTGAACCCTGAACCCAGCTGACCCATGCAGTTCACTAGTAGCCATGTTGGACACTGGTTCAGATCAAAATATCGAATGCAGCCCAGAAATCACCCAATGACCTCACCCACTGTCACTGGTTTAAACTTATCTTATAACTGCTGAATGCACCTGTTGACACATAGACTGCACTCTGCTGGGCTGTATCAGCACACTTGGAAAGATTCCAGCCTGAACATAAGACAACCTGTTTGAGAAGAACTGAGCACAGCTTTGCATTTCATGTCTGAAAAGGCTCTGACTGCCTCCAGATAGGTGGGATGAAGAAGCCTGCCCACAGTCAAAAAGAGATGAGCTATTGATTCCTACAATCAGCAATCTCCCTGGACAGAAAACCTACCGTCTTACAGGTGATTGCCCTTTACTACTCACCATAATGAGCAATTAAAGCCAGTTTGTCATTCTGGGCCCTGGACCTCATCCAACAATGCTCCAACCTCTGCCATTTTACCTTCAACTGCCTTATATCCCTATCAAACCATAGGGAGCCAAGGTGTGAAACTAGTGGGCATACATGAATTGGCACCATTTTATTAAAGGCCCAATAACCCTATTTTAAGCTGTCACAGCTCCCTCTGATCCCACAGTGCATGCTGCCAGCACACCCAAAGTATCCAGCACTACCATTAATTCTCCTGGTTGAAGCCCCCACAAAGGGCAGTACTGGACCAATTTCTTAGAGGGTGGACTACAAGAGGTACAAGAGGGGCCCCTGAAAGAGAACTAACTGACTGAATCAGTCTCAAAGTTGTCTATCTCAAGCCTCAAAGTGAATAACAGGTCCAAGACATGGTCGAGTTAGTGGGTCATAGTCATGAAAATAAAAACGTATATAAGGCCCCGGACTCCATGTCCACAGAGGAAATCCAGAACAACCTGCAAGGTTGTCATCAACAAGCTTTGAAGTCACCCAGAATAAGTCATCTGAGTGACTCCAACACTTTTGCAATGAAGTGCATGATTTCCTGCTGAAAATCCACTTTGTGCACTGAAGGCCTGTCCACGAGTAGGATTTTGTGACCTACACCTGGCCCCCCAAGCAGAGCCTCTCATTCAAATGACAAGGAGTCTCCAACTGCAAACATCACCAAGTTCAATTCAGTTCAAAACATATGGAACCCCCCCCCCCACATTCTCCTTCCTTGGGCTGTGCACAATGGAGAACACCACTGGGATGGCTGACTTCAACATAAGGCAAGCATTGTCACCAAGCCAAGTCTCAGTAATGCACACCAAATCAAACATGGAATGAAAAATAAAGTTTGCTATAACAGTGGATTTATTTCCTATCGATCTGGCATTGCACAGCATGGCCTGAAGAGGATAAATAGTGGTGGCAGCCCTCAGCTGCCTGCCACTTAGTATGGAGAGAAACCTGGGTATGGGAACTAAACATGTCTGACCTTTCTCAAGTCCCACTTCCACCCCAGGGCATCTCCTGGTCCTCACAATACCAATAGCACCCATCTATCAGCTACTCCCTGGGCTCCACTCCCCCCCTTGATGACTTCTGACAATCCCCACCTCTCTGCACTGATGATAGGTAGCCTTCAGAAGGGTGGGATCATGGAAAGCCACAGATCCCAGAGCAGGGCCAGGAGTAGCTGATGATGACCACACAGAGTCAAGCGCTGGGGTTTGTTTGGCATCCTCCATTGTGTAATAATGTTACACCTGTAGCTCAGGCATGAAAATGGGCACAGAGCAATACAGTTTGCAATATTGAGCCTTCTTTTAGTTTTGAGTGCTTCCTCAAGTGCAACTATCCATTATTTCTGTCCCAGGTAGTAGCTGAGCCTGGGGCCTGTTGCTACAAACATCTCGCTACCCTACACTAAAAACTAAACAGTGCAGTCCAGTGATTTCCAAAACCACCCACCCTCCTTAATATCCCGGAAAACACTACACAGAACCAATCAGACATACACTTTACTCACACCATACATGAAAACAATTTCAGATCACAACCTAAAATCTCTCCAGCAAACAATAATAAAAGCAATTGTGCAGAGAAGGCTCAAAAAGCTTACTCCAGCAAAAGAGAGTTCAGCACTGTTGAGTCCAAAAATATAGTAGCTTAAACCCAGTTTCTAGAGATTTTATCTACAGTTTTCCTCCAGCTAAAAAGTTACAGTTAAAACTGCTGACTCTTTACTGGCACCTAAAGAGCCCAACAAACCACATGGAGGCTTCTCACCATTCTGTGATGCAAAAATGGGGTGAGGGGCCTTATGTCTCAATCTTGTCGCCCTTTCCTCCTTTTCTCAAGGGTCTTCATGTTCAAGTCTTAAGCCTCTCCTCCTATGCCTTGCCACCAGCATATGGATCATCTTGGTTGTCATGCCATACGGCTCCCACCTTGTCACAGTCTCTCCACCGTGTGGGCTCCAGTACCTTGCACAGTTTTCCATGTGTGGTTGCACTAGTGACCTGTACAACAGGAGGACTTCTACTGCTTATTCCCTTATCTATGCAACTCAGTATCTTGTTTACCTTGCCAACAACTCTAATACCATGTGCTGTTATTTTTAGGCTGTTATCAATACCCCTAGGTCCTTTTTCTATGTGATATTTTCCAGCACCACTCCCCCATTTCCCTATTGTACTCTAGGGTTTCTCATCTCAATGTGCAGTACCTTACATTTTTACAGTTGAAGCCCAGCTGCCAAATGTTTGAACAGCTCTCCAACCTGCACAGATCCCTAAAAGTTCCCTTATCCCTTCCTCCTTACCACCCATTCACAATACTTTTTGTCACCTGTGAAGAGATAGATCATGCCTTAATGCCTTCCCTTATGTCACAAATGAAAAAAACTGACAAGAACTTGGACCAGCACCGACCCCTGATATACTCTGAATGTTACTTCCTTACCTCTGAAATTCCCCCATTAACTGCTACCCTTTGTGTTCTTCCCCTCAGCCAGTTTTCCACCGAAGTTGCCAATTTAACCCCACCCTTAAGTCCCTTAGCTTTTGGATCAGCCTCCTGGGGATGACTGAGTCAAAGGTCTTGCTAAAATACAAATATACCACATCTACTACCCGCCTCCTATCTGGTTCCCTTGTCACCCAGTTGAGGAAGTTGATCAAGTTCATCTAACTAGACATTCCTCCCATGAACCCATGTTGTTTAGGGTCCTGTAGCCAATTTCCCCTCCAGGAAGTCCACCATTTCCTCCCTTAGTAAGGACTCCATATTTCTTCCTACTATTGATGTCAAGCTGACTGATCTATGGTTCCTGGCTCATCCTTCCTTCCACTTTTGTGCAGAGGGATCACATCTGCTTTGCTACAGTCCCTAGGGACCATCCCTGTGTCTGTCGAGCAGTTGAATATGTCTGCTATCACTTTTGCTATCTCCTTCAGCATACTATAGTGCAAGCCATCAGATCCCATAGATTTATCTACTTTTAAATCTGTAAGCTTTTCCAGCACCTTTCTTCCATTATATTGATAGTGTGACTTGAGCCCTTGCTTTCCTCCCATCCCCTCTTAACCCCACATTCCAGCAGTGGCCCATACTTTTCCCTAATAAATATAGAACACAAAAACATTTGTTGAGTATCTCTGCTTTTCCATTACTCCCCTCATGCCATCCTTCCCCACTCTTAGTCTCAGAATACCCTCTTTGACCTTATGCTTCTTCCAGATGTACCTGAAGAATGCCATTTCCCCTTTCTTCGCTCCCTTTGCTTGCTAGAGTTCCATCTCTGCCTTGGCATCTCTTACCTTTATAATGGCTACCTTTATCACCTCTAGGTACTTATCCCTGTCCTCCTCTCATTAGCATCCCTAATACTTTGAGAATGTTCCTTTTTTTTGGACTCCAGATAGACTGGTTAAAATGGGATTTCAGATTAGGAATGAATGCTGGAAGTGTCACCACACTTCAGCCCATATAAACCACATATGGTCCAGTCCAGATATTCAAGCCTTTCAGAAGGCAGTTAAAGGAAAGGCTGAAGCAATTTTGGAAGGACAAGTTAGAGATTTACCATCCTGGTGGTTATTAGGAGACACTTCTCTCTTCCATGCTGCCTTGATACTGTTTCACACTCTGCTATATACAATAGCAATGGAGGGTGAAACAATTAGTAATGAAATGGAGACAACAGGTACCTCCACTTTCTTAGACTCGGAGACAGGGGTTACCAAGGTGGCATCCCATATAGCGGTACAAAGTAAGATGTAGAACAAACCAGCCAGATTCATTAACAGATAGACCCTATGGTTTCAATGGACAGGTGTTCAAGTTAGAAGCTGGGTAGTTTTCATAGCATTAGGGGTAGGGGGTTAGATGAGGGAACTCAAGATGGACCCTCTCTAGGTGTTCATTGCTCAGGATATTCACCTGGTGATGGAAAGCAGGAACCATTCACTAAAGCATATGCATGCAGAGATGTTTTACTGAATCAAGTCATGAGTCATCAGTACCAGTGGTTTTATGAAGTAAATAGTTAACGTTTTCTTTCTCTCGTTTTCCCCAGCAGTACTAGGAGCTCCTTCCCAAAAGCATCTGGTATCCATAACCAAAGCCCAGGTATACCATACTGTTTTGTTATGTGATGTTTTTACAAACCATTTATTGGTAAGATTCTTGCTTAACTTAAGCTTTAAACTGTGTAGCCTATTTGGGGAATATTATGTTATTCTGTAGCTAGGATTAAGTCATGTAGTTTTACATTTTTAGGGAGTCTTTCACCCCTGCAATGTTGTAATACTTTACCATGTTTTTGTTTTTCTATTCAAATATGTTAGCATTGTATCTCTAAGTGGGTATCTCAGCCAGAATGTGACACTGTATACATTCCTATTTTACTGGCTTTGAGATTCTTTCGGAATTGCATGATATAAGAAAAAATACAAGAAAATCTTATACCAAAAATAAATAGAAGGCTCTCCTTGTAGCTCTTACCACTATCTTTACTTTGGGTGTGAACCACATTGGACCCCCTGCCCTTTTTCCCTGTGATTCATCTGCAATTAAACTTTCTGCTCCTGCTCTTATTGCTTTTTTAAATTCTTCCCATTTTACCTCTGCCCATCCACTAGCTCTATTTTCCTTGTGCTTTTTTTTCCAAACTGTTCCCTCATCTTGCTGAAATCCACCATTTGAAAATCTCATATTACTACTGTGTTTACCAAGTTGGTGGTCAGTATCTGGACCTCTAGTGCCACTGTTCTGTGGTCACTGACACTGAGTGGTTCCAGGACTGCTACATTTTGGATCTTCTCACTGTTGCTATGCACCAGATCTAGCAGAGTCCCTTCCCTTTTCGAGACCTTGTCTAGCTGAATTAAGAACACCTCTTGGCATACATACACCAGGCATTGAGTAGAAACATAGACTGTTTTGGCAGAAAATTACCTGTAGGTCCATGTAGTCTGCCCTAAATTCCCTACCTATTACTATACCCTGGACCTGATTTGGTCACAGGTGTCCTCCCTCTACCTTCTTTACCCCTATTTATCATATTCATGTGCCTATCAAACACTTGCTTGAAGCTCTGCAATATCTTCAACCCTACCAACTCTTGTTGCAGATTGTTCCAGACTACCACCACCCTCTCTGTGAAGAAGTATTTTCTGACATCCCACTTAAATTCCCCCTTCCCCAAGCTTCATAGCATGCCCCAATGTTTTGTTGAGTGTTCTCCCGTGAAAGAGTCTCCCCTCCTGTACCTTGTTCACCCCGTGAGGTACTTATAGATCTCAGTCATGTCTTATATCATTCTCCTCTCCTCCAGGGAGTACATGTTGAGCTCTCACAGCCTTTCCTTGTATGGATTTTCATATAACCCCACATCATTTTGATAGCCCTACTCTGGACTGCTTCCATGCTTTCAATATCCTTGTAGAGGTGTAATCTCAGAACTGGACACAATATTACAGGTGGGGGTCTCACTAGTGAGCAATACAGTTGCAATACCTCCTGCCTTCTGCTAAAAATCTGCCACCCTATGCACTCCAGCATCCAACTACTGTAGTCTTGCCTACTGACTTGTCACACTGCCCTGCTACCTTGAGATAATCAGATATGATTATCTCAAAGTCTCTCTCTTGCTTGGTAACTGTAACTACCTCCCCCATCTTATGTGTAACCCCCACGTTTCTCCTCCATAGGAACATGACTTTGCATTTTTTGGCATTGAAACTCAGCTTTCACACCCTAGATTACTCTTCTGGTTTCCCCAGATCCTTTTCTTCACTCCATAAACAGAGTCCACCTTGTTACAGATTTTTGTGTGATCTTCAAAGACACATACCTTACCCTCAAGTTTCTCAGTAAAATCACTTATAAAGACATTGAAGATGACTGAACCATGTACCGATCCCTGTGGTACTCCACTGTTCAGTCTCTCATCAACCTAGTGACTGCCATTTACAACCATTCTCTGCCTTCTAACTTTCAATCAGTTAGATACCCAGCTTACATAGCTTACCACCTTTTCCCCTATCCCCAGGTCAATTCCTAGTACTCAAGGGACTTTCCAGTCCACATTCAGCATATTAAAGTCCTCTAAACTGGCCTAGATCCTAAGCTTGACTCCCAGTTCCTTGTCTGCCCCCGATCCTGACATAATGGCACGTTTACTTCACCAATCCTGATCTGCTTTCCATTCCCTCTTGCTGTTAGCACCCACAGGATTTCTAGTTTAGCTGACTCACCTCAGATTTTCATGTCAGTTGTCTCTATCCTTTCTACTGTATTACATACAGTACTGCTGCTGCCCTGCCTTGTGGTTTGTCCTTCCTGAACAGTGAGTATGCTGATATGGTCATGTCCCATTTGGGGTTTGAGATTGTGTACATTTCTGCTTGACAGCAACAGGCGAGCTCCTTCAGTGGTTATCACCTGAGTTCCAGCATTTTGCCAAGACTACTTGCACTGGTGGGCTATCGCCCTCCGGAGCTGAAATGTGTCTGTTCTGATGAGACGGGTGTGAGGTGGAATTTTGTTTTTAATAGCTCTGCATGTCTACCAGTTTTATTATAAAATAGGTTTTATAGTTATTGCCTGCATGATTTGTATGTGCCATTTGGTTTATTTAGTTAGACATGTGTAGGTTTTTCTGACAGACGAGCTCTTGGAGCCTAGAATTGTTTATGGAACTCACAGTTGCATCGCTGCATCCTTTTATCCCCTCCTGTATCTGATATTATTATCAGGCGTTGTGGGAAGTGGGGATTGGTGGGGATTGCTTTGTGCATGCGTGTGTGATGACCAGGAGCAGGTTGTTCAGATGATTGAGGTGGTTAAGTCCAGGAGACGCCCTGAATAAATAGAGCACCTAGAAGAAGCCAGACGTGGTTGGTGCCTGTTTCAGGGGGCCACCAGGCATGCCAGGTGACCTTTAGGGCCGCATCTCCTAATATCTCTGAAGGCAGTGCTATGCAATGCCAGGTCGATCAGAAACAAGACGGCTATTGTGCCGCTCTGGTTTCATCAGTCAACCTGGCATGCATTACAGAGACCTGGGTGGGGGATGATGCTGGCCCTGTTTTTGAGGCTGCAGTCCCCCAGGTTATACTGTGGTGCACTGCCCCAGAGAAAACCGTAGGGGAGGCGGTGTAGCTATTTGTTTTAAATCGAGCCTGGACTTCACCGTGCACCTGGTGGGAACCCCAGGTTCATTTGAATGTGTGGCCATTTGAGGAGGACTCAGTGTTGGCTGTAGGATCCTCCTCATCTATCACCCTCCTGGACCCGATCGGGGGTCCTGCAGGATTCGCACGGGTTTGTTGCGGTGAAACATTGAATTCCCAATATGTATTTTCTTGGGGACTTCAATGTTTGGGCTGAGGATAGAGTCAAGGTGCACCGATGAGTTACTGCAGAGTATGTCCCTTTTGGGGCTGGTGCAGTCTGTCGGCGTGCCTACTCATCAGGATGGCCACACATTGGACCTGGTGTTCTCACTGGGACTTGAGATCACTAATCTCAATGTTGGTCAGTGGCTTGGTCTGATCATTTGCAGTGAGGTTCATGTTTAGTGCTCCCATAAATGAATTCTTCCCCTCCTGAGATATTTAGCTGCCCGCCCGTTAAAAAGATCTTACCCCTGAGGGTTATTTGGCGGCAGTTGATTTATCAGGGTGTGTGATGCATGCGTCGGAGCAGTTGGCGCGGGGGCAGATGCCTATAATGAGGTACTATCTGGCCATTGACTCCCTCGCCTTGTCCGTGATGCGACCCAGAACTTCTTACCTGAGGTCGCCTTGGTATGATAGTGATCTCAGGGAAATGAAGAGGCTGGGTCGGAGATTAGAGCGTCGCTGGAGGAAATCCCGTCTGGGGGCTGACAAACTGGTCCTGTGTGCGCATTATTGCGCATATCAGGAGGCAATCAACCAAAAGAAGACAATATTTTTGTCTTGGGAGATTGCTGCTGGGAGAAGCCGACCAGCCTCACTCTTCCGGACTGTTGATAGACTTCTCCATCCACTCTGTCTTCAGCCTGGAAGAGTTTCGAATGAGGATTGTGAGGAATTTGCTCGGTTTTTCTCGGACAGGGTGTCTGAAATCCTGCGGAGGTCTCTCAGCCAGTAATATCATTGCTGTCAGTGGTCGCCAGTCATGTTCTAAGAGCACTCTCTCTGGGTGGGGGGAGTTTAGGCCAGTGGAGGTTCGTGAGGTCACTGAGATAGTGGCCAACTTGAGGTATGCCTTTTGTGAACTGGATCCCATGCCAACGTGCTTCTTGATGAGGTGCATTGACACTGTTGGCCCGGTGTTTGCCCTGATTGTCCGGTGCTCCGTGAGTCAGGTGTCTTTCCAGATGCCTGCATGAGATCTCTGTGAGACCTCTTTAAAGAAAGCTTCTGGACCCGGAGATTAGGCAAATTACTATCCTATCTCCAATCTTCCATTTCTGGGAAAGATTGTTGAGAAGGTGGTATCACTTCAGTTAGAGAACATCTCAGGACCCACGAGTTGTATGATCCCTTCCAGTCAGCTTATCGGACCAGACACAGCACTGAAACTGCATTAGTTTGGGTGCAAAATTACCTCCTCAGAGCTAGAGATGGGGGGACAAGACAATTCTTGTTCTCCTTGATCTCTCTTCAGCATTTGATACTGTGGACCATAGTGTATTGCTTTTCCGCCTGAGGGAGTTATGCAGACTCACCGGTGTTGTCATCAAATGGTTTGAGTCATTTCTTACTAACAGGAGGCAGAGGATTGTGATGGGTAATTTCTCATCTGCACCCTACCTCCTTCCGTGTGGAGTCCCTCAGGGTTCGGTATTGGCTCCTATGCTGTTCGCAGTGTACATGCTGCCCCTGGGGGAGATCATTAGGAGGTATGGTTTGAGTTTTCATTGCTATACTGATGATACTCAACTATACCTTTCCTTTGCCCCAGGAACATCAAATGCAGTGGATGTGTTAAATATCTGTCTGGCTGAGATAAATGACTGGATGTCTTCCAGCTGGCTGCGACTGAACCTAACAAGACTGAGGTATTAGTAGTGGAGTGAACAGAGTTCGTGATGGGATGGCCTCTGACTCTGTGACTGGCATTGTGCTAGGAGCTGTGTCATTGATGGCCTACCCATGGGTGCGTAATCTTGGTGTGATCTTTGACAGGAATTTGTCCATGGAGGCTCAAATATCCTCTGTGGTTCGTTCCTGTTTTTCATCTGAGAAATATCATCAGGATTAAGCCCTTGTTCCGGCTCTGGACCTCCCTACTTTGGTACATGCCTTAGTCACTTCTAGGCTTGACTACTGTAATGCCCTCTATCTCAGGGTCTCTGGAACTTCTCTTCACAGACTGCAGCTAGTGCAAAATGCTGCTGCCCGGTTTTGACTGGACAAAGTAAGTTCAGTCATTACTCGCATTGCGCAATTGCACTGGCTGCCTATCAGGTGGAGAGTATTGTTCAAGGTGGTTTTCTCACCTATAAGACCCTACATGGACAGGGCCCTGGTTACCTTTCTGATCTCCTGGTACCATCCACCTCTATCCATGATCTCCGCTCCTCTAATAGTGGCCTCCTCAAAGTCCCGAGAGCGAGATTGAAATCAGCTGGGGACCGATCGTTTGGAGTTGCTGCTACAGTTCTCTGGAACTCACTGCCGTTGGAAGTGAGAGAGGCCCCTACTATAGAGGCTTTCAAGAGCCGTCTGAAGACCTTTTTATTTATGCAGGCTTTTGGAAATTGAATTTTATGTATGTTATTTTAAGAAATGTATATGGTATGACACACTGTATAGTTTTGTGCGGCACCCAGAGCCTTTGGGATTGGGCGTCTTTTTAAATAAAATTGACATTGACATCCTATTCCAACATCTATCCCAGCCCCTGTTTTTTTTTCCCTTTAACTTGGGTACATTTAATTCTGCTTTAGTTGTTGATGGGAGTCTGCCAAGGGCCCTGTTGGTGGGACATCTGTTGTGTACTTTGCCAATCTGATACCCCTCACTAGTTTAAACTAGCTGTTTGCTGGGACCTTTGTTCTCTCGGTACCCCTCTGCGCTCCTTGTGGGGATACAAGCCATCCCTTTTAAACAGTTTCAATCCCACCAGATCAGGTACAGATCCCTAGGGAACTAAAATCTTTCCTTTCTGCACCATCTCTTTAGCCAGGCATTGAATTGAAACACATGGAATTTTCCCCTCTGATTTATGCATTTCTGTGGTTGCACCTCAGAGAAGGTTACCAAGGCTTGCTTATTGAGTCAGCTGCATTATTGTATAAAAGTTTCACATTCATAATGCACTTTTGGTAAGACTCCTGGGGTGCTCGTAGTTCCTTTGTTTTGATTGAATTCTTTTATTAGCACCCATCCTTAAGCGGAGCATGTAGTTTGTTGTCATTTGTTACCATCCCTGCTCTCTCCTTTGCTACTTTCTCCAGAGCAAAGATGTTTGACCTGTCCAATGCTGCCCCTGCTCAGATTATTCATGCCTATATTTACATTTACTTCTGGTGTTTTCTCCCCCTCTTCTGTGAGTTCCACCAACCTGGCTACAAGTCTGTCTGCTGTGGACTCAGGTAAAAAGCAGACCACTCTTAACCATTGGGTACAAGACTCAGATTCCTTTCTGTTCCCTCATAATTGAATCCCCTACTACATGTACCTTTCTTATGCCCCTTTAAAACCTGAGAGAACAGTGCAATTATTCCCCATAATTAGACATCCCTGAAGTGTCTTATCACACTCATCACAGGGAAAGAAAAATTGTATGCCACTGATTGAAATAAAATGTAACTTATGACACTTTCGAATGCTTCTGTACAATTGAATTTGCTGAAAAGAGACAAATTAGTCCCTGTTCCAGCATGGGAAGTGTAGTTGCTTCTCTCCACTTTCACTTCCTTCAACTGTGTTGCCAACAGACAGCCGACTTCACATATACACCACCAATTCCTATCACAAACTGTAATGCCACTGCAAACTCTCAGCTTGTTCCTGCATGGAAACTGTAGTCGTTTCTCTCCACTTTCATTTCTTCCAAGCTCTGAACAGCAGAGCTTTCTGTGCTATCGTGTGCCCCCTCTCAACAGCAACCCATGTACCATCCCTGTAGTGTGAGGTGCATGTCAATATTGCACTTGAACTGGTGCACAGGCTAAAGAAGTACTGGAGTGTAAATATGTTCTCATAATTTCACTCCTGCACTGGTCTCTCAGCCAATTAAAATGTTTCACATTTTTCTTAACATGTTATAATTCTAATTGAGATGCTGCTGCTGGCTGCAAACCAGAGCTCAGACTTCATTTTACAATGCAACTCTCTACTTATCTCTGTAAATTGGGGTCATTATCAGCACAACAACAGCCTATACCTATCTCCTCCTCTCCACTATTTTTCTGTTCTTTCAGTGCATACTATGGAAATAAAATATTATACTACTGGCAGTATAGCCTATAGGTTAGAGTAATGAGCTGTGAATGAGCTTGGTACATACAGCAGACCTGGGTTTGATTCTCATAGTCTCCACTTGCATACTGAGTGACTCTGAGCAAGTTACTTAACCACCCCCGAGCTCCCAGGTCGTCCCTGAAAACAGGCAGTTGTGCCTAGTGGGCCTTTCCCGGTTACCAAAAGCATAAAAAATAAATAAAAAAATTTCAGATCTATATTAGGTGATGACAGAATTGTTCAGTCACTGATACTTGTTCCTGCTATGTTAAGTATTTTGTGTAGTTAACAGCATTCTTTCAGCTGCAGATGTAGCACAGACAATAGAGAAAAAGTGCCCACTACCTTTGATTCATGAGTAATGTATATATGGTAGGAAGAAGGAAAGGGAGGGAGGGAGGAGATCGGTGCAGGCAGACTCAGATGGCAGGGATCTCATGGATAACAATGGTGTGTTGAGATTTTACTGCAAATGTAGACTTTAATATATGTCAGTTCCTGTCGCACACTTCCTTTGCCCTGCTCCTTCTTTTTTTATTAGCAATACGTTACATAGGTCTCAGTATACAGCCAAACAATGACTAAAATGTAGACACCAAATGAAACACAGGCACTAGGGAGATCAGTGAACATGATACTGCTCATCAGGTGTATCAGTTATCTAATCTTGTCTTCTTTTTCACTGGTTACTCCAAACTGATTGTGTTTCCCTTTAGAATTAATTTTGAGTTGAGAAAATATAAATATTTTATAAAATATAAATGGCACTCTGGAGAAAGTTCCTTGCTGCTTAATAACAACCTATTGTAGCTTCTTAGGGTTCCAGAACAACTAAGCTTTCCTTCTCAGTTCTTGAAATCTAAAAGATCACAAGAAGACACTTTTGATAAGCAAAGAGCAAACTGGATGGACTATGGGTCTTTTTCTGCATGTCATTGTCTGTGTTTCTATGTGATGTCTTCAGATCTACATTTACTTATAATGCAAGTCAGATATACTTTATTTATGTAACACAAATCACTTCCTTTGGGGTCTGTACATTTGGTACATTGTTGTTAATTTTGTTTTAATTAATGATCATTATTTTTTATCCATGGATAACTGTGGTTTTATTCTCAGTTACAACCTCCCAGTTGATATTTTCGGTTACAACATGGGAGGTTGTAATCACTGCCTGCCACTCCAACAAGATCTACACAGCTCATTGGCTGCTACTCTCCAACTGAGTGGGATGATCATCGCTCCAAACGTGGTGGCTCCATTCTTCACTAATTAAGTTTTCGTGGGAACTTATCCCTTACATTTTACTTCATGACAGGTAATTTTTTACGCATTTTTCAATATATCTGGTTGATCCTTCCTTCAAAGAGTAAAAAATGTATCTGGTTGATCCTGCCATACTTTCCTCTCGAGTGGGTTCCGGGCTTCATTTCTGACCTACTGTGACTGAAGAGTGATGATCGAGTGAGAGAGGTGTGTGTGTGTGTGTGTGTGTGTGTGTGTGTGTGCACATGTAAGAGACAGGGGGCAGGATTCACGAAGCTTTCAGCTGCTAAGCAGCTGCGGCGGTTGCTATTCACAGCCACAGCAGTTGCGGAGGATGTTATCGCTGCTTCCATCAGCTGTAGCCCATTCCCGCTGCTGCAGCCATCTCCCCGGCAACACCATCCGCAAGCAGCCATAGATCAAGGAGCCGGTCATAATCAGGCTCCAGATTTGTAAATACCCGCCGTTACGGGTAACCTGCAGATCAACAAGTCACAACCCACTTGCTGGAGGTTTACCAACAGCTGCGGGTATTTCACGAGCTTCATGAATCCTGCTAAGGGTGTGTGTGTGTGTGTCTGTTTCTAGCTGAACTGTTGCACTAACTCAAGTGTGGCACAGAAAAAAAATAATGACAATTAATTAAATAAAATAACGTACCTTAGTGTTGTAATACCAGAATTTTACACACCTTCTGTGTGGGATGCTTTATGTAGCATCCTACACCTCAGGTGTGTGTAAAATTTGTTTACACACCTCACCCACATATTATTCTATATGATATTAAGGTTACCTTTGTGTGAGTCTGCTGTGTTTCAGCTGTGCAGTCTACACAGTTGTGCAATTAGTTGACTGTAGCACTGCTTACAACTTTTTCCTATACATTTGCAAAGTACAGTAGGACACCAGCACATGTCCAAAACATACCTGGCAATTCCTGACAAGAATGTGTTCATCTCACTCTCAAACTGCTTATGATGCTACTCATACTCTATTTCTTCAGTGCTCCTGTTGGTGATCTAACTTTCTGGAAGTGCTATTTTACTCACTAGGACAATGTGCTGTCATTTGTGACAAGGCCATATAATATCAGTGTGGGCGGGTTGGGTAACTGTCCTGCAGGGAGTTGTCACAGCTGGTGGCAACATTGATAAAGTCCTTCTGTGGCTGGGAGCCATTTCTGCTGGTGGCAACATTGAGAAAATCCTCCAGGAGCAGGTGACACCACTGCATACTGAAATATCGATGAACTCCTTTGGTGCAAAACACTGACACTGCAAGCTGTAATGTACATTTGTAAGTGAGCATGTGTTTATTTGTTTACTCTTTGTTGACGGGTAGGTACACTGGCACCAGTGCCCTTTTCAGGTATGATCTAGGTGACTTGAGTACAAAGTGAGCAGCAAAAATATGATACAGTATATGATATAGTAACAGAACAATGTGAATAGGATACAACAGAGGTACAAAAAGTAACATAATTGTGCACATTTTAACATAGTGCAAATAGACAAATTGTAGCAGAAAATATAGCAAAAAGAACAGTGATGAAATTGTAGAGGTTTTGAGGCTATGTTATGCAATGGATGAATTGTCATTCAGACATTGCCACCACCCTGCCAGTACTTTGAATATGTTTTGGTTCTATTTCACACAATTTAACATACATATAGCACCGTTTCAGCCACATGCACTTTTTTGTATATCTGTTGTAACATTTGAACATTTGAGAGGATTTTCAAAGACTTGTATCCATTTTCTGGATACAATTGTGCACTTCCATCACAAAAGTTAGACCACAAAAAGGTGATGTAATATTATGGTGCAAGTACCGTAGTTGCTTCCAGATAATGGATTCAAGTACCACAATGGAGGCAAGTATTGCAGTTGTGACCAACAGTACAATAAACTTTGTAAAATGTTGCAAGTGCACCAAGTTGTATGAAACTAGGATGCACAACTCTGGATGCATTTGCAGGGATGCAGCATGCATGCGAAATATAGATGCAAGTGTTGCATCCAGTGCCTTGAAAATCCTGCCATTGAGCTCTATGTCCCCCAAAAATCTAATTGGTTTTCCTTTTGCAGCCATTACAAGTAGGCTTAAATTTTTCAGATAAAAATATATGTGCTATTTCAGAAAGCTATGACTTTATAAGCCACAAGCTGAAATTATTTTCTAGTAATTCACCACCAACAAGCAAGTGTGCAGGATACCATCTTCCTTGGCAGCAGAAAACAGTAATTGATCTTGGGGCAACCACTGATGACTGTTCAGTATCACAAAATGCAAAATGGAGCTCAAGTCAACAATTGCTGAGTTTTCCAATATTTATATTTCATCAATCACACCATCATAGCTTCAAGCGATGTTTCATGGCCAATGTGTCACTTCATCAGGCCTTCACACTCTGTGCTGACACAACAGAGTATGTAGATAATGACAGCAAGAAAAGGCCTGTCAGCCAATCCCTCTTCTTTGTTTCTGCCTTCCTTTTCTAACTAATTTCATATGCCTGTGCAATCTTTTCTAGAAGCTGTTCTCTCTGAGTTGGTCTGCACCACTTCCTCCAGAGCTTGCTCCAGCTCCTCAACCACTCTTTCTGTGAAAAGGTGTTTAGGATGTCCCTTCTGAATACCCCCATGGATTAAGTGAATTTCCACTCACCTTTGTATTTGAGCTCTCAAGAAAAGTACCTTGGTGTTGACCCTATTTATCCCTTGCTGGTACTTGTGAGTCTCATTCATGTCACCATTTTCTCATTTTCTCAAGGTTGTATGTGTTACAGTATGTCCTGAAGCCTGTCCTCATATGTCTTGCCCCCCTTGTCCATGGACCATCTTGGCTGCCCAGCACTGTACTGCTTTCACCTTGTTACAGTCCCTCATCTGGTGTGGATTCCAGTGGATTACACAGTATTCCATGTGTGGTTGCACCAGTGACCTATACAGTGACAGGATTACTTCCTGACACCTACTGCTTATTCTCCTCCCTACACAACCCAGCATCCTGTTTGCCTTGCCACAGGTCTATTAAAGTGTCAGTGGCTCAGTAGGTAGCACACTCGCCTCTAAGGCCGGGAGATCAGAGGGCTGTGGGTTCAGTTCCCACATCTGGCACTTGGGTTAATATCCCAGTACTGACACTGCAGTGCAGCATGAGAGGGGTGCTGCACTTCTGAGGTGCCGTCTTTCGGATGAGACGTTAAATCGAGGTCCCATCTGCCTGGATTGGTGGTAGTTCAGATGGATGTTAAAGATCCCATGGCACTTATCGAAAGAGTAGAGAATTTCCCGGTATCCTAGCCAAATTCCCTCATTCACTAAAAATACCACCAACAGCTTAACCTGGTTCAAAGTCAGTTGGCATTCATCTGTATCCCTCCCCGGTCGTGCCTGAAAATAGGCAGGATTTGTCTAGTGCACTTACCGGTCAACAAAAGCTAAATAAAATAAATAAAAAGTGCTGTTTATTTTAGGCTCTCTAACATCATGACCCCTAAGTACTTTTCCTCTGTGGTGCATTCCAGCACCAGTCCTCCATCTAAGGCATTTTTGGTTATTGTTCTGGATTCATCCATAATGATTTAAGGATTTTCTTTTAACTCTTATACAACAGATTTTTTTAATAATCACTTAAACCCAGGAACTAACATTATGTTTAATAAGGTTTATATTTGTCATCTGAGCTCTCAGAATGTGTAACCATGGTGTTATTGACAGTAGGGAAATGGAGGGATGCTAAGGAACTCGGCTCAGGTGAAATTTAAAGCCTGACTCTGTTCCAGCAGCAGCAAAATGAGGATGTACTGCTCCTGCATAAAAGTATCCCTAAAGACATACATCTGACTAAATAAAGTGTAAAAAGAAACCCATGTTGGGAAAATGTGTTCTCAGACTCTGAAAGGTTTTATACTGCCCAATGGTACAGATGTCTGAGATGCTGCAGTCAAGTTCAGGAATAAGCTCAAACCACCAGCAGTCAGTGGGGGGCTGGGAGTGGACCGATCGGTAGTCAGGCAGCTCTTTTTCCTGGATTTGGATGGTAGGTTGACTTAGTTCTTGGCTGCCACCAGGTGAAGGCCTGGTGGCAGCGCCAACACAAGTAGAGATACAGTGAATTTAAAATCTGCTGGCAAAGTGGCCACTTCACCTTATCCTATTGCTATGTGAAGTGGCCACTGGAAAGTGCTCACTTCGCCTTGACATTATGACTTCGCATTGCCATTCTGCCTTAATACGAAGTAAGGCAAAGTGACAATAATATAGGCAGCCCCCCACACATCAGATGGCTTACAGTACTGTAAGTCACATGCTTTAGCCAGGCAGGAAGGAACTGAGTCATAAAAGCAGATAATTTCACTTTCTCCTTTGCAGTGGTAGATGGAAGAAGCATTTTGTGTGTACAGGAGATTTTGGAGTGGTATTGTTCCTATTTTATGAGTTGCCTAAAAATCCCAGCTTTTTAAAAGTTAAATCTTTAGTTTTTTGATAGTGTGTTTTTCAGTTCTTTTTGCTACTGATTTGTTTGTTTTATAAGTTTTGTTTTGTGTGTGACTGTGTGACTCTGTGTGTGCATGTGTGAGACTGTAAGTGTGTGTGAAGCAGTCTTTCATTGCAAGAGGCATCGGTAGGAGAGAGAATTAATGAGCTGTGTGTGATGGACCCGGGAGGAGAGTCTGTGGCCCATGGGCATGGGCAGAGGGGAGTGCACAAGCTTGGGGGCAGTTGGGTGTCATTGGACCACTCCCAACTATTTGGTGTTGCCTGTCCCTCTCTGGAAGCAGCAGCACCACCAGTGCCACATGCGGCGGCACATCCACCAAGTCCACCATCACCACCACCAACAGTAGTAGCTGCAGGGGCTCCAGCAGCACCCCCTCCACCACCTCCACAGTTGCAGGTGGAGCCCCAGGTGCTTGACGGTGCTGCCGGCAGTACATCTCCCCTCTCTGTGCCTGGTTATCCCTAAGCACCCCAGTCTAGCAGTTTTTTACTGTGTGGGGGCAGCACCACTGTGGTTTGTCATTTATGTGGCATGCAGATGTGCCGTGGCCCCGTGGGACACATTTGGGGACTAGTGGCCAGTGCACACATATGATAAACCACCACAGGGTGGAGTGGCAGGCTGCCACCAAATGGGCCAGAGCTCAACCTGCTGGTCCTTCTGTGGTAGTGGCAGGAGGTGCTGTGTGTGTTGCCTCACTGCTGCAACAGCAGGACGCCAACAGCAGCAGCTGTTCCACCACCACCACAGCCACCAGCACCACCCTCACCACCACCACCAATACCTGGCTTTCCCCCTGCAGTGGACCCCACCACAGTGTTTGCAATACAGGCAGACATTGCACTGGTGTGGGCGGCCCTTGAGGAAAGCAATGAGAGGGTCGGTGCTGTGCAGCAGCAAATGGAGTAGATCCAGCAATAGCAGCTGAAGATAGTGTCAATGCTCCACCTGCTGCTGGAACACCATGGAAACCCCCATTAACTTATTTTTTCTGGACACCCCCCTCCACTGCTGTAGTGTCTTTTGATTTTGTTTTATGTTTAATAATAGACAGTCACACATGCTCCTATAATCCAGTGCCTCAGTAATGTTTACTTTCTGTTGTGTAGTGGTTGTGGAATAGCTGGTGTGAACAGTGCAAGTATGATGTGCTAAACTGCATGTGTGCAGTCAGTGTTGTTTCCTGTGTGTGTGTGAGTGTGTGTGTGAGACATCAGACATTGTGCAGCTTCTTACAAAAATATATTACTGACTTGTTGTAGTGTTTATGGTAGAAAGAATAGCGAGCAGAATAACGTATATTTTATTGTCACCATCATCATCAGTGTACTAAGTGATACGATACTTTTTCAGAGGTGTCTGGCCAGAGTGCACCTTAGTCACATACTGCACACATGACTTTTAGGAGAGCATGTGCTTTTTTGTGCTATGATCTCTGCTAAGTCATGTATGCATTGTGAGTGACTGAGGTGGACAGTGACCCGATGCCTCTGAAGAAATATCATATCAATTACTCCACTGGTGCTGATGGTTCAAATAAAATATACGCACACAAAAAAAAAAACACAGCATCAACACTTCTTTTAATAAATATTGTTGTATTCAACTCACGTGTGAAAAGGTAAAATACAGTAGCGCCATGCAAAGTAATAACAGCTCCCAGAAAACAAACAGCCCGACCAGTTTTGCGCCAAAAGCGCCTCTTCAGGGACTAATTTGTTAATTACAATAACCTTTAAATAGAAAATACCACTAGGTGACAGTGCAATATTAATATCAAAGATACTAAAAAATACCACAATAATAAAATAAAAGAAATGCACCAATAATACCAAACAAAGTTCATTGTAGTATTCATATAATGACCTCAAAATCCAAACGAAGCCCATACTTTAAATTTTAAATGGACATATCATTAAAGGTCAGATGCGGCTGAGGGTAAATTTCAATTGTTGAAGTAAATTATTTTTCAAATTATTCTTTCATTGCTTGTTTGTGCTTCTGGCTTAATTGTTTAGTGAAATGTAGTAGGTGTATTTGATGGTATTGTTTATAAATATCACAGTATTTTAAGAGTATTGTTTATATTACAGTATTGTCTTTTAAGAGTTAGTTTAGTTTTGTTGGAGCTAAATTGGTAAGTACTTTCAGTTGGAAAATAAAAGTGGCAGTATATAATAAAGTTGGATGTAAATGCATGGCTAAATTTTTGCTAATTTGCTGACTAAATTTCTGCTGTGATTAGGGAAATTTGCTGAATAATGTAAGTACTAGTGAGTTGAGGGAAATAAAGTTTAATGTGAGCTTGTATTGTGGCATAGTGCTTCTCTTGAATTTTTCACTTTCTTTTGGTGGATATTTATTTGCTTGGTGGTTTTGTTCAGATTTCTGATGGAAAGTTTTGTGATTTTTCTTTTGGGGGGTTGTGTTTGCCATTTGTTTTGTGTGGTTTTGTAAATTCTGTATGTGGTTTATCTTTTCTTACTTTTTACTGTGAAGACAGAATAGATGTTTGTTTAGATATTTGCTTTTTTTCTGACTATATTCTGTATAGTTTTCTTTTACTTTCAGTTTTGGTAATGTTTTCTTTGTTTCTGTTTTTTTTGCTTTTATATCTTTAAAAGGTTTTGTGTTTTTAGTGTTACTTTTAGAAGAGTTTTTTCTACTGTTGTGTTTATTTTACTGTTTTTGTTTTGTGTTTTATATATCTTTCTTGTGTTTTTTTTCTTTCTGTATTTCTTGTGGCTTTTGAAAGTATTTTTGCTCGTGCATTTTGTTGGTAATTTTCTATGAGAGAACTATGTTGGTTTTTTCTGTTTTTTTTTTACTTTTTGTACAGAGTGTTTGTTGTTTGTATTTGTTTTACTTACCTGACTTACTGTCTCTTTCTGGGCTTCCTATCAGGGTAATTCTTTCTGCTACAGTGTTTTGAGGGGGTTTGCATATATTTTTTTTTTTTTTTAAATGAATTTTCTTGTGTTTGTAGGGATTTTCATTCTTGTTTTGTTTGTTTTGCATGATTCTTGTTAATGTTGGAAATTATACTGTTTGGTGATTACTGTTTTGTGTGGTATTCTTACTTAGTGCATTATAACATTGTTTTTGTTTGTAAATATTAGGTTCATTATTGTTCTATAACTTGTGTGGGTTTGTTTACTAGTGTTTTGAGAAATGTTTTTGTAGGTGTATTTTCTTTTATTTGGCCATTTTGTTGATGTTTTCATTTTTTTTTCTTTATTCTCTCTGTGTTGAGTGTTTGTAATCATACTAGTGTAATAGAGTTTTCATGTTGTTTCTAGGGTGATTTCATAGTACTTTCTAGTTTTTTCTTTATATTTTGTTATTTTTATATTTTTCTCTGAGTGGGGTGATATATTCTCTACTTTTTCTCTTTTGTGTTTTAGTATTAGAGGCTATTCCTTTCATTTTTGCTTTCTTTTAGCATGCTATATGTTTGTCTATTTTTGCTTGAAGTTGCCTAATTATTTGCTTGTATTGTATTTCTGCAGTACTTGTTCTTTTTCTAATACTTTTTCTATGAAAGTGCTTGTGGGGCATCCATTTGAAATTGTCTCCCATGAGTGTAAGTGAGTTCCCTCTCATCCCTCTGTATTTGAGCTCAAGGTGAAAAGTTCCACAGTGTACACCATATTTATCATGTGCATATAGTAGTGATAGTAGAAGTTGGGTTTTATTTATTGGGTTTGTTATGCCTGGCACCCTGCACTGGAGGGTTGGGGTGCTGTTACAACAAATGCAGTAGGACATTTCAATACAAATATATATTAAAATTAAATAAATACAATAAGTCCACTAATAAAAACAATGTACTAAAACAGTCTCCTATTATACTATAAAATATGTAAAAGATAAATGGGCTGGCAGTATAGCTTAAAGGTTAGAGTAATGAACTGTGAACAAGCTTGGTACATCCAGCAGACCAGACCTGGTTTGATTCTCACAACCTCAACTTGCATACTGTGTGATTCTGAGTAAGTCACTTAACTGCCCAGTGCTCCCAGATCACCCCTGAAAACAGACACATGTACCTAGTGGGCTTACCCAGTTACCAAAGCCTTAAAATAAAATAAATAAATAACATAAATAGTACATCTGGGATAGCATACAGTATATAACAGGCAGTATATTATTGCTCAAATGAGTGGAGAAAGAAGAATGTCTTGAGGCCTCTTTAAAATTCTCTTCTGAGTGGGCCTCTCTTTTGGGTCCTCAGATGCAAGTTCCACATATCCCAGCCTGCCACCTTAAATGCCCATTCCTCCAAGGTTTTCAATCTTGTCTTGGGAACAACCAGGACGTCCTCCTCAGTAGAGTGGAGAGGGTTCAAGAACACATAAGGATGTAGGAGCTCACTCAGGTAGCCCAGGCCCAACCATATAGTGCCTTAAAAGTCAGAAAGCCAAGATTGAAGAAGATACACCACATAAATGGAAGCCAGTTCAGGGACACAGTGCCAGTGTAGCATGACAATACCTGAGAAGGCTGGTCAGCAACCTAGCATCTGCATTCTACATCAGCCACAGGTGCCAAAGCATTCTTCCATTGACACCAAGGTACAGAGCATTGCAGTGATCAAGCCTAGAAGTCACAAATGCATGCACTAGTGTCACCAGGTCTCCTGGGGAGATAAAGGGATTTTATCTGGCTCATGTTTCAAACATGGTAGAAACCACTCTGTACTGCTACTGCTGACACCTAAGCATGAAATGTCAGTCCCATCCAGACTGACTGACTCCAAGATTCTTCACCTTAAAGATAGCTACCAGACCAGTGGAAACAAGCAAAAGCCCAGTCCCCTACCCAACAGCCACCACACCCCCTCTGACCTGGCTCAACAACCAGTGATTCAGTCTTGTCAGGGTTAAGTCTCAACCAGCTTGATGACATCCGGTCCTGGAGATTGGCTGAACACCTATTCCATACATTAATCATGCCTGGCATCCCAGGTACATAATACAGATAGAGCTGAGTATGATCTGCGTAGCAGTAAAATCCAAGTCCATGCTGCCTAATGATGCTTCACTAGAGCAGCATATACACTGCAAACAACTTGGGCAAAAGGATCAAACCCTGGGGTTCACAACAGTGGTCAGTGACACTGAGGATGAATGACAGTCTCCCAAAATCTCCCTATGAGTCCTGCCAGTGATATAGGACTCAAATCAGCAGATGACTTTGCCAGCAAGCCTCACATACTCCCCGAGCCTGTCCCATATCAGGCCATGATCCACTGTATAGAATGCTGAAAAGAGCTCAAGTAGAACTTAAATTGACCATTCCTGTCTAACTCTCAGCCTGAGCAGTTCATTGTGCACCATGACTAGTGATGGGTGGGTATTAAAATACCCGACCCTCAAGACAACCTGTGGGTACCGCTAAAGTGCCCTAAAAATACCCAGATAAAAACTGAGTAGTTTGGCCAGTTGGGTAGTTACTACCTAAACCCATTCTATTACCCAATTACCAGAGCCTAACCATAAAAAAATTATGTGAAAGTCAGTTTTTTGGGGCCTATTACACAGTTATGTGCCCCAAGCTGTTATACCCTTGGAGGCATTGCTGAGGCAATTATGACAGGGCAGTTGCTCTGATTGAGCACGCTGCTGTTTTGAAGTTATACCCATGGCTGACATTGCTGAGGTAGGTACAAGAGGCACAGCAGCTGTGAGTGATGTTGAGGTCTTGTCAAACCAACATGAGTGACTTCTTCAACTGGATGTCATGGGGTCAGGCGGTGGAGATGCTGTACCTGGACTTCAGCAGGGCATTTGACTCAGTGCCACATGGAAGGCTAATCAACAAGCTAGGGGACCTGGGATTAGGGGACAAAATGCTGGGGTGGTCAAAATTTGGCTAAGACACAGGAACCAGAGAGTGGTGGTAAGGGGGAACTTTCCAAACCTGGGCCTATAACCAGTGGGGTACCACAGGGCTCAGTACTCAGTCCAGTGCTATGCTACATATTTATAGGAGTCATTGCAGGGAGAGTTAATAGCAAGATCTGCCTGTTTGCAGATGATACTAAACTCTGTGGGAGGATGGACATGAAGGAGGAAAGATAGGTGTAAAGGGAGTACCTGGAAAAGCTGGAGAAATGGTCAGGCAACTGGCAGTTGGGCTTTAATGTGAAGAAATGTAAAGTAATGCACATGGAAGCCAGAAACCCAAAGGTCAGTTCAGCAGTGTAGGCAGGGAGTGCTCTGGGTGTTCAAACAGCCCCCGAAATTACACCCAAAATTATTAATTTAGGTTTTATTTTTTCAGATTCAGAGCAGCCACGATGTCCCTTTAAATAATGTCCCTTGCAAAATGAGATCTGAATGCTGGATTGCTTGGGAGCAGCAAGCAGAGTGTGTGTCTATGAGGCAGTGATGAGGAGGAGGCAGCATTATCAGTTTGTCAGTCTTCCACCTCTGCTCCACCTCCTCTATGGATAAGATTGCCAATGAAGTTCTGCAGCTGGAATTTGGTGGCTTAGTGCTTTAATGCACCCCGTCGCACAGCACACACTGCCACATCACCCACCCAATGCACAGCCAAGGAGTGAACTGGGAGGTCATGGATGGACTCAGTTGGAGGAGGAGGACCGTTTTGTGCTGTCAGTCAGAGCTGAGGAAAGCGCTGTGTGTTGTGACTCGGAATGGAAAACAAAATCTTTTAATTAAAATAATGGGAGGAAGAGTGTGTCAGACAACACGATCTTGGTGAGAGCGAGCTGAGGAGGAGTACTGAGAGGCGAGCAGGAGGAGCACTAGGAGGAACTTGAGGAAGATGGTCTGGAGTTGTGGCCTGCCTGCCCTGGCCTTGATGGCCACTATTCTCAGGTAAAATGTATTCAGTAAAGAGTTCAGTAAGGCAGACAGATTGAGCAATGTAGCGTACATGTATTTTTTCCCTGCCCTTTAAGCAGCAGACTCAATCTCCTGTTCGGGTGCCATTCTGTGCCTAGGTGTGGTGTTTCTAGGGGCTGAGGCTTCAATGTTACCTATTTAAGTGTATGTTGTTAATATTTTTCCAGGGCCTTGGAAGAGAGCACTAACTCTGCCAAATAAGATCAATTTTGAATGCTGTATCA
This sequence comes from Neoceratodus forsteri, assembly GCA_016271365.2. Taxonomy (NCBI): domain Eukaryota; kingdom Metazoa; phylum Chordata; order Ceratodontiformes; family Ceratodontidae; genus Neoceratodus; species Neoceratodus forsteri. Next base: position 843,033,392 of record CM057455.1, read on the forward strand.
TATCATGTGATCACTGCCTTGAACCCCAGGGAATACCATGCTGCAGAATCACCAAGGCCAAGAGATTTTCAAGTTAAAAATTACATTTCTTTACAGAGGTGTTTGTGGCATGTATGGTAAATGGCACTTTTTGCAGTGACTACTGTATGCAATAAGGGTAAGAGCTGCTGTGAATGGGTTATTTCTTGTTCAGTCTAGTAAAGAGTCATGTGGATCTAATCTACTGTACATACATACAATACTAAAAAACAGCAAACTCATGAAAATAAAAAGATACTGATTTGATCACCCCAGACAGACCCCGTTATGACGGTATGTGCTCTAGAATATATTAGCACAAGGGTCAGATTGCACAGTATTTATTGAAGAGGGACTTGCCTACATGATGACTACAGAATGTGCCAGCAGAAACAGATCACCCAGTCTATCTAAGTCTACTCAAGTGTGCAGCTAGTATCCCTAGTTTGCAGCTGCCTCTCCCCGCTCCCCTTTGTCAACCAACTGCCACCCCACTTCCCACCTCACTCTCCCCTGTTCCCTGTCCCATGCCCTTTTGAAGCTGTTCACAGATTTATACAATAGTACCCATTCTGGTAGGGTATTCCACTTTGCCAGCACCCTCTCTGTGAAATAGTGTCTCCTCATTTCCTTCCTAAATCTCCCCCCCAGTCTTAGCCCATGCCCCCTAGTAACCCTCCCCCTCCTTAGCTTAAAGACCCCATCTGTCCCATCCTTAATGATTCCCCTCAGGTACTTTAATATCTCTATCATGTCCCCCATCCCTTCTATCCTCCAGGGTGCACATATTCAGTTCTCTCAGCCTGCTGTCATAGTCTCTTCCCTCCATTCCACATATCATCTTTGTTGCCTTCCAGTAGCCTGATACCATGCTTTAGGTATGGCCTCCAAAACTGAACACAATACTCAAAGTGCAGCCTTACCAGTGACCTGTAGAGGGGCAAGATCACCTCTCTTTGTCTGGATGAAAACCCCCTCTCTATGCACCCCAGAATTTTGTTCATTTTTGCAGCCACTCTCCTGCACTGGGCAGTGTTGCTCATGGTTCCTGTTATCATTACCCTAGGTCCTTCTCCTCATCTGTGATCCCCAGCTTAACCCCTCCCAGCCAGTAATCTCTCCTTGGGTTCTTCACCCCAAAGTGCATAATCTTATACTTCTTTGCACTGAACCCCAGCAGCCACCTCTCTGACCACTCCTCTAGCTTGCTTAGGTCCCTCTGCAGCTGCTTCCATCCCTTCTCTCCATCCACCACTGCTCTGATTTTAGTGTCATCAGCAAACAGACTTATCTTGCTCACCACCCCGTGTGCAATGTCTGATATGAAGAGCCCAAACAATACTGGACCCAACACAGAGCCCTGTGGCACTGCACTCATCACCAGCCTTGGAGTTTAGAGCTCCCCTCTCACCACCACTCATTGCAACCTCCCACTCAGCCAGCTTGTAATCCAGTTCATCATTTTTGCCCCACCCCTACACCAGTTAGCTTTCCCCAAAGCCGCTGTGATGATATCTGGAGACTGGAAGGAACCCATGTTTAATAAAAGACTTTAGCAGCTAATTTCAAAGTTCTAATTTTTCTATTTTTGCAAAGAAATGTTACTGTGCTAAGGTCTTCTGTCATAATAACCAGGAAAGAGCTTGACAATTATGTGGCCTGGTGGCTGATGCTGTTTTCATTGTTGACTGCTTCAGTATCAGTTGTTCCACCCAGATATCCATGTCTGTCCTGGTCCTTTCTTTTTAAAGACATTCTATTATCATAACTCCTATAGCCCAATGCACTTGGGCCCCAAATGCATCAGGCTATAGGTTGGTGGTTGATCATGCAATGTTGGTCAGTCAGTTGTCCACCACAGTTACATGCAGCTGCATATTGTAATGCTAACCGAGTCTTCTCTTCAGAGGAAAAATGTTTACTTTAGAGTGATAGGGAAGATGTAACAAAAGTGTGTTTTTCTTCAAGAAGAGCCTCAGACCCCAGCTTTTCAATAGAAATCTTTCATGGTATATTACAAAAACTGCATTTGGGGTGGGTGGTTGATGGCACTGTTTGACAGCCAGTTGCCCACAACCACTGCAGCTGCAGACTCTGATGCTAACCAGAGTCTCCCACACTCCTGATTCCATGGGTGAAAAACATTTCCCCTGAAATTGGAAGTAGGGAAGATGTAACAGAAGTGGGTTTTTTGTCGTTAAGATAAGCCCTAAAACTCACCACAGAGCATGTAAGCCCCTAGAGCATCTGGGAGCCTAGTGACCCCCAGAGCCCCAGACTTTATGTAGAAATCTTTCGCAGTATTGCAAAAACTGCATATGGGGTGGGTGGTTGATGGCACTGTTTGACAGCCAGTTGTTAACAACCATTGGAGGTGCAGACTCTAATGCTAGCCAGAGTCTCCCACACTCTTGATTCCATAAGGGGGAAAAAAATGCCCCTGAAATTAGGGGTCGGAAAGATGTAACAAAAGTGTTTTTTTTTTCTTTAAGGTAAGCCCCAAAACTCACCACAGAGCATGTAAACCCCTAGATCATCTGGGTGCCTAGTGGCCCCCAGACCCCCAAACTTTATGTAGAAATCTTTCACAGTATTGCAAAAATTACATATGTGGTTGGCGGTTGATGGCACTGTTTGACAGCCAGTTGTTAACAACCATTGAGGAAAAAAATCCCCTAAAATTAGGGTAGAGAAGATGTAACAAAAGTGTGTTTGTTCTTTAAGAAAACCCCAAAACTCACCACAGAGTCTGTAAAACCCCAAGAGCTTCTGGGAGACTAGTAGCCCCCAGACCTGGCTTTATTTCTCCTAATTCACAATCCACCACCCAAAAATCCTGCCTACTCCTCTGGTCAGTTATTGACTGGAGGAATTCAGGTGACACTAAGAGGGAGAAAAAGACCTGGGAGTAGTGATCAGGGGGGTCTGAAACACAGCACAGTGCTGAAAGGCAGCAGCCAAGGCAAATAAAATGCTAGACTGCATCACCAGGGGCATCACCACTAGGATGGAGGAAGTTATTATGCCACTGTACAGGTTACTGGTGAGACCATACCTGGAATACTGTAGACAGTTCTGGTGCCCATATCTGAAGAAATATGTTAAATTACTGGAGGGGATCCAGCAGAGGGCAACCAAAATAATCAAGGGTATGGGGACAGAGGTTATGAGGAAAGGCTGAGGGAGCTGAATATGTACTCCCTGGAGGAAAAAAAAGTAATGGGTGGACATGATTGAAACCTTCAAATACCATAAGGACATAAACAGGGTTGGTACAGATAGCATCTTTAACCTAAAAAAAAGTGGTGGTCCTACAAGACAGCATAGCCTGAAATTGGTGTGTGGGTGGGGAAGGGGGTAGATTCAAGAAGGAAATGAGAAGGTACTTTTTCACTGAAAGTGTGGTGAAGGGGTGGAATGAATTGCCGGAGATGGTGGTGGCAGCAAAGATGGTGGCCAGATTCATGCGTGGGTGTGATAGGGTGACACAGAAGATTAAGACCAAAGGGGAGACTACTGGGAAGGGGATAGGGTTGGGTAATGTGATGGAGGGAAATCACTCCAGGAGGAGTTGGGGAGGAAGCTACATGAAATTAACTGAGCTGCACAATCTAGTAGACTAGATAGACCATTGTAGACTGTTTCTGCTGGCAATTTCTTACATTTGTATGCTGCTTTTTACAAAAATTATACCAATGGTGGGCAATGCTGAGGTAGGCATTGATCCTGCTGTTGTTTCAAAATTTATATCCATGGCAGGCATTGATGAGGTAAGTACGAGAGGCATTGCTGCTCTGAGAGGGTCTGCTGCTGTTTCCAGAAATTATACCCAATGGTGGGTATCAAAGTTACATAATATAAAATTGATGACTGACAAAAGAAAATTAAGAGTAGTGTGGCACATGTGGCTGGCATGGTGGCAGTGGTGATGGTTCTGTTTTTTTCATACACAACCTTGTCATCATATTCAGTATCACTCTTTGCAGGCCATTGTTCACGTGCAGGGTCAGAATCACATAAATTAGTGCTTGGGACAATTGGAAAATAGTCACCATTCATTTTGAGAAATGTAAGCAGTTCCTCATTTACAAGACTTAACAGTGTTCTGTGGTCAGTGACTATTCCTCTTGCTACACTAAATATGATTTCTGAACATACACATGAAGGTGGATAACTGAGATACATTATTGCAAGATTTGCTAGATCTGGCCATATTGTTTTCTTTTGTTTGCAATAGAGTAATGGATCTTCCAAAAGACCAGTCACAGTATGGTCTGCAAAATACTTCAGTATCATTAGTTGCATGAGATGGTTATCCATCTGGCAGATGAACCATCTGCACATTCTTTACAGGATACTAGTCCATGTTGTTGCAGGTGACTCAGAAGTGATTTGTCTTTCTGATCCTGAACATAGGATGCCCAAGAAGTAGCTGTAAATGTCCTTTCCCTCCCTGATGACACTGGTGATTGTGAATAACTGATATATGTGCTACTGTCGACACCAGAGGCACACTCTGATGGTACAGCAGGAATTGACTGTTGTACATCAGTTAATGGTGTTGGTGGGGCAATGCCACATTTGGTTAGCAGAAGCTCTCTCCAATACAAAATGTCTTCCCCAGCAGGAAGGATGACTTCAATGTTCCACTTAAACTGGGGATATCACTATATGGCCAAAACATAGGTGTCATTCTTAAACCTGGCATTTATTCTTGGATTAGTCAAAAGTCTGAGACTTATGTCATCTGCCAGCATAACAGTGGTGGTGTCTTCATTTCACTGAAAGTCTTTCTTTATGTCATCAAGGAAAATGAGAAGAAATCTCATTTCAAGAAGAATTTGACTCAGAGATGCACTGTCCACACTGATATCACATGTGGCAGCCTCAAATGGCTCCAGTAAGGTGACCAAGATTTTAGTAGAGTCCAGTTGCTGGAACTGAGTATACTGTCTACTTTACTGATTTGATTCTGCATGGTGTAGTCATGTACAGTTTTTTTTCTGATCAAGAAGCCTTTCCAACATATAAAAAATTGAATTCCAGCAGGTTGTAACTTCTTGCTTTAATATACGCAATTGTAGGTTGTTTGACCTCTGCAGCCCCTTCAGGATTTTTTGAGCTTTCAGAGTCACTGAAATGCCAACACACAGTATTTTCTTAACAAAACCTACAAGGTTTTCAACATTTCTGTTTGCATTTAAGAAACTATGGATGAGAAGATTTACACACTGTGCAAAACAAGGTTTGTGCTGGCCATCTCTAACAACTTTGACTATGTTGACATCATTATCTGACACTATGAACCCTGGCAATAAGGAATACAGTGTAAGCCATTTCAGGAATTGATTTTGCAGGCCCTGCAAAATATTCAGAGTGTGGTTTTCCTCAAAAGTGGTAACATGTAATACAGCCTGCTTCCTACTACTTATTGTAGAGTGGGGATTATTATGTTCTGACTGAAAACTTGTCCAATGAGCTGTAACAGTCATGCAGTCAATTGTTTGGTTGTGGGTCGATATATCTGTGGTTATGTGAACCTGCTTCATCTTAAAGAGTTTCAATTGCTAAAAGTGATTTTGTCAGGTCATTTTGCTAACAAATTGACTCACCACACTGGATAGGTAATGCTAGCAAAAGTCATCCTGTGTGGGTTTTAACAATTTCTACAGTGCCTGAATTTACATATTAGAGATCGTACTTCAGTTCTGAGAACACTGGAGCCTGATTCCTTTACTTTATGATTCATGGAAATGCCTCCACACTATGATGTCCTACAAAGGAGAGCACAGGGGTGTGCCCCATTGAAGTGAATGGCACTTGATTTTGTATGGTTTTTAAAAACATATAATGTTCAGTTTGAGAATAATGAAGGACACTGCTTGACTACCAAGGGCCTTGTTGGTCAAGTATTGTCCTTCATTAAAGTCAAACTGATCATTATTTGTTTTTCAAAAAACACGCAAAATTGATCCACATTCACTTCAATGGGGCATGCCCACACGCTCTCCCTTGCAGGACGTCACAGCTTGGGGGTGTTTTCATGAATCGGGTCTCCAGTGTTGTCAGAGCTGAAGTACAAGCTCTAATATGTAAATACAGGAGCTGCATTAAATGTTAAAACCTGCACAGGATGACTTTTGTTAGCATTACCTATCCAGTTGGTAAGTGGGATTTTGTCAATAGTAAAGCTGACAAAATCACTTTAATGACTGCAGTACACACCAAGTCATACAACTATAGAACAGTCTTTTTCGAGAAATATGGTCAACAGGGAACAGCGTGCCATGGTTCAATCTGGTTCATGAAATTGAGGAAACCTTTTTGGGCAACAAAAGCAAAAGGGAATTGACAATCAGCCTACAGCTCTGCAATGGCCTATTAAACAGCAGGCATGTTGGATGCTTGCAGGTAAATGTTGATGTCCGCACAACATTTTCTTTTAATGTTAGTTAATAAAAATTGCAATACATTTTTTTAATTTTGGGGGGATTGTATTTTTCACACCTTTTTCACATGAAGTACTACTTTGGGATTTTGCAGTACTTGATGGTGTCAGCAGAAAACAATATATGTTTGTCTGGGAAGGCTGAAAGGACACATCAAGTGATTCACTGTCAGTTCCTGCTTCAAGTTCATTGTCACTATGGTCACTGCTAAAACCACCTCCACTACCGCCCATACCAACTAAATTGTCCCTTGCCCTGCCCTACTCAATTCGGTGTTTGCCTTTGCATGTCGTCATTACTGATGTTCCAAAATTTCCTACTTTGCCACCATAACTGATGTTCTTTCTGCACAAACTGCAAACAATTTGATAGTTGTCTGCAGAATCAATATAAAATTAATTCCACACTAAAGGTTTACCTTTTGTTCTTTGTACCATGGTGCCTGGTGCTATTTCTTGTATAGTCAAAGGACCTGGAGGAAACATTACACTGCCATTTCCTTATTGACATGACTTGTTCTCATTCATGCTCATCTCCTTATTCTTATGTTTAGCATACAGTTTGTTTTCTGTGCTTGCCTCTCATGCCTTACAGCAGTATCCTCTCCTACCCCTCATTGAAACTACAGACCTCATCACCACAAGATTCAGGAGAACTGGAAGTGACATCATCATTATGCGGGACATGGCTTAGGTTATCCCATACCCAGTCCCCTCTATCACCACCATCTTTATCAGCATTTGCTGCCTCGGAATCTGAGCTTATATATTTGAGGCGGATGCTTCCATGCATTCTGCTTCTGCAACTTGAAGTATCCTGGCACATGTGGCAAAATGTTCACCACCTCAACAAGTACCTGGAAGAGGACCAAGGAAAAGCATCTATCCTAAATAGATTCTTCTGCTCAGTATTTACTGAGGAGAAGGTAGGGCAGGGACCACAGCTCAGCATCATGGACACAGGGGGGAGGGAGGTGTGCACAAGTCCCTTCACAAAAGGAAGGGTCCCACAAGAGCTCGCTAAGCTCAGGGTGGACAAGGCAATAGGACATGATGGCATACATCCAATGGTACTAAAGGACCTAAGGATAGAGCTAGCAGAGGCATTATCAAAACTGTTTAGTGAGCCTTTGCACACAGGAGCGGTCCCAGAAGACTGGAGAAGGGCTGGGAACTACAAACCAGTCAGTCTTACCTCAGTATTGGGCAAGATTATGGAGGCACTCCTTAAGGAAAGGATAGTGCAACACCTGGAATCCATAGGTGCACAGGATTCAAAACAGCATGGATTTAGTACAGAAATTCCTGTCAAACTAATCTCATAGATTTCTTTGACTGGGTAACCAGAGTGGACAAAGGGGTACAGTTGATGTTGCCTACATTGACTTCAGCAAAGCTTCGATACTGTTCCACATAGAAGATTGATTAATAAGCTGGGTAGGCTCAAGATGGGTGAGAAGTTTGTCAACTGGGTGGCATACTTGTAGCGGGCAGAAAACAAGAAGTGGTGGTACATGGTATACAGAAGATATGCAAGTCCAAGTGGGATACCTCAGGGATCAGTCCTGGGGCCAGTCCTCTTCAATATCTTCATCAGTGACATTGCAGATGGACTGGAGGATAAGGTTTGTCTGTCTGCAGATGACACCAAGATCTACAACAGAGGACATGATACAGATGGGGTGGGCAGAATGAGAAGAGTTCTGGATAAACTGGCAAAATGGTTGGAAGAGTGTCAACTGGGGTTTAATGCAAAAAAGTGTAAGATTATGCACATAGGGAAGAGAAAGCCTGAAGCCACCTATAGGCTGGGAGGGGAGTTGCTGAAAATGACAAGGGAAGAAAGAGACTTGGGCATCATCATCACAGATGACCTGAAATCATCCAAGCAGACCACTAAAGCAGTAGGTAAGGCTAGAGGGATGTTGGGGTACATTACTTGGGGTATCACAAGGCGTAAGAGGGAGGTAATAATTCCTCTTTAAAAGACACTGGTTAGGCACCATCTGGAGTACTGCATGCAGTACTGGAGGCTGCACCTGCACAAGAACATTAACACAATGGAGGCAGTCCAGAGAAGGGCAACCAAAATGGTGCAAGGACTGCATCAGAAAATATATGAGGACAGATTAATGGAGCTCAATATGTATACCCTAGAGCAAAGGAGGGGAGAGCAGTGATAAGATGGAAACATTCAGACATCTAAAGGGAATTAACAAGGTGAAAGAGTCTAACATGTTTCAATATAAGAACAATAGCAGGACAAGAGGATACAGCATGAGATTAGAGGGAGGCTATTTAAGGGGAAATGTAAGGAAGTTATTTTTCACAGAAAGGGTGGTGGATACATGGAAGGTCTGCCTCAGGAAGTGGCAGATATGAATACAGTGCAGGGTTTCAAACAGGCATAAGGGAGCAAAACAGATGAGTATGAATAGATAGGCCATTGACAGAGTAAAGACCTATGGCACATTCATAAAATAAAATGGGAAGACTTGATGGGCCTTGTGGTCCTTATCTGCCTTCAGCTTCCATGTTTCTCCAGTCAGTTCTTTCTGAAACTCTACTATAATTTCATTGCTAGCATGTTTTTTTTTTGATTCAGGAGGAAATTTAGTGCCCGTCTTACTAACATACTAACATACTAAAATGCCAGCAGAATAGGCCTAATGGTCTTTCATGTCTGCTCGTTTGGTCAGCCCCCACCCTGGGTGCTGACCTTGCTGTCCCCCTCACCTTCTCTGGCTTCTCCCTTCCCAATTCCAGATATTCTTGCTGCATTGGATTTTGCTTCCTGAACCCTTCCCTGTACCTGTCCCACCCCTCTTGAACCCTCCACTGTCTGCCTCCACCAGCCCCTAGGTAGTGCATTCCATGGCTCTACCACCCTCTCAGTGAAGTAGCACCTCCTCCTTTCTCCCTGAATCTTCCCCCTCCAGCTTCCACCCATGCCTCTAGTGGCCCCTCCTCTTTCCTTCAAGCACCCTCACTGTTCCTCCCTATTTACCCTCTTCATGTACTTGAAGACCTCTATCATGTCCCCGGTCCCTTCTCTTCCAAAGTGTACATATTAGCTCTTGAGCCTCTCCTCATAGGTCCTGTCCCCAAGCCCCAAATCATTTTGGTTGCCTCCTCTGGACCCTCTCCAGGAGGTTAATGTCCCTCTTTAAGTGCGGCTCCAAACTGCACGCAGTACTCCAGGTGCGGCCTCACCAAGCAGTTATACAGAGGGAGTATCACTTCCCTCCTTCTGGAGGTGATCCCCAGCAATGCATCCCAGCATCCTGTTGGCCTTGGCTGCTGCCCTCCTACAAGTCTCAGAGTTGTTCATCTTGACATCTACCACCACCCCCAGGTCCCTCTCAGCCATTGAGACTTGTAGTATTCCCCCCCCAGGGTGTACACTTGGCCTGGGTTTCTGGCCCCCAGGTGGAGTACCTTGCATTTACCTGCATTAAATCTCAGCTTCCACTTTCTAGATCATCTTTCCAGAGCCTCCAGATCCCCCTGCAGGGCCACCCTCCCCTCCTCCCCATCCACTACCGCCCCCAGTTTCGAGTCATCTGCAAAGAGACTCATCTCACTCCTGATTCCTGTCCTTATGTCAGATACGTAGGCGTTGAACAGAAGGGGCCCAAGGACTGATCCTGTGGGACCCCACTAATGACCCTCCTTGGGGAAGAGACTATCCCACCAAGCACCTCTGGGTCCGGTCCTGGAGCCAATTGCCTATCCATCGGATCATCTGGTTTCCACCCCATTTCTCCCAGTTTATCCAACAGGCCCACGTGAGGAACAGAGTCAAATGCCTTGCTGAAGTCTAGAAAGAGGACATCCACTGGTCTACCCAGGTCCAAGGCACTTGTCACCCAGTCATAGAAATCCACCAGGTTTGTCTGACATGATTTCCCCGGGATGAATCCATGCTGTCTATCGTCCAGGCACCCTGACTTATCCAGGTCCCCCCCTAGCCTCTCCTTGACAATGCCCTCCATCACCTTGCCCACCACTGATGTCAGGCTGACAGGCCTGTAGTTCCCTGCCACCTTCCTTGATCCTCCCTTGTGGATAGGCACTACATGCGCCACCTTCCAGTCTTGGGGCACCCACCCTGTCCTCAGAGAGATGGTGAAAAGCTCTGCCAGGGGTTTCACCAGGACATCTGCAAGTTCCTTCAGCACTCTAGGATGTAATTTATCTGGCCCCGGTGCTTTCTCCGTCTTAAGGGAGCTGAGGGCTTCCCTCACTCTCTCTGCTGTGATTTCCACTTCCAGTACCTCTTCTCCCTGCTTAGCCCTCCCCCCACCTGCCAGTGATGCCCCCTCTCCCCAGACCTGCCGATTGGTAAGGGGTCCCCTCCTCATTATCTCTGTCTCCTCCCATGTATGATGCAGCATCCCCATTTTCCTGGTGAAACTGGAGGTGAGTACTCATTTAGTACCTCAGCCTGCTCCTCTGGGTCTTGTGCCCATCTCTTCCCTGATCTAATCCTGCTAATCTGCCCCTTCACCCTTCGTCTTTCCCCAATGTATCTAAAGAACCCCTTTTTCCCTCTCCTAATTTCCCTTGCCAGGTTCTGCTCCTTCCTTGCCTTAGCCACCCTCACCACTCTAGTGGCCCTTCTAGCCATCAGCTCATACTCCCCTCGATCCCTTTCACTCCTTGAGCACTTGAATTTCTTATAGGCTGCTTTCTTTCTCCGCACCACCTCCTGGACCTCCCTGGTCCACCAACAGGGTTTTGGGCCCTACAGCATTTTTTTTGTCTTACTCTTGCACAGGTGCTGGTAGCATCCTGCCCCTCTCCTGATGATTTCCCATCTACTATCAGCGTCCATGTCTGACCCAATCCCATCCAAATGCTCCTTAAGGATCCTTCCCATTTCCTTAAATCCACCCCTGAAGTCGGTTACTTCCGTCTTTGTGCAGCCTTCTACCTCCTAGGTCCAGGCAGAACCAGACCATGGCATGGTCACTCCCGCCAATGGGTCCCTTACCTCCAGGCCCCAATCTGGTGACTGTCTGCCAGGACCACATCCAGTACCCGTGCCTCCCTGGTCGGTTCCCTCACCTGCTGAGTTAGGAACGCGTCTTGAAAGACATCCAACAACCTCTGTTCCCTGGTCACAGAGGATGTCATAGTCTCCCAGTCTGTTCCTGGCATGTTTAAGTCCCCAACACCACCACCTTTCCTCTGCCCAGTCTGCAGTGTCTCCTAACATCCACCACCAGACTGTCCTCCAGCTCCTCCGCCAGGGCAGGGGGTCTATACACCACTCCTATTTTGCCTCTCTTGCCTCCCTTGTTATCAAGGTGACCCAAATCACCTCCACAGTTCCCTCCCCTCCCCTACTCCCTATGCCAATGCAGTTTTTACTATCATTTACCCTCCTCCCTTCCCTCCCCTGTCCTTCCTGAACATAGTGCACATAGTGTCTTGGTGATGCTATTAGTATTGCCACTGTGCTCTTCATTAGTGCTATGATTCATATTGTCCACATCATTAACAGTTGCATGTGCAGCAGCACTGTGCTTCCTTTGGTATGCTGTCGCTGAAGCAAAAACATTATAGCAATGCCGTTAACAGTGACAACAATGACAGATCACCATAAAGTCTGCTGGGGGCCCCAGCATGGTTTCCCTGGGTGTTGTGCCACCTCCTGAATCAACACTGGCTGGAGTTGATAATAGTAAGGTGAGGGGGGTGTGGGTGGCAGAGAGCCCCACATGGGGATTGTGGGTGGCATAGCCCCTCATAAAAAATATATTACTTTTCCAACAGCGCAATGCCGACTGCAATTGCGGACGGCATAGTGCCATCACTGTACCGGCGGTCGATAGATTTTCTGTTGTGCTGGCATTCTAGAACCACTTCCTTTTAGTAGGCTTAGACTGGGAAATATGAAACATAGTAGACACAGCAGTGAAAGAAAGGGATATTGCTTCATTAACTATTACAGAAACAGACAAGGTACAGTAGCTGACTATGTCATACACAGCAATAAATGACAGGACTCAGAGCACCTAACAAACAGTGTAATAGAGCATAAATGACTTTTACTCTGCTGCAGAAAGACATCACATACAGTGTAGCTATGTCACAGTAATAAATGACAGACAGGGCTCAGGGCACCTAACAGACAGTGTAATACAGGTTAAATGGCTTTCTCTGTGCTGCAGAGAGACATCACACACAGTGTAGCTATGTCACAGTAATAAATGACAGGGCTCAGGACAGCTAACAAACAGTGAAATACAGCTAAGTGGCTTTCACTATGCTGCAGAGAGACACCCAGAGTAGCTGTTTCACAGACAGGGCTTGGGGCACCTTTCAGACAGTGTAATAGAGCCAAAATGGCTTCTGCTGTGCTGCAGAGAGAGACATACAGTGTAGCTAACATCACAAACAGGACTCTGGGCACCTATCAGACAGCGTAATACAACCTAAATGGCTTTCACTATGCTCTAGAGATGCACAACTATGTCACAGTAATAAAGTAACAGGGCTTGGGGCTCCTAACACAAACAGTGTAAATTACAGCCTAAGTGGCTTTCACTGTGCTGCAGAGAGACACAGAGAACAGCTATGCCACAGACAGGACTTGGGACACCTAACAAAACAGTAATACAGCTTAAATGGCTTTTTTCTATGCTGTAGAGAGACACAGTGAAGCTAATGTCACAGACATGGCTCAGGGCACCTAAAGACAGAGTAATACAGCCAAAATGACTTCTCACAGTGCTGCAGAGACATACTGCTACAGTATGTCAATGAAATAAAATGACAGAGCTCGAGGCACCTAACACAAACAGTGTAAATTACAGCCTAAATGGCCTACACTGTGCTGCCGAGAGACATTGAGTATCTATGTCACAGATAGGGCTCAGGACACCTGACAAAACAGTGTCAAATAGCCTAAAAGGCTCCCACTGTGCTGCAGAAAGACATACAGTGTAGCTAATGTCACAGACTAGGATCAGGACACTTAACAGACAGTGTAATACAGACTAAATGGCTTTCACTATGCTATGCTGCAGAGACACACAGCTCTGTCATAGTAATAACATGTCAGAGCTCAGGGCACCTACTAAACTAATGTAAATTTACAGCCTAAATGGCTTTCACTGTGCTGCAGAGACACAACCCAGCTGCAAATACCTTTTGTGCCCCCACCTGCTTGCTCCTTCTTCCCTGCACCGTATTGTTAGATGATCCCTGATCCCCCCTTCCCCAAGATTGTTTCAGTCCCCAACCCCTTACTCCTTCACGGAGGTTTTACTTTTGTGGGTTTTTTTTTTATAAGTTTTCTCTGTGATTTAGGCAAAAATGCAGAGCCAGCGCCAAATTCCTTCCACTCCCTTCAGACTCCGGGTGCTATCTGTGCAATGGGCTTACAACAGACTGAGCAATGACACCACTGACCAATCAGATTGTCAGCCCAGTGACCTGTGCTCTTAATTCTGCTGTAAGCTTGTGAAGGACCCCAAAGGTTGCCCTTTCTTGCCTGTTCCCAGCCTGGGAAGGAATCCCAGGACCACACAGGCTGCCTGTGATGCCTGTTTACAAAAATTACCCATTACCCATGTCAAAACTACCAGACCTGTGAAGTACACTGTTATGTTGGGTAGGGTAGTAAATTACCCAAACTACTATTCCCGTCCAAAATTGCCGATAGCCAAACTACCCAATCCAGCTACCCAATGAATAACCCATCCCTAACCATTATCAGCAAAGTCTCTGTGCTACGCTTTGACATAAAATCAGATTGAAGAGGTTCATAGATGTCAAAGACTGTGAGGTGTGCCTCAAGCTTCAGCTCGACCATCAGATTGTCACCCCCCCACAGGCTGCCCTTTCTTGCCTGTTCCCAACCTGGGAAGGAGTCCAGGGACCACACATGCTGCCTGTGATGCCTGTTTACAAAAATTACCCATCACCCATGTCAAAACTACCAGGCCTGTGAAATACACTGTTATGTTGGGTAGGAGAACAAATTACTCAAACTACCGTTCCCATCCAAAAATTGCCTATACGCAACTTACCCAATCCAGCTACCCAATGAATAACCCATCCCTAACCATAATCTTCACAGTCTCTGTGCTATGCTTTGACATAAAATCAGACTGGAGAGGCTCATAAATGTCAAAGACTGTGAGGTGTGCCTCAGTCTTCAGATCAACCATCTCCTCAATACCTTTGACCAAAAAGGGCAGTTTTGAGACAAGCCCATTAATACACAAAGACATCTGGGTCCAATATTGGTATTTTCAGAAGGGACCACACCAGTGGATTTTTCAAGGTAGCCAGGAACACCACCACTGAAAGGGTGCACCAAATAATCTCAGTGAACCCTGAACCCAGCTGACCCATGCAGTTCACTAGTAGCCATGTTGGACACTGGTTCAGATCCAAAATATCGAATGCAGCCCAGAAATCACCCCAATGACCTCACCCACTGTCACTGGTTTAAACTTATCTTATAACTGCTGAATGCACCTGTTGACACATAGACTGCACTCTGCTGGGCTGTATCAGCACACTTGGAAAGATTCCAGCCTGAACATAAGACAACCTGTTTGAGAAGAACTGAGCACAGCTTTGCATTTCATGTCTGAAAAGGCTCTGACTGCCTCCAGATAGGTGGGATGAAGAAGCCTGCCCACAGTCAAAAAGAGATGAGCTATTGATTCTACAATCAGCAATCTCCTGGACAGAAAACCTACCGTCTTACAGGTGATTGCCCTTTACTACTCACCATAATGAGCAATTAAAGCCAGTTTGTCATTCTGGGCCCTGGACCTCATCCAACAATGCTCCAACCTCTGCCATTTTACCTTCAACTGCCTTATATCCCTATCAAACCATGAGGAGCCAAGGTGTGAAACTAGTGGGCATACATGAATTGGCACCATTTTATTAAAGGCCCAATAACCCTATTTTAAGCTGTCACAGCTCCCTCTGATCCCACAGTGCATGCTGCCAGCACACCCAAAGTATCCAGCACTACCATTAATTCTCCTGGTTGAAGCCCCCACAAAGGGCAGTACTGGACCAATTTCTTAGAGGGTGGACTACAAGAGGTACAAGAGGGGCCCCTGAAAGAGAACTAACTGACTGAATCAGTCTCAAAGTTGTCTATCTCAAGCCTCAAAGTGAATAACAGGTCCAAGACATGGTCGAGTTAGTGGGTCATAGTCATGAAAATAAAAACGTATATAAGGCCCCGGGACTCCATGTCCACAGAGGAAATCCAGAACAACCTGCAAGGTTGTCATCAACCCAAGCTTTGAAGTCACCCAGAATAAGTCATCTGAGTGACTCCAACACTTTTTTGGCAATGAAGTGCATGATTTCCTGCTGAAAATCCACTTTGTGCACTGAAGGCCTGTCCACGAGTAGGATTTTGTGACCTACACCTGGCCCCCCAAGCAGAGCCTCTCATTCAAATGACAAGGAGTCTCCAACTGCAAACATCACCAAGTTCAATTCAGTTCAAAACATATGGAACCCCCCACATTCTCCTTCCTTGGCTGTGCAAATGGAGAACACCACTGGGATGGCTGACTTCAACATAAGGCAAGCATTGTCACCAAGCCAAGTCTCAGTAATGCACACCAAATCAAACATGGAATGAAAAATAAAGTTTGCTATAACAGTGGATTTATTTCCATCGATCTGGCATTGCACAGCATGGCCTGAAGAGGATAATAGTGGTGGCAGCCCTCAGCTGCCTGCCACTTAGTATGGAGAGAAACCTGGGTATGGGAACTAAACATGTCTGACCTTTCTCAAGTCCCACTTCCACCCCAGGGCATCTCCTGGTCCTCACAATACCAATAGCACCCATCTATCAGCTACTCCCTGGGCTCCACTCCCCCCCTTGATGACTTCTGACAATCCCCACCTCTCTGCACTGATGATAGGTAGCCTTCAGAAGGGTGGGATCATGGAAAGGCCACAGATCCCAGAGCAGGGCCAGGAGTAGCTGATGATGACCACACAGGTCAAAGCGCTGGGGTTTGTTTGGCATCCTCCATTGTGTAATAATGTTACACCTGTAGCTCAGGCATGAAAATGGGCACAGAGCAATACAGTTTGCAATATTGAGCCTTCTTTTAGTTTTGAGTGCTTCCTCAAGTGCAACTATCCATTATTTCTGTCCCAGGTAGTAGCTGAGCCTGGGGCCTGTTGCTGCACAAACATCTCCGCTACCCTACACTAAAAAACTAAACAGTGCAGTCCAGTGATTTCCAAAACCACCCCACCCTCCTTAATATCCCGGAAAACACTACACAGAACCAATCAGACATACACACTTTACTCACACCATACATGAAAACAATTTCAGATCACAACCTAAAATCTCTCCAGCAAACAATAATAAAAGCAATTGTGCAGAGAAGGCTCAAAAAGCTTACTCCAGCAAAAGAGAGTTCAGCACTGTTGAGTCCAAAAATATAGTAGCTTAAACCCAGTTTCTAGAGATTTTATCTAAGCAGTTTTTCCTCCAGCTAAAAAGTTACAGTTAAAAACTGCTGACTCTTTACTGGCACCTAAAGAGCCCAACAAACCACATGGAGGCTTCTCACCATTCTGTGATGCAAAAATGGGGTGAGGGGGCCCTTGTATGTCTCAATCTTGTCGCCCTTTTCCTCCTTTTCTCAAGGGTCTTCATGTTCAAGTCTTACAGCCTCTCCTCCTATGCCTTGCCACCAGCATATGGATCATCTTGGTTGTCATGCGCCATACGGCTCCCACCTTGTCACAGTCTCTCCACCGGTGTGGGCTCCAGTACCTTGCACAGTTTTCCATGTGTGGTTGCACTAGTGACCTGTACAACAGGAGGACTTCTACTGCTTATTCCCTTATCTATGCAACTCAGTATCTTGTTTACCTTGCCAACAACTCTAATACCATGTGCTGTTATTTTTAGGCTGTTATCAATACCCCTAGGTCCTTTTTCTATGTGATATTTTCCAGCACCACTCCCCATTTCTCTATTGTACTTAGGGTTTCTCATCTCAATGTGCAGTACTCATATTTTTACAGTTGAAGCCCAGCTGCCAAATGTTTGAACAGCTCTCCAACCTGCACAGATCCCTAAAGTTCCCTTATCCCTTCCTCCTTACCACCCATTCACAATACTTTTTGTCACCTGTGAAGAGATAGATCATGCCTTAATGCCTTCCCTTATGTCACAAATGAAAAAAACTGACAAGAACTTGGACCAGCACCGACCCCTGATATACTCTGAATGTTACTTCCCTTACCTCTGGAAATTCCCCATTAACTGCTACCCTTTGTGTTCTTCCCCTCAGCCAGTTTTCCACCGAAGTTGCCAATTTAACCCCACCCTTAAGTCCCTTAGCTTTTGGATCAGCCTCCTGGGGATGACTGAGTCAAAGGTCTTGCTAAAATACAAATATACCACATCTACTACCCGCCTCCTATCTGGTTCCCTTGTCACCCAGTTGAGGAAGTTGATCAAGTTCATCTAACTAGACATTCCTCCCATGAACCCATGTTGTTTAGGGTCCTGTAGCCAATTTCCCCTCCAGGAAGTCCACCATTTCCTCCCTTAGTAAGGACTCCATATTTCTTCCTACTATTGATGTCAAGCTGACTGATCTATGGTTCCCTGGCTCATCCTTCCTTCCACTTTTGTGCAGAGGGATCACATCTGCTTTGCTACAGTCCCTAGGGACCATCCCTGTGTCTGTCGAGCAGTTGAATATGTCTGCTATCACTTTTGCTATCTCCTTCAGCATACTATAGTGCAAGCCATCAGATCCCATAGATTTATCTACTTTTAAATCTCATAGCTTTTCCAGCACCTTTCTTCCATTATATTGATAGTGTGACTTGAGCCCTTGCTTTCCTCCCATCCCCTCTTAACCCCACATTCCAGCAGTGGCCCATACTTTTCCCTAATAAATATAGAACACAAAAACATTTGTTGAGTATCTCTGCTTTTCCATTACTCCCCTCATGCCATCCTTCCCCACTCTTAGTCTCAGAATACCCTCTTTGACCTTATGCTTCTTCCAGATGTACCTGAAGAATGCCATTTCCCCTTTCTTCGCTCCCTTTGCTTGCTAGAGTTCCATCTCTGCCTTGGCATCTCTTACCTTTATAATGGCTACCTTTATCACCTCTAGGTACTTATCCCTGTCCTCCTCTCATTAGCATCCCTAATACTTTGAGAATGTTCCTTTTTTTTGGACTCCAGATAGACTGGTTAAAATGGGATTTCAGATTAGGAATGAATGCTGGAAGTGTGTCACCACACTTCAGCCCATATAGGCCACATCATATGGTCCAGTCCAGATATTCAAGCCTTTCAGAAGGCAGTTAAAGGAAAGGCTGAAGCAATTTTGGAAGGACAAGTTAGAGATTTACCATCCTGGTGGTTATTAGGAGACACTTCTCTCTTCCATGCTGCCTTGATACTGTTTCACACTCTGCTATATACAATAGCAATGGAGGGTGAGAAACAATTGGTAATGAAATGGAGACAACAGGTACCTCCCACTTTCTTAGACTCGGAGACAGGGTTACCAAGGTGGCATCCCATATAGCGGTACAAAGTAAGATGTAGAACAAGCCAGCCAGATTCATTAACAGATAGACCCTATGGTTTCAATGGACAGGTGTTCAGAGATTAGAAGCTGGGTAGTTTTCATAGCATTAGGGGTAGGGGGTTAGATGAGGGGAACTCAAGATGGACCCTCTCTAGGTGTTCATTGCTCAGGGGATATTCACCTGGTGATGGAAAGCAGGAACCATTCACTTAAAGCATATGCATGCAGAGATGTTTTACTGAATCAAGTCATGGAGTCATCAGTACCAGTGGTTTTATGAAGTAAATAGTTAACGTTTTCTTTCTCTCGTTTTCCCCAGCAGTACTAGGAGCTCCTTCCCAAAAGCATCTGGTATCCATAACCAAAGCCCAGGTATCCATACTGTTTTGTTATGTGATGTTTTACAAACCATTTATTGGTAAGATTCTTGCTTAACTTAAGCTTTAAACTGTGTAGCCTATTTGGAATATTATGTTATTCTGTAGCTAGGATTAAGTCATGTAGTTTTACATTTTTAGGGAGTCTTTCACCCCTGCAATGTTGTAATACTTTACCATGTTTTTGTTTTTCTATTCAAATATGTTAGCATTGTATCTCTAAGTGGGTATCTCAGCCAGAATGTGACACTGTATACATTCCTATTTTACTGGCTTTGAGATTCTTTCGGAATTGCATGATATAAGAAAAAATACAAGAAAATCTTATACCAAAAATAAATAGAAGGCTCTCCTTGTAGCTCTTACCACTATCTTTACTTTGGGTGTGAACCACATTGGACCCCCTGCCCTTTTTCCCTGTGATTCATCTGCAATTAAACTTTCTGCTCCTGCTCTTATTGCTTTTTTAAATTCTTCCCATTTTACCTCTGCCCATCCACTAGCTCTATTTTCCTTGTGCTTTTTTTCCAAACTGTTCCCTCATCTTGCTTGAAATCCACCATTTGAAAATCATATTACTACTGTGTTTACCAAGTTGGTGGTCAGTATCTGGACCTCTAGTGCCACTGTTCTGTGGTCACTGACACTGAGTGGTTCCAGGACTGCTACATTTTGATCTTCTCACTGTTGCTATGCACCAGATCTAGCAGAGTCCCTTCCTTTTCGAGACCTTGTCTAGCTGAATTAAGAACACCTCTTGGCATACATACACAGGCATTGAGAAACATAGACTGTTTGGCAGAAAATTACCTGTAGGTCCATGTAGTCTGCCCTAAATTCCTACCTATTACTATACCCTGGACCTGATTTGGTCACAGGTGTCCTCCTCTACCTTCCCCTATTTATCATATTCATGTGCCTATCAAACACTTGCTTGAAGCTCTGCAATATCTTCAACCCTACCAACTCTTGTTGCAGATTGTTCCAGACTACCACCCCTCTCTGTGAAGAAGTATTTTCTGACATCCCACTTAAATTCCCTCCCCAAGCTTCATAGCATGCCCCAATGTTTTGTTGAGTGTTCTCCTGTAAAGAGTCTCCTCCTGTACCTTGTTCACCCCGTGAGGTACTTATAGATCTCAGTCATGTCTTATATCATTCTCCTCTCCTCCAGGGAGTACATGTTGAGCTCTCACAGCCTTTCCTTGTATGGATTTTCATATAACCCCCACATCATTTTGATAGCCCTACTCTGGACTGCTTCCATGCTTTCAATATCCTTGTAGAGGTGTAATCTCCAGAACTGGACACAATATTACAGGTGGGGTCTCACTAGTGAGCAATACAGTTGCAATACCTCCTGCCTTCTGCTAAAAATCTGCCACCCTATGCACTCCAGCATCCAACTACTGTAGTCTTGCCTACTGACTTGTCACACTGCCCTGCTACCTTGAGATAATCAGATATGATTATCTCAAAGTCTCTCTCTTGCTTGGTAACTGTAACTACCTCCCCCATCTTATGTAACCCCACGCTTTCCTCCATAGAACATGACTTTGCATTTTTGGCATTGAAACTCAGCTTTCACACCCTAGATTACTCTTCTGGTTTCCCCAGATCCTTTTCTTCACTCCATAAACAGAGTCCACCTTGTTACAGATTTTTGTGTGATCTTCAAAGACACATACCTTACCCTCAAGTTTCTCAGTAAAATCACTTATAAAGACATTGAAGATGACTGAACCATGTACCGATCCCTGTGGTACTCCACTGTTCAGTCTCTCATCAACCTAGTGACTGCCATTTACAACCATTCTCTGCCTTCTAACTTTCAATCAGTTAGATACCCAGCTTACATAGCTTACCACCTTTTCCCCTATCCCCAGGTCAATTCCTAGTACTCAAGGGACTTTCCAGTCCACATTCAGCATATTAAAGTCCTCTAAACTGGCCTAGATCCTAAGCTTGACTCCCAGTTCCTTGTCTGCCCCCGATCCTGACATAATGGCACGTTTACTTCACCAATCTGATCTGCTTTCCATTCCTCTTGCTGTTACTTGCCCACAGGATTTCTAGTTTAGCTGACTCACCTCAGATTTTCATGTCAGTTGTCTCTATCCTTTCTACTGTATTACATACAGTACTGCTGCTGCCCTGCCTTGTGGTTTGTCCTTCCTGAACAGTGAGTATGCTGATATGGTCATGTCCCATTTGGGGTTTGAGATTGTGTACATTTCTGTGACAGCAACAGGCCGAGGCTCCTTCAGTGGTTATCACCTGAAGTTCCAGCATTTTTTTGCCAAGACTACTTGCACTGGTGGGCTATCGCCACTCGGAGCTGAAATGTGTCTGTTCTGATGAGGGACGGGTGTGAGGTGGGAATTTTGTTTTAATAGCTCTGCATGTCTACCAGTTTTATTATAAAATAGAGTTTTATGTTATTGCCTGCATGATTTGTATGTGCCATTTGGTTTATTTAGTTAGACATGTGTAGGTTTTCTGACAGACGGCTCTTGGAGCCTAGAATTGTTTATGGGAACTCACAGTTGCATGCGCTGCATCCTTTATCCCCTCCTGTCTGATATTATTATCAGGCGTTGTAGGAAGTGGGGATGATGGAGGATTGCTTTGTGCATGCTGTGTGACAACCAGGAGCAGGTTGTTCAGATGATTGAGGTGGTTAAGTCCAGGAGACGCCTGAATAAATAGAGCACCTAGAAGAAGCCAGACGTGGTTGGTGCCTATTTCCAAGGGGGCCACCAGGCCATGTGGCCAGGTGACCTTTAGGGCTGCATCACCCTTAATATCTCTGAAGGCAGTGCTATGCAATGCCAGGTCGATCAGAAACAAGACGGCTATTATTGCCGCTCTGGTTTCATCAGTCAACCTGGCATGCATTACAGAGACCTGGGTGGGGGATGATGCTGGCCCTGTTTTTGAGGCTGCAGTCCCCCCAGGTTATACTGTGGTGCACTGCCCCAGAGAAAACCGTAGGGGAGGCGGTGTAGCTATTTGTTTTAAATCGAGCCTGGACTTCACCGTGCACCTGGTGGGAACCCCAGGTTCATTTGAATGTGTGGCCATTTGAGGAGGACTCGGTGTTGGCTGTAGGATCCTCCTCATCTATCACCCTCCTGGACCGATCGGGGGGGGGGGTCCTGCAGGAATTCGCCGAGTTTGTTGCCGGTGAAACATTGAATTCCCCAATATGTATTTTTCTTGGGGACTTCAATGTTTGGGCTGAGGATAGAGGTCAAAGGTGCACCGATGAGTTACTGCAGAGTATGTCCCTTTTGGGGCTGGTGCAGTCTGTCGGCGTGTCTACTCATCAGGATGGCCACACATTGGACCTGGTGTTCTCACTGGGACTTGAGATCACTAATCTCAATGTTGGTCGAGTGGCTTGGTCTGATCATTGCACGGTGAGGTTCATGTTTAGTGCTCCCATCGTGAATTCTTCCCCTCCTGAGATATTTCGCTGCCGCCCGTTAAAAGATCTTACCCCTGAGGGTTATTTGGCGGCAGTTGATTTATCAAGGGTGTGTGATGCATGCGTCGGAGCAGTTGACGCAGGGGTAGATGCCTATAATGAGGTACTATCTGGCGCCATTGACTCCCTCGCACCTGTCCGTGTACGACCCAGAACTTCTTACCTGAGGTCGCCTTGGTATGATAGTGATCTCAGGAAATGAAGAGGCTGGGTCGGAGATTAAGCGTCGCTGGAGGAAATCCCGTCTGGGGCTGACAAACTGGTCCTGTGTGCGCATTATTGCGCATATCAGGAGGCAATCAACCAAAAGAAGACAATATTTTTGTCTTGGGAGATTGCTGCTGGGAGAAGCCGACCAGCCTCACTCTTCCGGACTGTTGATAGACTTCTCCATCCACTCTGTCTTCAGCCTGGAAGAGTTTCCTCGAATGAGGATTGTGAGGAATTTGCTCGGTTTTTCTCGGACAGGGTGTCTGAAATCCTGCGGGAGGTCTCCTCAGCCAGTAATATCATTGCTGTCAGTGGTCGCCAGTCATGTTCTAAGAGCACTCTCTCTGGGTGGGGGGAGTTTAGGCCAGTGGAGGTTCGTGAGGTCACTGAGATAGTGGCCAACTTGAGGTATGCCTTTTGTGAACTGGATCCCATGCCAACGTGCTTCTTGATGAGGTGCATTGACACTGTTGGCCCGGTGTTTGCCCTGATTGTCCGGTGCTCCGTGAGTCAGGTGTCTTTTCCAGATGCCTTGAAGGAGATTCTGTGAGACCTCTTTAAAGAAAGCTTCTGGACCCGGAGATTAGGCAAATTACCATCCTATCTCCAATCTTCCATTTCTGGGAAAGATTGTTGAGAAGGTGGTATCACTTCAGTTGGG
The DNA here is from genome assembly GCA_016271365.2 of Neoceratodus forsteri. Lineage (NCBI taxonomy): Eukaryota > Metazoa > Chordata > Ceratodontiformes > Ceratodontidae > Neoceratodus > Neoceratodus forsteri. The sequence continues at coordinate 843,057,177 of CM057455.1, forward strand.
GGAACATCTCAGGACCCACGAGTTGTATGATCCCTTCCAGTCAGCTTATCGGGCCAGACACAGCACTGAAACTGCATTAGTTTGGGTGCAAAATTACCTCCTCAGAGCTAGAGATCGGGGGGACAAGACAATTCTTGTTCTCCTTGATCTCTCTTCAGCATTTGATACTGTGGACCATAGTGTATTGCTTTTCCGCCTGAGGGAGTTATGCAGACTCACCGGTGTTGTCATCAAATGGTTTGAGTCATTTCTTACTAACAGGAGGCAGAGGATTGTGATGGGTAATTTCTCATCTGCACCTACCTCCTTCCGTGTGGAGTCCCTCAGGGTTCGGTATTGGCTCCTATGCTGTTCGCAGTGTACATGCTGCCCCTTGGGGAGATCATTAGGAGGTATGGTTTGAGTTTTCATTGCTATACTGATGATACTCAACTATACCTTTCCTTTGCCCCAGGAACATCAAATGCAGTGGATGTGTTAAATATCTGTCTGGCTGAGATAAATGACTGGATGTCTTCCAGCTGGCTGCGACTGAACCCTAACAAGACTGAGGTATTAGTAGTGGAGTCGAACAGAGTTCGTGATGGGATGGCCTCTGACTCTGTGACTGGCATTGTGCTAGGAGCTGTGTCATTGATGGCCTACCCATGGGTGCGTAATCTTGGTGTGATCTTTGACAGGAATTTGTCCATGGAGGCTCAAATATCCTCTGTGGTTCGTTCCTGTTTTTTTCATCTGAGAAATATCGCCAGGATTAAGCCCCTTGTTCCGGCTCTGGACCTCCCTACTTTGGTACATGCCTTAGTCACTTCTAGGCTTGACTACTGTAATGCCCTCTATCTCAGGGTCTCTGGAACTTCTCTTCACAGACTGCAGCTAGTGCAAAATGCTGCTGCCCGGTTTTTGACTGGACAAAGTAAGTTCAGTCATATTACTCCGGTATTGCGCGAATTGCACTGGCTGCCTATCAGGTGGAGAGTATTGTTCAAGGTGGGTTTTCTCACCTATAAGACCCTACATGGACAGGGCCCTGGTTACCTTTCTGATCTCCTGGTACCATCCACCTCTATCCATGATCTCCGCTCCTCTAATAGTGGCCTCCTCAAAGTCCCGAGAGCGAGATTGAAATCAGCTGGGGACCGATCGTTTGGAGTTGCTGCTACAGTTCTCTGGAACTCACTGCCGTTGGAAGTGAGAGAGGCCCCTACTATAGAGGCTTTCAAGAGCCGTCTGAAGACCTTTTTATTTATGCAGGCTTTTGGAAATTGAATTTTATGTATGTTATTTTAAGAAATGTATATGGTATGACACACTGTATAGTTTTTGGCGGCACCCAGAGCCTTTGGGATTGGGCGTCTTTTTAAATAAAATTGACATTGACATCCTATTCCAACATCTATCCCAGCCCCTGTTTTTTTTTCCCTTTAACTTGGGTACATTTAATTCTGCTTTAGTTGTTGATGGGGGAGTCTGCCAAGGGCCCTGTTGGTGGGACATCTGTTGTGTACTTTGCCAATCTGATACCCCCTCACTAGTTTAAACTAGCTGTTTGCTGGGACCTTTGTTCTCTCGGTACCCCTCTGCGCTCCTTGTGGGGATACAAGCCATCCCTTTTAAACAGTTTCAATCCCACCAGATCAGGTACAGATCCCTAGGGAACTAAAATCTTTCCTTTCTGCACCATCTCTTTAGCCAGGCATTGAATTGAAACACATGGAATTTTCCCCTCTGATTTATGCATTTCTGTGGTTGCACCTCAGAGAGGTTACCAAGGCTTGCTTATTGAGTCAGCTGCATTATTGTATAAAGTTTCACATTCATAATGCACTTTTGGTAAGACTCTGGGGTGCTCGTAGTCTTTGTTTTGATTGAATTCTTTTATTAGCACCCATCCTTAAGCGGAGCATGTAGTTTGTTGTCATTTGTTACCATCCCTGCTCTCTCCTTTGCTACTTTCTCCAGAGCAAAGATGTTTGACCTGTCCAATGCTGCCCCTGCTCAGATTATTCATGCCTATATTTACATTTACTTCTGGTGTTTTCTCCCCCTCTTCTGTGAGTTCCACCAACCTGGCTACAAGTCTGTCTGCTGTGGACTCAGGTAAAAAGCAGACCACTCTTAACCATTGGGTACAAGACTCAGATTCCTTTCTGTTCCCCTCATAATTGAATCCCCTACTACATGTACCTTTCTTATGCCCCCTTTAAAAACCTGAGAGAACAGTGCAATTATTCCCCATAATTAGACATCCCTGAAGTGTCTTATCACACTCATCACAGGGAAAGAAAAATTGTATGCCACTGATTGAAATAAAATGTAACTTATGACACTTTCGAATGCTTCTGTACAATTGAATTTGCTGAAAAGAGACAAATTAGTCCCTGTTCCAGCATGGGAAGTGTAGTTGCTTCTCTCCACTTTCACTTCCTTCAACTGTGTTGCCAACAGACAGCCGACTTCACATATACACCACCAATTCCTATCACAAACTGTAATGCCACTGCAAACTCTCAGCTTGTTCCTGCATGGAAACTGTAGTCGTTTCTCTCCACTTTCATTTCTTCCAAGCTCTGAACAGCAGAGCTTTCTGTGGTATCGTGTGCCCCTCTCAACAGCAACCCATGTACCATCCCTGTAGTGTGAGGTGCATGTCAATATTGCACTTGAACTGGTGCACAGGCTAAAGAAGTACTGGAGTGTAAATATGTTCTCATAATTTCACTCCTGCACTGGTCTCTCAGCCAATTAAAATGTTTCACATTTTCTTAACATGTTATAATTCTAATTGAGATGCTGCTGCTGGCTGCAAACCAGAGCTCAGACTTCATTTTACAATGCAACTCTCTACTTATCTCTGTAAATTGGGGTCATTATCAGCACAACAACAGCCTATACCTATCTCCTCCTCTCCACTATTTTTCTGTTCTTTCAGTGCATACTATGGAAATAAAATATTATACTACTGGCAGTATAGCCTATAGGTTAGAGTAATGAGCTGTGAATGAGCTTGTACATACAGCAGACCTGGGTTTGATTCTCATAGTCTCCACTTGCATACTGAGTGACTCTGAGCAAGTTACTTAACCACCCCGAGCTCCCAGGTCGTCCCTGAAAACAGGCAGTTGTGCCTAGTGGGCCTTTCCCGGTTACCAAAAGCATAAAAAATAAATAAAAAAATTTCAGATCTATATTAGGTGATGACAGAATTGTTCAGTCACTGATACTTGTTCCTGCTATGTTAAGTATTTTGTGTAGTTAACAGCATTCTTTCAGCTGCAGATGTAGCACAGACAATAGAGAAAAAGTGCCCACTACCTTTGATTCATGAGTAATGTATATATGGTAGGAAGAAGGAAAGGGGAGGGGAAGGGAGGGAGATGCGGTGTACAGGCAGACTCAGATGGGCAGGGATCTCATGGATAACAATGGTGTGTTGAGATTTTACTGCAAATGTAGACTTTAATATATGTCAGTTCCTGTCGCACACTTCCTTTGCCCTGCTCCTTCTTTTTTTATTAGCAATACGTTACATAGGTCTCAGTATACAGCCAAACAATGACTAAAATGTAGACACCAAATGAAACACAGGCACTAGGGAGATCAGTGAACATGATACTGCTCATCAGGTGTATCAGTTATCTAATCTTGTCTTCTTTTTCACTGGTTACTCCAAACTGATTGTGTTTCCCTTTAGAATTAATTTTGAGTTGAGAAAATATAAATATTTTATAAAATATAAATGGCACTCTGGAGAAAGTTCCTTGCTGCTTAATAACAACCTATTGTAGCTTCTAGGGTTCCAGAACAACTAAGCTTTCTTCTCAGTTCTTGAAATCTAAAAGATCACAAGAAGACACTTTTGATAAGCAAAGAGCAAACTGGATGGACTATGGGTCTTTTTCTGCATGTCATTGTCTGTGTTTCTATGTGATGTCTTCAGATCTACATTTACTTATAATGCAAGTCAGATATACTTTATTTATGTAACACAAATCACTTCCTTTGGGGTCTGTACATTTGGTACATTAATTTTGTTTTAATTAATGATCATTATTTTTTATCCATGGATAACTGTGGTTTTATTCTCAGTTACAACCTCCCAGTTGATATTTTCGGTTACAACATGGGAGGTTGTAATCACTGCCTGCCACTCCAACAAGATCTACACAGCTCATTGGCTGCTACCTCAACTGAGTGGGATGATCATCGCCCAAACGTGGTGGCTCCATTCTTCACTAATTAAGTTTTCGTGGGAACTTATCCCTTACATTTTACTTCATGACAGGTAATTTTTTACGCATTTTTCAATATATCTGGTTGATCCTTCCTTCAAAGAGTAAAAAATGTATCTGGTTGATCCTGCCATACTTTCCTCTCGAGTGGGGTTCCGCGGCTTCATTTCTGACCTACTGTGACTGAAGAGTGAGTGATCGAGTGAGAGATGGTGTGTGTGTGTGTGTGTGTGTGTGTGTGTGTGTGTGTGCACATGTAAGAGACAGGGGGCAGGATTCACGAAGCTTTCAGCTGCTAAGCAGCTGCGGCGGTTGCTATTCACAGCCACAGCAGTTGCGGAGGATGTTATCGCTGCTTCCATCAGCTGTAGCCCATTCCGCTGCTGCAGCCATCTCCCGGCAACACCATCCGTACAGCTAGATCAAGGGAGCCGGTCATAATCAGGCTCCAGATTTGTAAATACCCGCCGTTACGGGTAACCTGCAGATCAACAAGTCACAACCCACTTGCTGGAGGTTTACCAACAGCTGCGGGTATTTCACGAGCTTCATGAATCCTGCTAAGGGTGTGTGTGTGTGTGTCTGTTTCTAGCTGAACTGTTGCACTAACTCAAGTGTGGCACAGAAAAAAAATAATGACAATTAATTAAATAAAATAACGTACCTTAGTGTGTGTAATACCAGAATTTTACACACACCTTCTGTGTGGGATGCTTTATGTAGCATCCTACACCTCAGGTGTGTGTAAAATTCTGTTTACACACCCTCACCCACATATTATTCTATATGATATTAAGGTTACCTTTTGTGTGAGTCTGCTGTGTTTCAGCTGTGCAGTCTACACAGTTGTGCAATTAGTTGACTGTAGCACTGCTTACAACTTTTTCCTATACATTTGCAAAGTACAGTAGGACACCAGCACATGTCCAAAACATACCTGGCAATTCCTGACAAGAATGTGTTCATCTCACTCTCAAACTGCTTATGATGCTACTCATACTCTATTTCTTCAGTGCTCCTGTTGGTGATCTAACTTTCTGGAAGTGCTATTTTACTCACTAGGACAATGTGCTGTCATTTGTGACAAGGCCATATAATATCAGTGTGGGGGGCGGGTTGGGTAACTGTCCTGCAGGGGAGTTGTCACAGCTGGTGGCAACATTGATAAAGTCCTTCTGTGGCTGGGAGCCATTTCTGCTGGTGGCAACATTGAGAAAATCCTCCAGGAGCAGGTGACACCACTGCATACTGAAATATCGATGAAGCTCCTTTGGTGCAAAACACTGACACTGCAAGCTGTAATGTACATTTGTAAGTGAGCATGTGTTTATTTGTTTACTCTTTGTTGACGGGGTAGGTACACTGGCACCAGTGCCCTTTTCAGGTATGATCTAGGTGACTTGAGTACAAAGTGAGAGCAGCAAAAATATGATACAGTATATGATATAGTAACAGAACAATGTGAATAGGATACAACAGAGGTACAAAAAAGTAACATAATTGTGCACATTTTAACATAGTGCAAATAGACAAATTGTAGCAGAAAATATAGCAAAAAGAACAGTGATGAAATTGTAGAGGTTTTGAGGCTATGTTATGCAATGGATGAATTGTCATTCAGACATTGCCACCACCCTGCCAGTACTTTGAATATGTTTTGGTTCTATTTCACACAATTTAACATACATATAGCACCGTTTCAGCCACATGCACTTTTTTGTATATCTGTTGTAACATTTGAACATTTGAGAGGATTTTCAAAGACTTGTATCCATTTTCTGGATACAATTGTGCACTTCCATCACAAAGTTAGACCACAAAAGGTGATGTAATATTATGGTACAGAAATACCGTGGTTGCTTCAGATAATGGATTCAAGTACCACAATGGAGGCAAGTATTGCAGTTGTGACCAACAGTACAATAAACTTTGTAAATGTTGCAAGTGCACCAAGTTGTATGAAACTAGGATGCACAACTCTGGATGCATTTGCAGGATGCAGCATGCATGCGAAATATAGATGCAAGTGTTGCATCCAGTGCCTTGAAAATCCTGCCATTGAGCTCATGTCCCCAAAATCTAATTGGTTTTCCTTTTGCAGCCATTACAAGTAGGCTTAAATTTTTCAGATAAAAATATATGTGCTATTTCAGAAAGCTATGACTTTATAAGCCACAAGCTGAAATTATTTTCTAGTAATTCACCACCAACAAGCAAGTGTGCAGGATACCATCTTCCTTGGCAGCAGAAAACAGTAATTGATCTTGGGGCAACCACTGATGACTGTTCAGTATCACAAAATGCAAAAATGGAGCTCAAGTCAACAATTGCTGAGTTTTCCAATATTTATATTTCATCAATCACACCATCATAGCTTCAGCGCGATGTTTCATGGCCAATGTGTCACTTCATCAGGCCTTCACACTCTGTGCTGACACAACAGAGTATGTAGATAATGACAGCAAGAAAAGGCCTGTCAGCCAATCCCTCTTCTTTGTTTCTGCCTTCCCTTTTCTAACTAATTTCATATGCCTGTGCAATCTTTTCTAGAAGCTGTTCTCTGAGTTGGTCTGCACCACTTCCTCCAGAAGCTTGCTCCGCTCCTCAACCACTCTTTCTGTGAAAAGGTGTTTAGGATGTCCCTTCTGAATACCCCCCCCCCCATGGATTAAGTGAATTTCCACTCACCTTTGTATTTGAGCTCTCAAGAAAAGTACCTTGGTGTTGACCCTATTTATCCCTTGCTGGTACTTGTGAGTCTCATTCATGTCACCATTTTCTCTCATTTTCTCAAGGTTGTATGTGTTACAGTATGTCCTGAAGCCTGTCCTCATATGTCTTGCCCCCCTTGTCCATGGACCATCTTGGCTGCCCAGCACTGTACTGCTTTCACCTTGTTACAGTCCCTCATCTGGTGTGGATTCCAGTGGATTACACAGTATTCCATGTGTGGTTGCACCAGTGACCTATACAGTGACAGGATTACTTCCTGACACCTACTGCTTATTCTCCTCCCTACACAACCCAGCATCCTGTTTGCCTTGCCACAGGTCTATTAAAGTGTCAGTGGCTCAGTAGGTAGCACACTCGCCTCTAAGGCTGGAGATCAGAGGGCTGTGGGTTCAGTTCCCCATCTGGCACTTGGGTTAATATCCCAGTATTGACACTGCAGTGCAGCATGAGAGGGTGCTGCACTCTGAGGTGCCGCTTTCGGATGAGACGTTAAATCGAGGTCCCATCTGCCTGGATTGGTGGTAGTTCAGATGGATGTTAAAGATCCCATGGCACTTATCGAAAAGAGTAGGGGAATTTCCCCGGTATCCTGGCCAAATTTCCCTCATTCACTAAAAATACCACCAACAGCTTAACCTGGTTCAAAGTCAGTTGGCATTCATCTGTATCCCCCTCCCCCGGGTCGTGCCTGAAAATAGGCAGGATTTGTCTAGTGCACTTACCCGGTCAACAAAAGCTAAATAAAAATAAATAAAAAAGTGCTGTTTATTTTAGGCTCTCTAACATCATGACCCCTAAGTACTTTTCCTCTGTGGTGCATTCCAGCACCAGTCCTCCATCTAAGGCATTTTTGGTTATTGTTCTGGATTCATCCATAATGATTTAAGGATTTTTCTTTTAACTCTTATACAACAGATTTTTTTTTAATAATCACTTAAACCCAGGAACTAACATTATGTTTAATAAGGATTTATATTTGTCATCTGAGCTCTCAAGAATGTGTAACCATGGTGTTATTGACAGTAGGGGAAATGGAGGGGGGATGCTAAGGAACTCGGCTCAGGAGTGAAATTTAAAGCCTGACTCTGTTCCAGCAGCAGCAAAATGAGGATGTACTGCTCCTGCATAAAAAAGTATCCCCTAAAGACATACATCTGACTAAATAAAGTGTAAAAAAGAAACCCATGTTGGGAAAATGTGTTCTCAGACTCCTGAAAGGTTTTATACTGCCCAATGGTACAGATGTCTGAGATGCTGCAGTCAAGTTCAGGAATAAGCTCAAACCACCAGCAGTCAGTGGGGGGCTGGGAGTGGACCGATCGGTAGTCAGGCAGCTCTTTTTTCCTGGATTTGATGGTAGGTTGACTTAGCCTTTGGCGCCACCAGGTGAAGGCCTGGTGGCAGCGCCAACACAAGTAGAGATACAGTGAATTTAAAATCTGCTGGCAAAGTGGCCACTTCACCTTATCCTATTGCTATGTGAAGTGGCCACTGGAAAGTGCTCACTTCGCCTTGACATTATGACTTCGCATTGCCATTCTGCCTTAATACGGAGTAAGGCAAAGTGACAATAATATAGGCAGCCCCCCACACATCAGATGGCTTACAGTACTGTAAGTCACATGCTTTAGCCAGGCAGGAAGGAACTGAGTCATAAAAGCAGATAATTTCACTTTCTCCTTTGCAGTGGTAGATGGAAGAAGCATTTTGTGTGTACAGGAGATTTTGGAGTGGTATTGTTCCTATTTTGTGTGAGTTGCCTAAAAAATCCCAGCTTTTTTAAAAGTTAAATCTTTAGTTTTTTTGATAGTGTGTTTTTTCAGTTCTTTTTTGCTACTGATTTGTTTGTTTTATAAGTTTTGTTTTGTGTGTGACTGTGTGACTCTGTGTGTGCATGTGTGTGAGACTGTAAGTGTGTGTGAAGCAGTCTTTCATTGCAAGAGGCATCGGTAGGAGAGAGAATTAATGAGCTGTGTGTGATGGACCCGGGAGGAGAGTCTGTGGCCCATGGGCATGGGCAGAGGGGAGTGCACAAGCTTGGGGGCAGTTGGGTGTCATTGGACCACTTCCAACTATTTGGTGTTGCCTGTCCCTCTCTGGAAGCAGCAGCACCACCAGTGCCACATGCGGCGGCACATCCACCAAGTCCACCATCACCACCACCAACAGTAGTAGCTGCAGGGGCTCCAGCAGCACCCCCTCCACCACCTCCACAGTTGCAGGTGGAGCCCCAGGTGCTTGACGGTGCTGCCGGCAGTACATCTGCCCCTCCTGTACCTGGTCCCCCCCGTAGCACCCCAGTCTAGCAGTTTTTTTACTGTGTGGGGGGGCAGCACCACTGTGGTTTGTCATTTATGTGGCATGCAGATGTGCCGTGGCCCCCGTGGGACACATTTGGGGACTAGTGGCCAGTGCACACATATGATAAACCACCACAAGGTGGAGTGGCAGGCTGCCACCAAATGGGCCAGAGCTCAACCTGCTGGTCCTTCTGTGGTAGTGGCAGGAGGTGCTGTGTGTGTTGTACCTCACTGCTGCAACAGCAGGACGCCAACAGCAGCAGCTGTTCCACCACCACCACAGCCACCAGCACCACCCTCACCACCACCACCAATACCTGGCTTTCCCCCTGCAGTGGACCCCACCACAGTGTTTGCAATACAGGCAGACATTGCACTGGTGTGGGCGGCCCTTGAGGAAAGCAATGAGAGGGTCGGTGCTGTGCAGCAGCAAATGGAGTAGATCCAGCAATAGCAGCTGAAGATAGTGTCAATGCTCCACCTGCTGCTGGAACACCATGGAAACCCCATTAACTTATTTTTCTGGACACCCCTCCACTGCTGTAGTGTCTTTTGATTTTGTTTTATGTTTAATAATAGACAGTCACACATGCTCCTATAATCCAGTGCCTCAGTAATGTTTACTTTCTGTTGTGTAGTGGTTGTGGAATAGCTGTGTGAACAGGCAAAGTATGATGTGCTAAACTGCATGTGTGCAGTCAGTGTTGTTTCCTGTGTGTGTGAGTGTGTGTGAGACATCAGACATTGTGCAGCTTCTTACAAAAATATATTACTGACTTGTTGTAGTGTTTATGGTAGAAAGAATAGCGAGCAGAATAGCGTATATTTTATTGTCACCATCATCATCAGTGTACTAAGTGATACGATACTTTTTCAGAGGTGTCTGGCCAGAGTGCACCTTAGTCACATACTGACACATGACTTTTAGGAGAGCATGTGCTTTTTGTGCTATGATCTCTGCTAAGTCATGTATGCATTGTGAGTGACTGAGGTGGACAGTGACCCGATGCCTCTGAAGAAATATCATATCAATTACTCCACTGGTGCTGATGGTTCAAATAAAATATACGCAAACAAAAAAAAAAACACAGCATCAACACTTCTTTTAATAAATATTGTTGTATTCAACTCACGTGTGAAAAGGTAAAATACAGTAGCGCCATGCAAAGTAATAACAGCTCCCAGAAAACAAACAGCCCGACCAGTTTTGCGCCAAAAGCGCCTCTTCAGGGACTAATTTGTTAATTACAATAACCCTTTAAATAGAAAATACCACTTAAGGTGACAGTGCAATATTAATATCAAAAGATACTAAAAAATACCACAATAATAAAATAAAAGAAATGCACCAATAATACCAAACAAAGTTCATTGTAGTATTCATATAATGACCTCAAAATCCAAACGAAGCCCATACTTTAAATTTTAAATGGACATATCATTAAAGGTCAATAGTAATGTGCCAGTGATTTTACTATTCCTGAATGCTCATTAAGAGAATTATTTACTAATTTAGTATTGTATTTTTGCCCTATAGTAATATGTCCATTTAAAATTTAAAGTATGGGCTTTAATTTTGGATTTTGAGGTCATTATACTGCAGTATGTATGCTACAATGAACTTTGTTTGGTATTATTGGTGTAATTTCTTTTATTTTATTATTGTGGTATTTTTTAGTGTCTTTTGATATTAATATTGCACTGTCACTTTAAGTGGTATTTTCTATTTAAAGGGTTATTGTAATTACCAAATTAGTTCCTGAGGAGGCGCTTTTGGGGTGAAACCGGTCAGGCTGTTTGTTTTCTGGGAGCTGTTGTTACCTTGCATGGCGCTGCTGTATTTTACCTTTTCACATGTGAGTTGAATGCAGCAATATTTATTAAAAGAGTGTTGGTGCTGTGTTTTTTTTTTGTTTGCATAGTTACTAACTTACACTGGCACTACTTGAACTGGAGCCACTTTTTTGTGCAGTTACAAATAAAATATATGTCATGTATTCTTTGTTATCTTTATTCTTGAGATACTGCAACAAGTGACACCATATATATGTTTGCACAAAGCTGGACAATGTATGCACACACAGGAAAGAACACTGACAGCACCCATGCAGTTTAGCACAACATACTTGCACTTCTCAGTCATGCTTTTTGTGAAACACTTCAAATCATGTTTCCTGACACAAAGTAAACATTACTGAGGCTCCATAAATATTTTGTTTGTGAAAGAGACATTAGAGAGATTCACCAAGTTACAACATTGCACCCAATATCTGGGAGCATTACTTCCAGGGGAATCTTCTTGCTCCACATGTCCTTACATAGTGCAATACTTTTCTGGCAAAATCACCCATAATTTCATTAAGGCGGGTCATGGAGGACTTCTCATTCTGAAGAGCCACCCAAGTTCTGCCCGCATGCTCAACAACAATATGACCTGATGCTAGGGTAGTGCTGGGGTGTGCTCCATTACTGAATGGCCGGCAGTTGATTGTCTCTAGGTGATAATGGTTGTGGTGTGGTGGCATGTTTCCACAAACAAGATCCTTGTTAGTGGAAACGTGCTCACATTTCACAACAAACTGACCATTACAACATAAAGAAACATTTGGAAAACTGGTGGCCATTCAATATAGTGAAGTGCACCCCTGCGCTCTCCCTGGCATCACGTCATAATGTTGCTGAGCACGGGGGGCAGAACTTGGGTGGCTCTTCAGAATGGGAAGTCTTCTGTGACCCACTTTACTGAAATTACAAGTGTTTTTGCAACAAAAGCTTTGCACTAAGGACATGTGGAGCAAGAAAGATTCCCCTTGAGGTAAGACACCCACATAATGGGTGCAATACATAATAACTATGTAACTTGGTGAATTTCTTTAAAGCAGCAGGGCAACAATCTGTTGAAATTGTGACCTATACTTTTTAATGTTATTTTACATTGCCACTTTACTTGCATCCTGACTTGTATGATAATATAATTTCCAGTATTTGGTCTGCTTTATTACTTTTTTTCATGTCTGAAATAATAAAAGGAGTACTCCTTTTAATATGGTGTGGACCAGGTCTTTGTCAGTATTTTCCGCTGCTTTTCTCCATCAGTTGTTATATATTACTTCTGTTGTAAAATTAACAGTTATGCAGCAGGCAGTGTTTTATGACCTCATAGAATAATATTTATTCAAAAACAGCTGCAAATAGTGATAAAAACCTGGTAAGAATAATATTAAAAGTCATGCTTTTGTTTTTTAGACATGAGAAAAAGTAGTAAAGCAGACACAAATTGTGAAAAGAAGGGTATCATACAGTCAGGAGATAACTAGTGGCTGGCAATGTAAAATAGCATAAAAAGTATAGGTCAAAATTGTCCCCACATTGTTGCAATACTGCTTTAATGTATAATTTAAGTATGACATTATGTGCTCACAATCACAACACACAAAATGCATCTGTCTTGTGTGCTGAAAATTGACAAGCGCCAACGAAGTGAAATGGAAGCCTTACACCACAAGTAACGTCCCCCATAATTTATTGTGCAGTCTCTCATTTGTGCAGTGTCCACACAGAGTTCTCAGATGTTTTCTGCATCATCCAAAATGCATCAGTCTTGTGTCCAGAAAATTACCAAGTGGTAACGAAGTGAAATGGGAGCGTTACACCACATGTAAAGTCCCCCAGAATTTATTGTGCAGTCTCTCACGTGTGCAGTGTCCACACAGAGTCCCCCAATTTTTTCTGCATCCCCAAAATGCATCTGTCTTGTGTTCATAAAATTGGCAAGTGGTAACAAAGTGAAATGGGAGCATTACATCACATGCAAAGTCCACCAGAATTTATTGCACAGTCTCTCATGCACGCAGTGTCCACACAGAGTTCACAGATTTTTTCTGCATCCCCAAAATGCATCTGTCTTGTGTCCAGAAAATTACCAAGTGGTAATGAAGTGAAATGGGAGTGTTACACCACAGGCAAAGTCCCTCAGAATTTATTGCGCAGTCGCTCCTGAGCGCAGTCTCTACACAGAGTCCCCAGATTTTTTATGCATCCACAAAATGCATCTGTCTTGTGTTAAGAAAATTGGCAAGTGGTAACAAAGTGAAATGGGAACATTAAGCCACATGCAAAGTCCCCGAGAATGTATTGCACAGTCTCTCATGCATGCAGTGTCCACACAGAGTCCACAGATTTTTTCTGCATCCCCAAAATGCATCTGTCTTTTGTCCAGAAAATTGCTATGTGGTAATGAAGTGAAATGGGAGTGTTACACCACATGCAAAGTCCCTCAGAATTTATTGCGCAGTCGCTCATATGCGCAGTCTCTACACATAGTCCCCAGATTTTTTCCACATCCCCAAAATGCATCTGTCTTGTATCAAGAAAATTGGAAAGTGGTGACAAAGTGAAATGCGAGTGTTAAACCACAAGAAAAGCCCCCCAGAATTTATTGCACATTCTCTAATGCAAGCAGTGTCTACACAGGTTCCCCAGATTTTTTCAGCATCCTCAAAATGCATCTGTCTTGTGTCCACAAAACTGGAAAGTGGTTACAAAGTGAAATTGGAGCATTACACCACATACAAAGTCACATCAGAAATGATGACCATTAGCAAACTGCTGCTGGACCAATGTGTGCTGCGATTCCCACAAATGTGATGTGATCGTCTCAACTGGATGAAAGGGTGGCCTTTGTCTGTAGACTAATAGTAGCCTTGGTGAGTTAAGATATATATACATACATATATATATATATGTATATATATATATATATATATATATGTATGTATATATATGTGTGCGTATATACAGTGTATATATATATATATATATAACAGTAGTGCCACTATAGTTAGGGTTGAGTACCCCATTTAAGGTTAAAATGTGAAATTATGCAGCTTAATAACTTTGTCACTGTGTGACAGATTTGCCTGGAATTTGGCAAACATGGAGCAGTGCCACAGATCTCTGGATCTGCCAAGTTTTGTAATGGTCAGATATGTTGTTGTGGAGCTATAAAGTGTAATAGAAAGTCGTATTTACACATATTTGCACATTTTTTGCTCATGCCTACAGGTCGCACAGTTTGAACAACTGGTCTGAAAACTTCAGAGAACATGTGGCCAGGGTCCCCGATGTGTCTTTCAAAGATTTCATGAAAAAATATTAAAAAGTGCAAAAGTTATTCAAAAAACAAGTTTCCCATTATAGTCAATTGGAAAAGTTATCAAAATGTTCGGCAGTGTTGCAAATCCAGTTTTTAGTGTCACAATTGACCCCTGTAGTGTCTTGAGTCAGCCATTTTTTTCAGTTACTGGTCAAAGAAATGCTTGGCATTTAAAATTGGAACCCTTTAGGGACACAATTATTTTTGTGTTTACCTAGTCGAGCCCTGAGGATGCTAGCCATGTATTTTCTGGGGAGTTAAACACCCCAGAAATATGTTTTTAAAATTTTTGTAAACTGTAGTGTTGCAAAGTAGTGTTGCACTCATGACACTTTCATGATTTTTTGTGTGAACGTGTCATGATTTGCGACACTACTTTGTGACACTATGCCCAAAAGAATAGGAAATCTTTGCCACCCTGCTGCAAAAGAACGGTTTGATCTTTTGGGCTGTAATTTGGAGGGAAGACAGCCAAGATCCCACAGATGTGCCTTTTCTTGGTTTGGTGACAAAATATCACAGGGCTACAAAGTCATGGTACTCCAAATCTCACAATTATCCCCATAGGATAACATTACGGCGTCCCCCAGCCTTTCTGGGCCCCTATCTCGTAAACCGTTCGAGATAGGGACTTTTCTTCTGAAAAATGCTTAGTGCAAATCTAGTCAGGAAAGTCATAAATTATATGAATTTTTTTTTTTTTCTACGTCGTATGGTTCCTGAGATGTAAGCAATTTAGTATTCCAAGTGTTCATTTTCTGCTCTGAGGCCTTTATTATGCATACATTCTTTGTATTCACTGTGTTTCTCTATGCAACTTTTGGGGAAAAAAAGACTGTGCATTTTTGTTACAGTTACAGTTAACATTTCCACTTGTGTTTCCATTACCATTTCAGTTAACGTTCCCATCTACGCCACCGTATGCGTTACCCTTTGTGTTTTCATTTGCACTTGCGTTTGCATTACTGTTAACATTTGCATTTCCATTACTGTTTTTGTTTGTGTTTCTTTATGCTTCACCGTGTGCATTTCCATTTGCATTTGTGTAGGTGCTTCTGTTAGCCTTTACATTTCTGTTTGTGTTTCCTTTGGCATCATTATTGCTGTTACCGTGTCTATGTTTCCAGTTGCGTTACCGTGACTGTGCGCATTATGGTTTGTGTTTCTGTACACACTTGCTTTTGCGTTTCTGTTTCCTTTAAAGTTTGTGCTTGCATTTCTATTACTGTTTGCATTGTTGTTTACATTTGCATCACCATGTGCATTAGCGTTTGTGCTTGCGTTGCCTTTACTTCACAATTTATAGAGCACATTCTAAAGGAGATTCATGCAAAAATGTGTTCACGATCCAGTTAGTTGTTTCACAGCAGAAGTGAGGAGATTCAATGTTAGGGTTCCAATCCGCATTGCACCTCACCCCCACTCTGCCCTCGCCAACAGGCAATGGGGTGTGTGTTGGGGTCGACAGTCCTAACTCTCACCCCATTCTCCTATGCTGCACCACCTCAGCTTGTTTACACATGGAATGGGGTGAGAGATAGGACTGATGTCCCCAACGCACCCCCCGATGGGTGTTGGTGGGGGCGAGGTGGGGGTGGGGTGCAAGGGGGATGGGAACCCTAACATCGAATTTCCTCACTTTTGTCACTGTGGAACAACCCTAACTGATGCATTAAACTGAGTTTTTTTGCCATGAATATATATATATACATATGTATATATTTTTTTTGTGTGTTTTGTAGGTGGGGGGCTGACATATATAGACATGTACTCATTGTATTGTTTTGTATCACAGGTCACAGATACCAATGGTGTGCACATTCTAGTGCTTGATGAGAACTTTATGTGCTGAAATTGGAAATGGCTAACTCTCAAGCCAATGAAGGTAAGTATTTCTTCTGGGGGGAAGGGGGAAGCATATTTGCAGGTAGGTCTCATTAATGGTTTCTTATTTGATTACTTCTTCACAGATTTCATCTGCATCCTTCTCGAGTCTGGTTGGTAATGATGGTCATGGTCATCGATTGAAATGACTTCTGCGTGTTGCATGTCTGCCCCAGCCTGGGGGGTGGGGCCTGATGTTGAAGATCTTCTTTGAATAAGGCAACTATGACACAACAAAGCATCTGAATGTTTCCTTAAAAAAGAAATGAAGGACTTATTACAACTTGATTAAAGCAGTAATGCTTTATGTTTAAGCCATGGCAGTTCCACTGGTATCTGGATTATTAACACAGATAGTAAGCTGTCACACTGCAATCAGCAGATCAATCACAACTTAATTTAGTACCAGGCTGTGTATTAAATACACTGTGCCTGTGTCCCTGGTTCTCAGTCTCAGCTCAAGTTACATTTCAAAACCACATCTTGTCAAGTAACACAGCCTGTGTGCAACTTTTTCAACACTATCATGGCTGCACAGCTGCAAGTTCGGAATACAGCGCATGATACCTTGCAGAAATAGTTTATGAGACGTACACATGTACCCGGTTTATGAATCCTCCTCAGTCAGATTTGTTGCACTCTTTTAAAAAAAATTGAATAGATGAAATAAAATATATATACTTACCAGTATGGATTTGAAATGGATATTCCATAGGTTCCTGTGTATGGTACTGCTGCAGTACCATTGATACTGACTTTCAGCGAAGGAGAGTCATTTTTTGTTAACCTGTAAAAAAACAGGGGGGGCATACGAACATACGAATATGCTAGCAGAAAAAAACCACCCGGTCTATCTAAGTCTGCTCGAGTGTGCAGCCAACACTCCTAGTTTGCAGCTGCCCCATCCCCTTCCCTTTGTCATCTCACTCCCACCCCACCTCCCCACCCTCACTCTCCCATGTTCCCTGTCCCATGCCCTTTGAAGCTGTTCACAGATTTACATGATACCACCATTCTGGCAGGGTGTTCCATTTTGGTACCACCTCTCTGTGAAATAGTGTCTCCTCATTTCCTTCCTAAATTCCCCCCCCCATTCTTAGCCCATGCCCCCGGTGATCCACCCATTCTTTAACTTCAAGACCCCATCTGCTCCACACAAAGTGGGCACACAAAGTCATTCTCTGTGGTGGCAGAGGCTAACATCGGTCCTGGTGGTGGTGATCCAGGGAGGCACACAAAATCATTCTCTATGGTGGCAGTGGCTAACATTGGTCCTGGTGGTAGAGGTCCAGAGGGGCACAGAAAGTCATTCTCTGTGGTGGCAGTACCTAACTGTGGTCCTGGTGGTGGTCCGGGGGGGCACGCAAAGTCATGAAAAAGAAAACATGTATCATACAGCAAATGTAACCACCTTTTAACAACTTTAGTTAAAACCTGCCAACATTAACCACATCATCATCCTCATAAAGAAAGCTGCCCTCACAGTCATCTATGTCTGAAGTCTGACCAGAGGGAAATTATATCTCCATTGTGTCACCATTTACGTCCATGGTAGGCGTTTCATGCTGCCACTGCCAGTGCCACCAGGAAGGTCCATTTCTACATCACCAAATCCACCATGACTAGGCCAGTGTATGAATACCGAGGTTGCAGTCTGTGATGGTATGTGCCTCTCATTCATTTTTATGGATGTTAGCAAACTAACATTTGCAGGAGAGAGGTTTGTCTGATGATCTCTAAGTATTGCACCTGCTGAGCTGAATTCCCTCTCGATACTTACACTGGAGGATGGCATGTGAGGTACTTCAGTGCCACTGCAGTCAGCTATGGCCATTCACTGACCTTTCCACTCCAGTACAAAAGAGGATCATCAGTTATTGACAGATGCCTGTTTTCAGACAAATATGACTCAACCATTCTCTGTGCCGTGCTAAGTCCAGTGGCTGATGCATCATCCTGTTCTCTGGATTAATTTATTTCACAAATCCCCACTTGAGACAATGCCTCCCAAAGTGGGTTGATGCCAACCGCTTTGGATGACAGACCACCTGGAACTACAGTCACCTTCCCCTTACAGGATATGCTTGATACTCCTCTAGGTGCACCTTCAGCCTTATTATGCTGCTGAGGCTTGATGACCTTGGCATGTGACTTCTGTGCCCCATGAACCAAGCGCACCAGTTGACCACTGATATTTTTTAACTGTTCAGGCCCTCCCTCCAGTACTGAGGCAATTCCACATTTGTATCATGGGTCCAGCATTGTTGCTATGGCAAAGTTGTCAGTACGCTGAATGCTCAAAATGTGATGATTCTGGTCGAATACTGTCAGCATGTGTTTCAGCAACATACCGCTAGCACTGTCTCCAGCAACATCAAGACCATGCTGTACATTCACAAATGTCTGCCTCAGGACCTGCAGCAGTGGAATTGATTGACTAATGGAGGCAGACTTGCCACTCACTGCCTGTGTGGCATGTTCTAAGGCTGCAAAATTGTTATTACAGAGTCCATGAGGCACCACTGTTCAGTCATCATAGACATGGAGGCCCCAGAACTGTCATGGCTAATGTGCATAACAAGATATTCTGAGATGGCTTTGTATTGTTCATACAACCTCTCTGCCATGTATAAAGTGGAGTTCCACCGGGTGACAACTTAAAGCTTCAAGCAGTGCTGAGGGATGCTGTTTCGCATCTGCAACTGCCAAAGTTGGTCATGTGCCTTTGCAGATTGTGAAAAGTGAGAACAAATACAGTGTGCAGCTGTCAGCATTTCCTTTACATCAGGATGCTGCAGAAACTCCTGCACCACAAGATTTAAACAATGGGCCATGTATGGAACATGAAAAAAGCCACCATTCATGATGCATTTCACCACATTTGACCCATTGTCACTTGCTATGAACCCAGATCTCAGGGACAGTGGGTTCAGCCACTTGTCAATTTCAGTCAGTACCATGTCCAACATGTTTTCACCAGTGTGTGAACAGGTCACATTGAGCATAGCAATCATTGCATGCTGTCGAATTCCTGGAAGATTGCTACCACAACACTCCACCTTACTGTGCTGATTACTTACACTACCAACATCAAAAACAACCCCCCCGGCACCTGCGCCCAGTGTGCAGTTATACACAAATATGAACACCCCATTGTTTTGCCACTTGTCCACATATCCATACTTAAATGGATGAATGGAGAGGAGGAATGTTGAAGGGCATGTCTTATTGAGTTGGACACAGTACGGTACAACTCGGGGACAGCATGGGTCAAAAAGTATGTCTTGGATGGGACTTATCATTTTGGACAGGCACGTGCAGCAAACCACTGGAACCCAGAATTCTCCACAAAGGAGAAGGACAAAAGATCAATTGCCAGCATTTCAGCTACAGCAGCATCAAGTGTACATGGCATTGTGTGATTGGGAGGGTACATGAACTTATGCACAAAAACACTCTGCAACTTGGGCTGACATAAATGTTTTACATGGGGTGTGATGGCAAATGGTTCTGCTCTGCAAATTGCAGGGGGGTGGAGTGCGAACGTTTGATGAAGACGGTTACACAGGTGATGATGGCAAACCCACAAATTCAGTTATTTTGCCACATTTACCAACTGGGGTTGATTTACCACTTTCATTAGACATACTGCATTCACCACCACCACCAAACCTGCTACTCTCACCAGCACCGGACAACATTTCTAAATCTTTATGCTCCTCCACCTCAACATACCTGTAGTAATCCTCTGCTCTTATTTCATCACTACTGCACACATTTAATTTCCTACTGGATTTAACAGTCATGGAAGGGGATAACATGCTAGTTATGGTTGATGATGAGGGTGAATGCCCCACTGTGGTATTAGCTGCCAGCTTGTGCTGGGTCCACAGTGCCAAGTGCCTATTCTTAAGATGCGTATGCTGTCCTCCTGTGCCCATATGGCTCCCCTCTTTACCTTGACTCACATGCACATGGCAAACCTGGCAGATTGCACTGACTCATCATTTGCATCTTGTACAAAAAAAATCACAAACAAGGGATTGTGATGCACTGCTTTTAACATATCCCTGATGCTGTTTATTGGACTCTGTTCATATAAGCCATGAAGTGGAATGTGTGTTGCATGATTTTTTGGGCAGAACACACTTGGACTGCAACTGACCAACACAACTACCTATCATTATTACTGGGTCATCATCATCATCATCACAATGAACTGAAACTGGTAAATCACAAGTTTTTACGGGGGGAAGGGGGATTAATGCAAACAGACCCAGACACAGCCACCTTGAATTTCTTTTTCTCTGGTTTCCAACTGGGGACAATTACATCATCATCACATTCATCAACATCACCCACATCCACATCTTCTGCTTGGATGCTGGCATGTGGACTGCATGTTGCAACCATAGCAACAACATCATCATCAGATTCATCATCATCAACACCACCATCACCTGATATTTTTTCACCACACTGTGAATCACTGCATGGAAAATGTATGACCTGAACTGTGGTAGAAGAAATGTCACAATGTATGCTGTCGTTGACATGGCTATCAGAATCCTCATGTTCAGTTACTGGGATGTTACTGGGAAGTATAACATCACCTACACTGCCACTCGTTCACACTGCTTCACACTCCACTATATTTGTGGATACGGTACACTGGTCAGAAGTGGACCTTGAGGCAACAATACTCATATCGCCACTAGCAACTGCACTAACACCACCGGCTGGGACAACATCATCTCCTCCAACTATGAGTGAAGCTACTGATTAGCCTGTAAAAATCATTACAGGAGAAATACCTTTCCTCACATCAGCAATGCACTTCTGCATCTGCGTACTACCATGCCCACAGACAATCTTATCACTGGCAGCAGTTCCATGGTGAGAACCAGCTTTGCTTGCAAATCTCTTTGCGGGCATTTTGGGGGATCAACAACAATATTCTAAACAAATTTAGATTTTGGAATGTTCACTCTGGATGGGGGGGGGCACTGGATGTGAAGCCAAAAAAACAACTGTGGCTTCAGCTACAGGTAGTGATGCAAATTCACAAGTGAAAACAACACCTTAACTAACCAGCGGTGATGAAGTCACAAACAATCCAATCTGGAAAACAATTCCTTTTTCTGGTGGGGGTGGGGAGCACTGACTGCAGATTTTTATGGCAGTGCAAGCAGCAAAACAAAGAAAAGATACCACAATGACAGTACAAAATCATGCAGCTGCAGTGGATAGCAGTGCTGCACCTGCAATTACACTGTGGTACAATAACAGGCATATTATTTGATGTCACGCACTGCATACACACTCACATACACACACACAGAGTTTGTCTACAAGTAATGTGTAGCAAATTGAAAAGTTCAGTAATATACCATGTATTGTAAACAACCTGAAATTATGATTTGCTGAACCAGATCCACACAACACACAATCAGCAAGAAAATTTCAACAATTACTGACAATATTACTTTGTGTACATTAACTCAGACAGTTATATAACAAAAATATAACCAAAAAATGAAGAACTCCCTATTTCTCCACCTTAAATCTACCTACAACACAGATACGCCCCTCCCCCAAAGCACACTTTCACTGTCTCTTACTACACAGATTTAATGTTGTACATTAACATTCAAAATCCACACACTAACAAAAATGCTCAATGACATGAGCACAGGAAGGTTTCCCTGCAATCGATAAACTAAAGTTTGAGCAAAAAAAAATTACTCGAAAAGGCTTTTTTAACAGCTTTTACAAGATTTGAATCACAGACAGCTCTCAGAGTACACTGTCTCCTACAGCTTCCTACACACACTACCCCAAACTGAGGCTGTGCAGATCAATATAGAGCCCATGTGACCTGAAATCCCATGAATCACTGCAAAATTCACCTGTGGAGCTTAAAAACAAGGCGAAGTGAGGTGAAATGCATTGTTTTCAATGCACTTCGCCATTAAAATTGGTGGAGTATTGGTCTGGGAAGGTGGAGTAATGTGAAGTCATTGTTTTCAATGGACTTCGTGTTACCAATTATAATGCGAATTACTCCGCTTTGCATTGTGGAGTACTCCACAAATTCGCCTTTGCTCTACGAATCACTACGCCAGACTGAATTGAGGCCACTTCACCCACCACTACACATGAGAGGCAGGCTAAGGTCAGGAGAGGAGGAGCCACAGTTCTAGGATGCACACATGCCTCTTCATGCATTCATAGCCTGTGCTGCCCCATCTAAGGGAGAAAATGGAAAAGTGGTGGGCCTGGGCACCATGAAGTCTTGCTTGCCAGCCCTCTGCCATTCTCTGCCACCCGAGCAAGACCGCAGAACTGGATGTGTGCCTCCAGCTGGGGGGAGGACAGCCTGGAACTAACCAGCACTGTCATGGGACTCACCAAAGAGGTTCAAAATGAAGACTGTGGGACCCACGATTTGGTCCTTGACAAAACTGTGGGTCTTGCAGTCTTCATTTAGAACCTCTTTGGTGAGTCTAATGCTGGTTAGCTCAGATAAAGGTCTGCGCATACAGTAAAGCCAGCAGTGCATCTAGAGAACCCTCCATACTAACAAACGCTCATCCCGGTGAGCTGTTGATGCATCAACAACCAGTGCTGGAAGTGGAAAAAAATAAAACTGAGAACCCATCACTTTTTTTCTATATAGCTTTTTTCCATCATGGTCAGCTCAGGCAGGGTCATCTGTCCTGTCCTGTGTCTACCCCCTCCACTTGGTGTTCTACCTCAATCTCTATGGGACCCCCACAGATTGCCTCTTGTGGCAGGGCCAGGGCTGAGGGCTGCCTTCCCCCCACCTGGAGCCACACATCCAGTACTTGGGTCAGTTGGGTGGCAGCACAAGGCAGATGGTTGGTGGGCAGGGCTTCAAGGAGCCCAGGCTGACCACATTTGAGAGCACTGGTTTTAAAGTGAACCAAGTGGATTGTTCCCACAAACTAACATGGACTTCACTGTTTAACCATCCCTCTCTTCACCATTTTGTTTGAGGTGGGGGCTTGTGGGATTAGGTGTGAACTATTTATGTTATTATAGTTTTTCTCTATTTTGTTTCTGTGGTTTTCTCTGTTCCACAACCTTACAGGACTGCCTTGGTAGCACCCTTCCTCTGGTCAAGCAGGTGAGTGACTGCTTTCACAAACTGATGCTAATGCCACTTCAAGGTCATCCTGCAGGGGTAAGTGACAACACATGGCAGAATGTGTGGTAATGCCAAACTAATGCATACCCCAGGGTTGATGAGGTGTGTCTGAGTTCCTTTTACTGCCCTGGGAAGTGCTTTGATTAAGCAATACAGCACACCCCTGGACTGTGTTATTTCCACTTACAAAGTATCTGACTGTTAGTGAGCATGAAGATAAAACATAAACTGTTTTATTATAAAATAAAAACATTATTATGGGAAATAAGTATCAAACTTAATTAAGTTGTCACAGTTCCTCTCTCTCTTTTTTTCTTTTGTAATTATTGTAACTTTTATTGGTATTTTCATATATTAAAGACAAGTAATACATATGTGCTCACATCATCAGAGAAAATTATATTGGCACAATACAAATCCACCCTCAGAAAAGGAAGGTTACACATCAACATGACAACAATTCATGCCAGAATCAGACAAACACAAACTATATAACAACAAACAAAAAATAAACTGTGGAACACAGAGGGCAGCAAAAATGAACATAGCAGTTAGGAGGGCAGTAAGGGCACAGCAGGTGCTCATAGGAAAGAGAGTAGGGGTATATAGTACTTGGCCATCAATAACAGACAGCAGTTATTTTGCCATCAGCTCATTCTCCAAGAGCTTTGGGAAGATATTTCTTGAGATCAGTAAAATGGCTCATAGACAAATCCAAAAAGAGGCTCCATATTAAGCAGAGTTTGTTGTAACATACATTGTGTCATTGCACTGAGTGATGTGGCATCACTCTGGCATTCTAGTGACCCGGGGTCATGCCCCAGGCCCTCGACGACAGGACTGGAGGCCGGAAGGGAGGAGTCATGGTGTCCCTTGGATGCTTCCCTGCCATGGGGTTGGGAGAGTGCGTGCCACTGTACTAGTGGCTCCTGGTGGTACAGTAATTCTGTGGTGGTGATTTTGGCAGAGTGGATGGCCTCACACTATCAAGCATCCCTGCTACAGGCATTCACTATGACAGCATGTAATGAGGATATGGGCAGGGCCCCAAAAAGCAGAAAGGAGTAGTGCTGAGCATCCTAGATGAAGGTCCCCCCAGCAAGCAACTCCTATGCTACCAGAACCCAAAGGCTGACTGGCCATTCCTCTTCCAGCCATCAACTGACCAGCAAAATGGTACATCCTTTCTAATGGCTACCCAAAGGGATAAGTCAGATACACCCATAGTATGTGACTGTAGATCTACAGGAGGGGTCCAGTAGGATGGAGTAAGTCTGGAGGGCAGCAGGGGAAATGCCTCACAGAGAGCTGGAAGGAGTAGATGCCCAGGGCACATAGGAACAAAAAAAAGATACACTTTGTCACTGCAGTTAGCCATTTGTAGCTGGCTTTCACACCTGTCTGTCTAATCCATTCCTCACTGTTGGGTGCTGTGACCTGCTGACACTAACAGACCAGCAGTCTCTTGGCCATTGCTACCAGTAGCTTTAGCATCCTGGACAGCTGACACTGCTGAGAATGGACATGATGTCCAGCGGTACAAATCTCATAGATCCCAAAGATAAGTATGAGCAAGAAGGTTTTAACCTAAGCTATGCTCACCCCTGTCATCAGGGGAAAAATGTCATTTCATATCCTGCATAGTAATTGTCAAGTTTATTTTTGAATTCATAGATATGTGCACTGCCCACCACTTCTTGAGGGAGTCTGTTCCAAATGTTAATGATCCTTTGATAAAACCAATGCGCTTTCCTCATAGTATTACATCTTTCCCCCTGTAGTTGAAGGATATGAGCTCTGGTATTATAATTTTGTTCTCTGAGTTCAAGACCCAGCCAATCCCACAAGTCACTATTGTTAAACATTGCAAACCAAGGCAGAAATCCTCTCTTAGCCTTCTTTCATCAAATAAGTACATCTCTGTAGTAATAGTATAATATGTTGATTATTGTCACTCCATTTTGTATGCTATTTCATGTAATGTATGTCATTTTATACTCCATTTTGTATTGTGTGACTCCATTTTACATGCTGCTTCATTTAATTGGTGTTTTGCTCTTTAGATAGCCTCATTATCATGTTTTGCTTCAGACAGTACTTGAAGGTTGCATATTATCAGGCAACCTGTTTTTGTAGTTTTGTTTAAACTTGCTTAGCTCATAGTGTTCTAGGCACCCGGCCAGTGTTTGGAGCACAGTGACCTAGCAGGTGTAGGGAATTCTGAGCAGTCCTTATGGTGTGAATTCGCAGCATCTCTGGGAGCCCGCCAGCTTCTAGAATGTGGAAAACAACAATTATGAAGGCTGCACGGTTATTTTAGCATAGAATAAGATATAAATGTAGCTTTCTCAATGCCTGGTTAGAAGCCTCACCTGCAGGGTGGACGATCGCCAGGGGCCAATTCCCGGTTCAGGAGACTCCTAGCCAGGCTGAAAGGGGCTTCCCAGCCATTGAACAGGCTTGGATGTAGCTTTTGGAATCGGTGATGTATAACCTGTTGTATTATATTTTGCTATAATAAAGCTTTGGCTTGCTGTACTTATTGTAACCTTTTATATTATATTTTGCTACAATAAAGCTTTGGCTTGCTATACTTATTGTACTGTTATTGTGTGTATGTGAGTGTGAATGGCAAATAGCTGCTTGGTTTGAGTTGGCAAAACATTTTTGGCGTAGTCGGCAGGATTCAAAAAATAAAATGTCTATTTTAGGAAAAGGATAAGTTCTTTTTTTAAAGGTGTATTAAGGCTCAAACAAGCAAGGGCAACTGCCCTTTGTACTTGTAATTTGTGCTTGCTGCAAGTATACTGTTAGAGCCAATGATGGCTTTCATTAGTTCAGGCTGCTTTCGGAGAAAAGCAGCGGCTGGTTAAGTAAAGTAAAATAAGCAACATCTAAAAAAAAATAAACTACTGTGGATGTACGCACAGTAGGTGACTACAGACGGATGATTTGAAAATCCCCATGTTGCCTATCTGTGTAGTTTCAAGTTTTTCTGTATCAATTTCAAGTTCCCTTGCCTCCTATAGAGGCTGAAACATTTGATCCTAAACCCAAGTACTGGGGACCTCTACCAGATGGATCTCAACCTAGTACTGTTAGAGATTTTGTTTGTTTTGTTTTAAACTGCAAACCAGAGCTCTGGAAAAGACTTGGTTTGGCAGGTTACTAAAATGGCCAAAAGAAAACCTTTGAAAGGGTTAAAACCTTTGAAAGGGTTAATAGCTGCAGTGTTTGAAAATTATCATGAAGGTCCTGCAGTCAGTTTTCTTACTTAGGCTAGTATATCGGAAAAAAAGAAAAAAAATACCTTGGCACCGGTAAGTCTAAATTTTTTATTCAAAGTTGTTTTATGTCTGTCTGTTTTATTTCTGTAATACGATACTAAACAAGGTAATGTCTGCTCTTTCATGCATATTTTCTAGCTTATATCTGTGTTCTGTAATTATGTTCTGTTGTCAAGGTTGTGAGATAGATTGACTGCCTTCAGTGCACAACAGGTTACTAAAAAAAAGGAAAAAGAAGCTTCTTTGCCTCATAGCTGACTGTTTTAATTGGCTTTATTTTAATGGAACATTTGTGCTGCCTAGATAGGGTCAGTGAAAAACTTTTTTGTAGTTGTTGCTTGGAGCAGGTAGTGTTGATGGTGAAAATTATGGCATCGCATAAATTGCAATGTGCAGAAAGAGTTGTAGTTTGGTAAAGAACGTACAAGCCACTGCTAGGTAAAATGTAATGTGTTAACAGCTATAAATGGCTTTATCATACTTCTAGTTAAAACCAAAAACCTTTTGCAAAATGGCAGAGTGCCATATTTTAGTTATGTGCCAAAAGGTGTAATCATGTTATACAAAATGTGTTCACTTACAGATGATGTTTTTAAACAGTGTTTTGTTCTGGAAAAATTTGTCATGGCAATATGTATAAATGTGTTGGTTTAAAAATTGTCAGTGTTACAAGACAGGCAGGAGGCAGCACATATATCTAAACCACGTACAGTTTTCTAATGGAACTATGGGCATTACCTCAGCAAATTGGTGTGAAACAATGTCAGTCTTATTTTGTGTTAAGTATTTCTTTTTGTGTATGTGTATGTGTGTGTACTGTCTTGGCCAGCAGTTTCATCGGGTGCTCTATTGTTATTTAAAAATATTTTAATATTGGTGGTGTTCAAGGACACTACAGGAATGGCTGGGTTTGAATGACCCTTGCATGCACACTGTGACCTTTTGCACATTATTTGACCTTCTTGTGTTTCAACATTTTATGTTACTACCAGTTCAAACTTAATGTGTATTCCATGCCTAAAGCACAACTTTTCACACAAAATGTATGTTTTCATAAAAGCACACCAAGAGTAAACCATGTAATTTGACTTTTATTGCAAAACTAGTATTCTAAGTGAAGAGGAACAAACTTTACAATTTTAAAAAGGACTATTACAGCTGTTTTTGAGAGTTTACCATCTACAGAGATACGTACGTGACGAGTATTACCATCAATCTGGACATTTTGTCATGCTTAGGATAAGGGAACCCAGGACGCTTGGTTTCTTTTTATCCTATAAAAATAATCTTGTTTTATTTTTAAACTAATGTGTGTTTGTTTTGTTGTTTGTCTGTGTCTCACAGCTAACTTTTATTGCTACAGTATTCGAGCTGTCTCTTGCACCTCGAGCTGTGTCTTCCAATTAGCAGGAGCTTGGAGGGGAGGGTAAGCTACCTTCCTCCCTTCCAGTGTAATATCCACAAAGGTTGCAAGGTACATGTCATATTTATACTAATTCATGTTCTGTAGCCAATGGTTTAACAACCTGGCTGCCCACTTGGGCTAAGGATGAGTAAAAAATTTATTCAAAAAAAATATGGAAAAAAAAACTGTGGCAGGAAATATGGACTATAGTGCAAAATACTCTGACCACTGTATTTCATGTTAATGCTCATTGTGCTTCAGATACACTAAAACAATGGTATAATTCTATTGCAAATAAAAAAGCTAAGATTCTTCCAGTGGATATTAAAAAAACTCAAAGTCAGCAGTTATCAGGCGTGGCAAAATGGGCACATCAAAAATGTGACTATTTGGGAGAGAAAGCCACTTACAGGTGGGCATATAGTAGGGGTGTACCCCTAACATTAAATTTGGTTAAAACTGTTATTGCTCAGTGTCCTATATGCCAACATGGGCAACAAAGACCAATCCCTCATATTGTAAAAGGACAATTGGGGAGGGGAAAATTACCGGGACAAATTTGGCAAATTAATTACATTGGACCGCTACCCCTTAGTGAAAAATGTCAATATGCTTGCACAGTTGTAGATACATATTCAGGGTATTTATTGGCATACCCTTGTAAACAAACTACACAGAAAAACATCATTAAGGCAATTAACTTAATTATGTTGTACTATGAAATACCCTTGCAGATACAAAGTGACAATGGTTCCCATTTTAGGGGGAAAATGGTACAAGCTTATGCTCAAGCCCATAACATATAGTGGGTATTTCACATCCCTTATTACCCGCAGGCAGCAGGGTTAATTGAGAAAATAAATAAATTGCTGAAAAAACAGTTTAGAAAATTGGGGGGGCCTACAAAAAAAAAAAATTTGCATAAAGCATTACAAATTTTAAATAATAGACCAATTAAAAAATCTGAGACCCCCTTAATGCGAATGATAACTCCTAATTTGTAAGTGCAGGCTTACTCAACTACAAAAACAGTGTTATATTAAAAAATTACACCAGGAGCTCTGTCTCCTTGCAGGGCAACCCCAGAAGCTGCTGGACTTAATTTACATGCCCTTCAAAAATACAAAATAAACAGCAAAAACATTCAAGTAATAAAAACTGGTATTAAAATACAAATTCCACCAAAACATTTTGGTTGAATAGCACCTAAATCAGAACTAGCCCTCAAGGGAATACAAATTTTTGGAGGGGTAATTAATTGTAATTACCAAGAAAAAGTAAAAGTAATTTTGTTAAATAGTAAGAAACAAAATCTGTTAATTCAACAGTATGACAGAGTGGCTCAATTGTTAATTATTCCAGTTAACAAAGTGACCCCTATAAAGGGACAAGCCCCCACACTCTTAACAGCAAGGGGGAATAAAGGTTTTAAATCTACAGGAGGTTTTAACAATGGTGCCAAAATATGGGTTACAAACCCAAATGGCCCTCCTAAACCAGCTGAGGTAATAGCCACCGGACGAGACAACACAGTGTTAATTATCAGGTCAGGGAAAGAGAGATGGGAATATGTACCAGCAAACACATGTTATCTTCAAAAATAATCAGTCTGTGTATTTTCTAGGTTCTTCAATAAATTCTAAAAAAAATAACACTCTGTCTCACAGTCCATTCGGTAAAGCCTATTACCCCAGGTGAAAAAATATTAAAGCTTGACGACCCACTTGTACAATGGGGTTGTAAATCTTCCACCAGCTTACGGGTGCAAGACAACTTTACTTGCCCTAAAAACCAAGGATGTCCTATAGTAAACATTACTTTTTCACCAAATGTAAACATTTAAAAACCAGTTGAGACAATGGCAGGACGATTATATGTCCAACCTATGCAGGACACAAATTAAATTAAATTACAAAACCAGATTGCTATTAGATGCTGCAACTTACCAAATAGTTGCATGGTGACTGTACAACATAGACTTGATTGCTGCATAAATCAAACAGACATTTTCAATGCAAGTATTACTTTAATTGACATAGACATAAATGCTACTGCAATAACTAATAAAACTACTTGGGCAAATCACATTACAGTGTTAAAAAATCATCCTGTAATTAGCAATAATAATATAGTTAAGGTTCCATCCACATGTACATCAGTAGAGCAGCGATATCAAAAAAATGTAATGCATTTTAACATAACGTTTATGTTTAGTAAAAAATGCAAATATAAAAGAGCTTGGTATAATACGCTATTAGGCGGAGCAGGGGCAGGCATAAAAATGTTAAATAGTGTTAATATAAAAACACTGACTAACAGGCTTCAGGCAGTAGAAATTAATGTATTTAGCTTAATTAACTTACAAGCTCAATGAATGCCAACTGTTTTCTTACCCCAAAAATTAACTTTAAATTATAATTTTGAGTTCTTGCAGTTATTTAATGCTTCACAGGTATGGGGAATGGGAGTAGCAAAAAATATTTCGCACTTTATTAATTGGACAAAATGCACAATGCAACATATGTATTCTATAATGCAAAAAAATAAGGCCCAGAGTAATTTAATGAGTAATAATAAATATGTGTGGAGGACCGTGTTCAAATCATAAATTCCTAGTAATCATTAAATTGTAATGTCATCCACCACAGTAAAATGCACAAATAAATATGTAATATTACCTGTAATTTTTGGTCCCCCATTATTTAATCCTGAGTTTTGGTTACCACATTTTAACGAAAATTATATAAATAGTCAAAACACCACCCATGACTTAAGTCTGTGTTCAAAAACAGCTAATAAAATACTATGTGGACAGCATTCCGGACTTTATAAACCTTGTTTACTGGAGCATTCAATAAATTTGTGTCAATGGACAATTTTACCCATAACCTTTACCATGTTTACAGAAATAGGACCCCAGTATGTTTGTATAGTAACTAATCAGGAAAAGACTGTTAAAATATATAACTTAACTCGTCCCTTTTCAGGTTGTTTAAAAAATGTGACTCATTTGTGGTGGGAAAATACTACTTACACCTTTGTCCCTAATAATGAGCAAAAGCTTATTTTGTATTGGCAGCCCAATATTTTAAATCAATCAAAATTGAGTATCTCATTAAATAAAATTAAACAAATAATTCAAAAAACAAATGTAATGCAGGCTCATTTGGCAATAAAAAATAAATCATTAGTGCAAAGTCAGGTGCAAACTACAATAATTAAAAATAAAATAATTAATTTAAGTTCCAAAATTCAACAAGAGACTACTCATTATTGGTAAAATATTTTTACAAAATAGTCTCCATCAGCTACAAAAGTGTTAAATATTCTAATACATCCTATCATAATCATTGCTATAGTGACAATTATCTTGCTTATTTAAACTTGTTACTTATCATGTTATATTCGTAGTAATTTTGCTATGGTACCAATATCATACAAATCGTATTCACAATAATCAAAAGACCAAATGTAGTAATAGTATAATATGTTAATTATTGTCACTCCATTTTGTATGCTATTTCATGTAATGTATGTCATTTTATACTCCATTTTGTATTGTGTGACTCCATGTTACATGCTACTTCATTTAATTGGTGTTTTGCTCTTTAAATAGCCTCATTATCATGTTTTTCTTCAGACAGTACTTAAAGGTTGCATATTATCAGGCAACCTGTTTTTGTAGTTTTGTTTAAACTTCTGCTTAGCTCATAGTGTTCTAGGCACCCGGCCAGTGTTTGGAGCACAGTGACCTAGCAGGTGTAAAAAATTCTGAGCAGTTCTTATAGTGTAAATTCGCAGCATCCTGGGAGCCCGGCCAGCTTCTAAAATGTAAAAAAACAACATTATAAAGGCTACACGGTTATTTTTAGCATAAAATAAAATATAAATGTAGCTTTCTCAATGCCTGGTTAGAAGCCTCACCTGCAGGGTGGACGCATCGCTGTGGGGCCAATTCCCAGTTCGTAAAACTCCTAGCCAGGCTAAAAAGGGGGCTTCCCAGCCATTAAAACAGGCTTAAATGTAGCTTTTAAAATCGGTAATGTATAACCTTTTGTATTATATTTTGCTATAATAAAACTTTGGCTTGCTGTACTTATTGTAACCTTTTATATTATATTTTGCTACAATAAAGCTTTGGCTTGCTATACTTATTGTACTGTTATTGTGTGTATGTGAGTGTAAATGGCAAATAGCTGCTTGGTTTAAGTTGGCAAAACAATCTCCAAAGACTGGAAAAGATGATAATATAAGCACCCAAGGCTGTTGAACAAATGGACTCCACAGATAACCAATAAGACCAAAACCCTTGACATTTCTAAAGAATAGGAATGATAGTTTCTATGCCCACCCCACAAAGCAAACAAGTAGCAGTGGCAGGATGCCCAGCCAATGAGGATTAGAGCACTGGTGCTCCCAAACAAAATGTGTCTATTAGCAAAGATTATTGTCATCATGTTAAATATTAGCCAGTATGATATATTAGCTACCAGAGTATCCAAGAATACAAAATCTCTCTTCACTTCACCCTCTTATTATTCTGATTAAACTGTGTCTTGCAAACTTGAAATCATAGTAGGAGTGATGTCCTCAAAAAGAAATGATTGTATGTACAGTATGGCAAAGATTACACTAGCATGCCCCCAGATACAGTAGCATGTATCGAGCTTGTACTTAGATATAAATTAAACCAAGAAAAAACAAAGTTATTACCATGAGAGTCTTCATAATACAGAAATTTCAAACACACTTAGATGTCTGTTTTTAGCAGTAATTATCAGATATACAGTGCACTGAATTGTATGCACAAATGTCTGCAACCTAATTCATTTGGTATTATCTTAAAGAAGAAAGCATTACAGTACAGTTCAAGTTCACACTTAATATTCAAGTTCAAGTTTATTATTACAGAACTTACTCCATTGAGCAAGCTCATTCACAAGGAGGTCCTGGAGATTTCAAACTATACAATGACATACATGATCTTATACAAAATAGATTTGGATAGCACAAGTAAACAGCAATGGCGATGATAAGGTACAACTTGGATTGTTGCAAATAACTGATACAGTACGTACAAAAAACTAACTGCAATAATGTGCACATAGATGATGGACACAGAGTGAGACAATTCTTCTCAGGAGGCAGAAGGAAAGGAAAAAAGGAAAAAGTGAAGACATGGGGCTGTAGATGACATCACAGAGGAGGATGGTAGGTTCAGAGGGACAGGAATATTGTGCACTGAGATGGGGTACAGGGAGGGGGATCTAGGAGAGGGTGGTGACTGAGGTAGGGGTAGGAGGGGGTAGGGAGACAGCAAGGTGGGGGAACTGAGGGTGGTAAGTTCAGCAGGACAGGAATATTGTGCACAGAGATGGGGTACAGGGATGGGGTCTAGGGAGGGAGGTGAATGGGTAGGGAAGACGGGATAGGGAGACTGGAAGGTAGAGGAAGGAAAGAAGTGCTAGGAGGCAAAAAGGGTAATGGGGAGGGTTGGGGTAGAAATATAGGGGTGGGGGGAAGGGGGATGGAGACAGGGAAGTGGAGGAAGGGAAGCCAACTAAATAGTTAAGCATTTACAGTGTATATAAAACATAGAGTGAACACTATCTTACATAGTAAGTGACTCTTCCCTGCCTAAGGGATACTATCCTTTTTTGCAAGATAAATGCCTGGATTGTGTCTCTGACAACTGCCAAACCAAAATTTATAAGTACAGTGGTGTCCCCCAGGATGAAATGCAACCTACGGAACAAAGCAAAGTAATTTCAATGGTAATTAGTCCCCTTTGTTATTCAGGAAAATGTAGCACTGTCAGGATGAAGTGAATGCTACAAGTCTCCTCCATGACAAAGGGGACTAATTACCATTGAAATTACATTGCTTTATTCAGTAGGTTTGCTGCAGCATACTGCAGAGTGCATTGAAAATGCAATTCATTCTGGTGGATGCCACTGTATGTGACATGGTAGAACATTTTTGCTAAAATCAAATTGTCTAAGTAAGAACACTGACAGTGCTAACCCACCAGTATTTAGCAGGGAAAACTCACAGCCATCCATCAGACTCTTTTGTCACAAATAATAACTGAAGCAGCTGACATGCATGGTGTAAGTACTGTCACATGAAGGGGTGACATCACTGATGACATCCTTGGTGAGTCTGACCCCTTTCCACTCTATAGGAGCCAGCGACCTATGTCTGGATGCATGAAAATCCCAATAGCTCAGTGTAAGCTTGGGCTCTAATATGTGCAAAAACACCCAGAATCAGGCTGCATCATGCTGTAGTGGTTCATTGCTCTCCCTGGACACGTTAAGAAATAGTATTTTTGTAAATACCCATCTCTAGGGGTACATCTGATACCCCCTCATCTTAATTCTTATAAAACCCCAATCTCACAAAGGGGTCCCCCTACTTATATATGGATTCAGAAAGGGGGCAGGAATTTCAATAGATGCTGACAGGCCATTATGTGCATGACTGGACAGTTCATGCTGGCTTGTCAATCTCTATTTTGTCACCTATAAATCCTTCCCATCACCCTTACTCAGGGCCTCTCCACCATGCCCAACAATAGCTGCAGTCTGATATTGCCATACAGTCATTGCCTCCACTATAACACACCATACGATGTGCTGTGGTAGCAGGGTGAGTAAGCCTTCCTCAGGGTTTTGTGCCCTGCCTATGATGTATACCCAAAACAGGCAGGAACACAAGTCTTATGCATGTGGTTACAGAGTAGATGCCAACCAATGAACAAACCACATGCGGTGGACACAAAATATTACACTCAGATAAATTGCAGTAAAAAACAAGCATTTGTCAATGCTGAATGTTGATTACGTTGGTCTGTTGAGTTTGCTTAGGGGCCCTCTGTCACTGGCTCAGTCTGTTTGTCCAGGTGCTGCAGGCTGCTCTTTTGTACTGGGCTGCTGCCGGCATTGCCACCTTGTTCCGCTGAGGAAGAAATCCGCAGCTGTCCCAAAAGAGCTCCATTGAGGTTGCTCACTCCCCCTGTCTCACTCACTTATTCTGGTTCTCCTGGGGCTGCAGGCTTCCCTTTTGTACTGGGCTCCTGCCTCTGTTGGTGCCTTTTTCTGCCCACAAAGAAATCTGCAGCAGTCCCGACAAAGCTCCGTTGAGCTCGCTCACTCCCCTTCTCTCACTCGCTCATTCTGTTCTGCTGGTGCTGCAGGCTGCCCTTTTCTACTGGGCTCCTGCCTGCATTGTTGCCTTCTTATGCCCATAAAGAAATTTGCAGCAGTTACAATACAGTTCTGCTGAGCTCACTCACTCGCTTATTCTGGTTTTCATGCCACTGCAGGCTGCCCTTTTGTACTGGGCCCCTGCATACATTACTGCCTTTTTCTGCCCACAAATAAATCTGCAGCAGTCCCAACAGAGCCCCGTTGAGCTCACTGACTCCCCCTCCCTCTCTCGCTTGTTCTGTGTCTCCTGGTGCTGCAGGCTACCCTTTTGTACTGGGCTCCTGCCTGCAGTGGCAGCTTTTTCTGGCCAGAAAGAAATCTGAAGCAGTCCCGACACAGCTCCACTGAGCTCACTCACTCCCCCTCTGTCACTCTCACATTCCATTTGTGCCGGTGCTGCAAGCTGGCCTTTTGTACTGGGCTCCTGCCTACGTTGCCGTATTTTCTGCCCACAAAGAAATCTACAGCAGTCACACTAGAGCTCTGTTGAGCTCGCTCACTACTGCTCTGTAACTCACCTATTCTGTTTCTCTTGGTGCTGCAGACTGCATTTTTGTATGGGGCTCCTGGCTGTGTTGGCACCTTTGTCTGTCCACAAAGAAATCCGAAGCTGTCCCGACAGAGCTCCGTTGAGGTTGCTCAGCCTCCCTCTCTCATCTCTCATTCTCTTTGTCCTAGTGCTGCAAGCTGCCCTTTTGTACGGGGCTCCTGCCTGCATTGGCGTCTTTTTCTGCCCACAAAGAAATCCCAGCAGTCCTGATAGAGCTCTGTTGAGCTCACTAAGTCCCCTTGTGTCACTCGCTTGTACTGTTTGTCCCACTGCTGCAGGCTGGCCTTTTGTACTGGGCCCCTGCCTGTATTGATGCCTTTTTCTGCCCACAAAGAAATCCACAGCAGTTCTGACAGCGCTTCGGTGAGTTCGCTCACTCCCCCTTCCTCACTAGCTCTCTCGTTCTG
Source organism: Neoceratodus forsteri (assembly GCA_016271365.2). Lineage (NCBI taxonomy): Eukaryota > Metazoa > Chordata > Ceratodontiformes > Ceratodontidae > Neoceratodus > Neoceratodus forsteri. The sequence continues at coordinate 843,093,512 of CM057455.1, forward strand.
TTTCTCCCAGTGCTGCAAGTTGCCCTTTTGTACTGGGTTTTTCTGTTGAGGCCTTTGTCTGAACACAAAGAAATCTGCACCAGTCCCAACAGAGCTCAGTTGAGCTTGGTCACTCCCCCCCTCTCACTCGGTTGATCTTAATCTGTCCCAAACACTGATTTCCTAGAGTGACCGTGCTACTGTCTGGCAGGAGTGCAAAAACATATGTTAGCCAGGATGTAAAAAATGACAACTGTAGTGTTCATTAGGAGTTATGAAAAAATGCCATAGTTGAAAATGTGGCGAGGCAGTACTACAAATTTGTGAAGTTACAAAGGGTGCGTGGAAACAGTTCAATGCATGCTTGTAACACAGTCATGTTATGGAATTTTGTCACCAAATTTTCAACATAGAGATGTTAGGACCTCTGCTCATGTACAGTGCCACTGTCATTTTCTTAATCTGTCCCAAATACTGATTTCCCACAGTGACCATGTTATTCTGTGCCAGAACTGTGAAAACATACTTCAGTCAGGATGTGAAAAATGACAGCTATACTGCTTATAAGGAGGTGTGAGAAAATGGCACTGTTGAAGCTCTGGTGTGACGATATTACAACTCTGCAAAGTTACAAGGGTGCATGGAAAGTGCACAATGCACACTTGTAACACAGTCAATTTATGGGCTATCATCACTAAATTTTCAACATCGTCATTTTAGTACCTCTGCTCATGAACAGTATCATTGTCATTTTCTTAATCTGTCCCAGAGTGATTTCCCACAGCGACTGCTCTATTCTGCACCAGAAGTGTGAAAACACATTTTGGCCAGGGTGGGAAAAATGACAGCTGTACTGTTCATAAGTAGGTTTGGGAAAATGGCAATGTTGAAAATCTGGAGTGAAAATATTATAAATTTGCGAACTTACGAGCGCGAGTGCCAACTGCACAATGCATGTTCATAACACAGTCAATTTATGGAGTATTGTTACCAAATTTTCAACATAGGCATTTTAGGTCCTCTACTCATGAACAATGTCACTGTCATTTTCTTAATCTGTTCTGAACACTGAATTCACACAGCAACCACGCTATTCTGCACTGGGAGTGCAAAAACACATTTTGGCCTGGATGTGAGCAATGACAGCTGTACTGCTCTCAAGGAGGTGTGATAAAATGTCAGTGTTGAAAACCTGGTGTGAAAATATTGTAAATTTGTGAAGTTACGAGGGTACATAGCAACTGTGCAATGCATGCTTGTAAAACAGTCATTTTTTGGATTTTTCCCACCAAATATGCAACATAGGCTTTTTGAGAGCCTACCTCATCAACACTGGCACTGTCATTTCGTTAATCAGCCCTGAAGGGTGATTCCTCACAGTGACCACAAAACCACCTTTCGGGGCCGATTAATGCCATGGCAGTTCAAGAATTCATGAGGAGGGGTCCCAAAAATCCCATGCTGAAAATTTAGTGAAAAAATTCCCCAAAATGCCCGAGATATGCACTAAAGTTGAAAAACCCTATTTATTATGTTATACTGCTTACCGGCATTTCCTCAGTTTGCGGTCAGCTTTGAAGAGTGCAGACATGTTCCCGGTCCACCGAAGATCGTCGTGCCGAGCTCTGGAGGTAAGGATGGGGTGGGGGTGTGTGGGGAGGCAGGGTGCACAGTGGGTGGGTGCAGGTTGTGGGTGGGGGGCAGGTTGAGCACCGAGGGACAGTTTCCTTTTTTTCAGGGACCAACAAAACAAAAGACTTTGCAAAACAGTTTTTCCCTTCACAGGGGCATCTGGCATGCTGGGGTGGGCTCCCAGTGTGCCAGCAGAGGCCTTGGTTTGGGGTCAGCAGTTGCCAATGGAGGATTGGGCACCCCCATCGGCAGGAACAAAACTGGGGAGGTTCATTATGCTGATGGGGATTGGGCACCCCATCTTCAGGAACAAAACAGGGGTTCATTATGCCATCGGCATTCTTAACTCCCTCTTTTTGTTCACCGCCATGGGGTGCCCAATTCGTCAGCAGGAACAAATGGGGGTGTTTTCATTATGCCAACGGGATTGGGCACCCACCTGCAAGAACAAAATGGAGGGGTTATAGAATGCCGACCGAGTCGGCAAGTAAACACGGGGTTATATCATTTGTGAACACGGCAGTAAGTTGCTGCTATGTTCACAAACAATATCAGGGGTGTCACATCCCGGCCTGCAATGACGGATCACTCCCTCATTGCAGCAGATGGCTGACGCTGCAATGACAAGGCGGCCCTGGTTGCAGCAGCTACATTTTTAGAAGGTTGTGGCATGCTGGCTGAACTAGTGTCAGCAACAGCATGCCACGGCATTGGGGAATGGAGGACAAGCCTTTGCAGGCTGTGGGGGCATTGGGCACAACAGTGCCATGCCTCCACAACCTGCTTGTGGAGAAAGCTGACGCAATATGTTTCTTGCGCATGCGCGCAATCAACATAAAAAATAGTAAGAAACAAGTGTGGAAATCAGAATAGTTGATGCAAAGACATTTTAATAGTCACATGAAAGAGCACAAGCTTAGCACGGAACCCTGTCACTTCGCATCACGTGCATTACAGTTTAGCAGGAGACCACAACTCCTGTAGCCCAGTGCAGCAATCAGGCCCACAATGTGAATGCAAATCTCCTACACAGCAGCACAACCATGCTTCCTTAGCATCAGCAGTTTGGTTACCTCTTGTATTTCTTGAATTATAAATATCTTCCCTTGTTTTTTAAAACTTTGCTGTCTTTCAGATCTTTTGAATCTTATTTAAAGACCTTGTGATGCCTCTGAGAACACATAAGTTGTAAAATATACAGGCCCACATTTTCAAAGGAGATGCGTGACCCAAAATGGAGATGCACTACGCATCTCTGAAAATGCGTGGAACCGCAATATTCAAAAGGGAAGGATGCATTGCACATCTCCGGATGTACCATCATGCAGAAATAATGTATGCAGTGCAAATAAAGGGGGCGTTCCCATGAATATGCCACAGATCTCTATATTCAGCCAGAATGTGTGGTGCATCTTCCGCACATCTCAGAAATGAGCCACCCAAAGTTACGCATACAAAAAGTTGGCCTAAATTGGCCAGCCACCCACAGGCAGGCCACAGAGCTGCAGGCAGGCCATCTGGAGACAGCTCTTGGAGGTGCACCAGAGCATACTCTAGGCACCCACACACAGCTGTCTGCCAGGATGGATGAATAGCCCTTGACATGCTAGACCACAATTGAGTGAATCCAAAAATGGCAACTCAGTAATGACGCATGTCATGGGGACTACCAATGAGGTAGGGTGACTGGATGGGGTTGGGTTCATGCATATAGTGATATGATGTCGCTACATGTACACGCATGTGGGGTGGGTGAGAGCAAGCATGCTCAGTGAGGGCAGGAGGGTTTTTGAGGGGTGGTGCCATGGTGGGTTGCTGAGCTGGCCCCATGGCATAGTGGGTGGGTTCATGGCTTGATTGGTCAGGATGTTGGGTTCTGGTCCAAGCACAGACACATTTTTTTGGCACCCGCACCCAATTTTTTTTCCATGTTTTTCACCCCCCTGACAAGCCCCCTCCCTGGAGTTTAGAATTCTTAAGTGGGGGGTGCCAGGGGTGCATCCTCAAATCATAAAATATTAAAATTGTAAGTCCCCAGCATCATTTTGCTGTAAGCTGGGAGTCACATCACTGAGGCGATCGCCTATCAGCAGTTGCCATTATGACATAGAACAGGATGGACATACCCAGAGCCACAGGTGCCATGTCGCCACCAGCACCATTCAGGAAGCAACACCCCACACTAAACCCTGGATGTAGACACCCAGCAGCCACATGCCAGTGGTGTCAGGTGCCCCTCAGACACACTAGCAGAGTGGATAACCACATGCAGCAAATGTACCGGGGGCCATGGCCTGCATCCATGTGGCCTGCAGGGTGCCGCTTGGTGGTGGCATGCACCCAGGGTGCTGTCTGGGGCAATGGTGCCCAGGTAGACAGGCAGACAGATGGCAGCCTGCCACAGGCCAGGGACTGATCTGTGGCACACACCCATGGTGGTACACCATAGCTGCACAAAAGTGAGACCCACCCACTTGGGTACATGGTCACCCTCAGCACACTGCCATTCCTTACAGTCATCACCATGTTCCTCCATATGGGGGGTGAGAGGCACTGCAGGTGACTGAAGCTGAATATGGAGCTGGTGTATCACATTGATGTGGTATACTGATCAGACTGAGTCACCCGTGCCCTACCCTGTTGCCTGTCCAGCTGGGCCCCTGTGGCCACTGTCCTAGTGGGCCCTCTGTACCCCAGTCCGACCCTGTAAATAACTATGGGTAATATCACTGTACCCAGGCCAATGCAGTCCACCCACCCACACACAAACAGTCCTTCAAACCTGCCTGATAGGCTGCAGTACCTCCTGTTCACCTTTGTGGAGTGAAGGGGCAGCTCTGCAAAGCTGGAACTGCACATGCCTTGGGTATCCAAATGGCCAGAATACATTCCAGTAAAGAGTTGCACATGTGTGAGATGGGCTTGGAATGTGCAATGAGGCCTTTTGCATGTCCTGGCTGAATATTATAACTTTGTGCACTGCATAAGTGGCTTTGTATCACACGTTTCCCCATGCTCCGCATAGGGCTCAGGTTACCTGCTGTGCCACACATCCTCCACTGCGTGATCATGCATCTTTAGGATATTCAGCTGAACATGCATGGGTGCACCTCACAGTGCATCTTCTGAATATCTCATTATTCTAGGCCAGCGCATCTCAGATGTGCGTGGTAGGCACTTGTACAAGTTTGCAGGGGACTTTTGAATATGGAGACCACATACAGTAATTTTAGCTATATTTCTAATATTTCTTATTTTTATCTTTCCCTTTTTCCTATTCCTATTGGAATTTGTATTTCTATTTATTTATTTGTTTTTTATTATTTATTCATCATACTCCAGCAACATTCTCTTTCCAGTACATTCCTGCTTCTACCCATGTCCACAGCTGGGTGGACTGGAGCATTGCAAGCATTGAGAGGTTAAGTGACTTGACAAATGCCTCTAAATAAGTATTTGTCTTCAGCAGGACTTGAACCTGCAACCTCTAGATTCCCCAGGTAGTGCTATAACCACTAGACTACGCTGTCTCTTAGTTGTTTGATCATTTGTATGGAAACAAAATCCTTATCTTTTGGCCATCTACTGCTCCTGCACCTTGTCTATGTGTCATGTCATAATTTTATTTTATTTTTTATTTCAGTCTTTGGTAACCGGGTAAGGCCCACTAGGCACACTTGCCTGTTTTCAGGGGTGACATAGGAGCACTGGTCGGTTAAGTGACTTGCTCAGTCACATAGCATGCAAGTGGAGATTGTGAGAATCAAACTTAGGTCTGGTCTGCTGGATGTATCAAGCTCGTTCACACCCCGTTCCTCTAACCTCTAGGCTATACTGCCAGCCCACATAATCATAGGTATGTGATGTCATAATTATTTTCACTGCAACCTTTTGTGATTCCTAAATAGAAGAATATGAGATCATGTGTAGATAGACAGCTGAAGATGAAGTCTGAGCAACAAGGATCCTTTTTCAAGCAATAGTAATAAAGAAAGCAGAGAAATATGATGTATTTCATATATACAACTTACGCTATAAGGGTTTGTGAGCAAATTTTTTCAAATAATCTAGTAAAGCATGCATTCTGTCAACTTTCACTGAGTTCTCACTTAGAACGGCAGAATAAATGTAAAGATTGCAGATTAATGTATTAATTGTTTAATACTTTTATTAAAGTTTTTCATTTACAGATCTTACCTCATTAAACTGAACAATCATTCACAGTAAGGATCTGTGCAGTAGGCCCATTGGCCTAATTACTTACAGGCATAAAGTTGTATTAGAGTATACTAGATTGGTTAGTAAATTATCTATGAGATCAAAATACTCTTAAAGAGCACATTGTAAATGCATTATGATACCAAAAGGTACATACATATATTGTTGAAGGGAGAGCCGAACCACAATGAAGACAATAAAATCTGATCTCATGTCAAGGCAGCTAGTTTGATTCAGGTTTCTTAACTCCATGTGGCACACTACTCCTTACCAGCTGAAAGAAAACAAATTTACCCAATGTACCAAGGTAATATTGTACATTTTCATAACTATATACAAAACACAACAAATGTAGTTTTATGTTCTATAACCCATATAGCCAAACCTCTACGAAGCTGAAGAAGTGTCAAGCTCTGGATTATAATTCAGATTCATGTATTAAACTACAGAAAGAAATTCCACAGAACTGATCACTGAACTGCAGAATGATTATGTATTGTGGACTGTTGTATTAAACTGCTGAATGGAATTCTTCAGAACTATTATTCTGCAATTCATGTGTATCATTTCTTAATTCAGCCAGAAGATTTCATGGAATAAAGCAAAACTTCACAAAACATTTCAGAGGATTCAGATTTCAACAAAGTGAGAATTTAGGAAAATGTAGCATTTCCACAAATCCAGAATTCACAGTTTTTGCCCAGCAGTTCTCAGCACCCCAGATGCTCAACTATTAATTTTTTTGTTACTAGGGTGACGAATCAGATTTAAATCCATATCTATCTATCTATCTATCTATCTATCTATCTATCTATCTATCTATCTATCTATCTATCTATCACTCTCTATCACATAAATTGCAAATAATTTCATTAATGCTACAGTTAGGGTCAAAGTGACAAAAGTTGGGAAAAGAGGCTTTAGGGTTTGCCTAACACCCCAACCTTCGAAACCAGTCAAGACAGCAGATGTATGGTGTTCCTTGGGCTTCTGAAATCTAATGCTCACCCCATTCCATCTGTAAATGAGGTCAGATATGTAGACTTTATGAGAATGGGTTGAGTGTTTGGTTTGAGAAGCCCAGTGCACATCCCACACCTGCTCTCCTGCCTGGTTTGACATGGTGGGGTGTTAGAGAAACCCTAACACCTCATTTCCCAACTTTTGTCACTTTGATGCTAACTGGAGCATTAATGTCATTTTTTGGAACTTATTTCCTTACTTTTTGACATAGTATAATACTATCCTTATTTGTCTTTGAGTGTACAGGGTCCTTTGTACCCAGAGATCCCATCCCTTCATAGATGAGCATTTGTATGTAACTGTGGAATCACAGGGCTCCTGGGCCATGTGTTTTCATTTATAGGACATCAGTGACAAAATTGTCAGCATAGCCATCTTATTACCCCACCTCATGTAGCTGGTATAGAAAATTTTCAAAACCCCACCAAAACTTAATTCTTTGCAACTGCTACGCCATTCCTCACCACAGGAGAGAAAACACATTTTGGACAGGATTTGAAAAATAACAGCTGTGACATATATGAGGTAGTGTAAAAAGAAGGCTATGTTGAAAATCTAGGCTAAAAATATTTAACATTTCTGAAGTTATGAGTGGGCATAGCGAAATGCAATGAATGGTCATAACTTTGTCATTTTTTCATATTTTGACCCCAAAGTTTCAACAGTCTTCTTACAATCCCACTTCATAAACCACATAGGTGATCACTTTCAAATCCATGCCAAAATGCCATTCTGTGCCACAGGTGCAAAAACACATTTTGGACAAGATATGAAAAATGACAGCTGTAGTGCGCATGAGGTGGTGTGAAAAAATGGCTATGTTAAAAATTTAGAGTCAAAATATTGAAAAAGGACCAAAGTTCTGCACATGCGTAGAAACATTTCCATGAATATACATAACTCAGCCATTTACAGGAATTTTTTCACCAAATTTTCAACATGGCCTTTTGGGACCCCTCCTCATGAACACTGGTGGTGACATTTCATTATTCAGTTCCAAAAGGTGATATCATGCAGTGACCACAAAATCACCTTCTGGGCCCGATTAATGAAATGACAGTTGCAGTGTTCATGAGGTAGGGTCCCAAAAAGGCTGTGTTGAAAATTTGGTGAACAAATTCAAAAAATGGCAAAGTTATGAACATAATTTCAAAATACCACTGAAATAGATTACATGGCACTTACCTTTATTCCTCAGTTCATGGTTCAGCTTTGAAGAGTGCAAACATGTCTTAGTCTACAGAAGATGACAGCCTATGACCTCTGGTGGTAAGAATAGGGTAAGGGTATGTGTGTGTGGGGGGGTGGGTGCTTAGTGGGAGGGTCAGGATCAGGGAGGGAATGGCGGGGAAGACATAGTTTTTTTTTCAGGTTTCAGAAAAAGACATTGGGGGACTGTTTTCTTTTTACAGGTTTACATCAAATAAATATTTCAAGACACTGGGGGTGGGCTCTCCAGTCTCCTACACTGCTGGGAGATGAATTTTAAGCTACCAAATGGGCATAATGAAAACAGAAAAAATGTTAATTTAATTAATAAAAGTGAAGAAAATGTGAACTTCTTGAGAGAAACTCTTCTGGGGCACACTTTTGAGTCTCCCGGGCTGTTATATAAGGTAATTAGACAGCAGATAAGGTCACATGATATACTTGAATACTATATGAGGTAACTAGAATCCAGATAAGGTCCAATGATGCACCAAATACTAATGAGGTAACTGGAAAGTAGATAAGCTCACAGATGTACCAAATATGCTGTCTGCCATATGATGATCTAAATAGGAAGAAATGGATGGTGGGCACATCAGTCATCAGTTTTTGCCTGAACCATGGACTCCATCTCATAATCAGTATGACCGCAGGCTCAGTAGTGTGGGGTGCTGTCCTATGGATTTGGGTGTATACAGAGCCAGCTTTTGAACCAGGATGAAACACCAGTTTTCTTGTTTGTAATTTCCCTTATTTCACCATTTGTCCTGACTCAGAGTTTAGAGACTTTTTCTTGCTGTCTCAGTCCCCAGCAACATTTTTCATTTGACTGACTTTCAAGACCTAGCCCAAATAGTTGAGAGTCAGCAGAAATATTGACCTACATTTTCTATGCATACATATAGACAGAATGACAGATGACTGACACTGTAGATAAATAGATAGGTAGATATGTAACATGGCTCCCTGACCTATCTGAACTCAGTGGTGGGGCTGTCTGCAGCTGTTCTGATGCCACACAGTGCCCTAAGAGTCCACACCTCTCCTCCCTTCCACTCTGAGGGGCCAGCCTGGATTATGTCAATAACAGGACAGAACTATGATAATACAGTAATACTTCAGCACATCCACCTTTGGCAGCAGTAAAACAGGGTACTAGCTTGAACCCTACCTCCTCAGACCATGCCCTAGAAAAATATAGTGTAAACCTTCAAACACAGATAGATAATCCCCAAATGATAACACGGTACTGAATAACAATATCTAGCAAACCAAAGTAAAATGTATGAATAATAATTTATTTAACATGGAGGGGTCAGGAAAGCACAAGGTATTGACAAGAAAAATGGATGTAAAATGGGGAGTTCTTATACTCTATATAATACATCAAGAGTTCTACAGTCCCCTCACTGCAGCCGGCAGTACGAATTCAGCTGCAGCTACAGAAGTCGTAAAAATCTGCTGTAGAGAACAGAGAATGCAGGGGAAGCACTCCTCTCACTAAGCTGGGCACCCAGGATTTTAGGTGCCCACAAAAAATATTTCCTGCCCTAATTCTGAAAAACAAACATTGGAATCTAGCTAAACTGGACCCGTTTAGCTAGGTTTAGCTGTTTGATTTTAAAATTGACAACATTTATATGTATTTCCATGCTTTTAATTGGTGGAAAAAAAACAAGATGGAGGCTAGTGAAAATGGATTTTTTCCTCACAAAAAATGATTTTTTACTAATCAAAAAGAAATAGATCTTGCAAGATAGAATCATTTTTCACCAGATCAAATACTTTGTTGAGGTTTTTACCACTATCCTGAAAAGTGATCTTCCATAGGAAATAATGTGAACTTGACAACTGAATAACATCTCAACAGGTTAATATTTTTGCACCAAACAAATGCTGGCAGTTCTGTTACCCAGGTTCTTTCTACCATAAAAAAAAAAATCACACCCAAATTCCGCACCATCTGGACACATAGCGATGAGGAACAATCTGCAAAAAGTGATGACTTTTAAAGTTTTTGCACTATCCAGATCTCATAATCCACACATCCAACCAGAATAAAACATGTAAAATCAAGAGATCTGCCCCACAGGACAGCGCATGCCAAATTTTGTGCAAATCCATTAATCAATTGCAAAGATATTAAACTGCAAATTTTGAAGTTTAACATTTAACAGGCTATTAAATCCTAACTATAGGAGCACAATCATGCCCCTATAATAAAAACCCTCTAGCCCTTCCCAAGTGGCCAGGGCTAATCCTTGGGTTGCTCACACCCTAGTCCTCCACTCCCTTGCTCCATGTTCCACAGTGAGTTTAATTGAAAAGATATATATATATATATATATATATAGATAGATAGATAGATGGATAGATATATATATATATATATATATCTATCTATCTATCTATATCTATATATATATATATATATATATATATATATATATATATCTATATATATCTATATCTATCTATCTATCTATCTATCTATCTATATATATATATATATATATACATATAGATATAGATATATATATATGTACTGTATACAGTGCCACTATAGTTATGGTTGAGTACCACATAAAGGTTAAATCTGAAATTTTCCACCTTAATAACTTTGCCACCATATAACAGATGTGCCTGAAACTTGGAATGCATGGTTTGGTACCACAGATCTATGGACCTGCCAAGTTTCGCTTTGGTCGGATGTATAGTTGTGGAGCTACAGAGTGCCAAAAAACACATAAATTAAGGGGTTTTGCGTGTTTCTTTGCTTGCACCAACAACCCACATGGTTTGCATGATCAGTCTGAAAACTTCAGGGAACATGAAGCTGGGACCCACAATGTGCCTTTTGAAACTTTCATGAAAAATATTAAACAGTTCAAAAGTTATTGAAAAAACATTGAATCCCATTTTAGTCTGTGGGAAAAGTTAAACTATGCGAAACTGTCATAAATGCAGTTTTTACTGTTGCAAATGACCCATTTATGTTCATGATTCAACCATTTTTTTTCAGTTGGTGGTCAGAAAAATGCTTGGCATTTAAATGTGGGACCCTCTAGGGACACAATTCTAATTGTGTTCACTTAGTCGAGCCCCAGGGATGCTAGCCGTGTCTTTTTTGGAGGGTAAAACACCCCAGAAATATGTTTTTTAAATTTTTTGTAAAAAGTAGTGTCACAAAGTTCTTTTGCAAATGCGATACTTTTGTGATTTTTTTTTTGCAAAAGCGTCGTGATTTGCAAATCTAATTTGCGACACTATGCCCAAAACAATAGAAAATCTTTGCCACCCCGCTGAAAAACAATAGTTTAGTCTTTTGGGCTGAAATTTGCAGGGAAGAAAGCCAACATCACACAGAGGTGCCTTTTTGTGGTTTGGTGCCAAAATATTACATGGCTGCAAAGTTATGGCACTCCAAAGTTGATGCTTTTTCCCATAGGACAACATTACGGCGTCTGCTGCACCTTTCGGGTCCCGTATCTTGAAAATGGTTAGAGATATGGACTTTTCATCACAAAAACTCTTTGTCCTCTGCTTGGAGGCTAAGTACAAAACTAGTCTGGAAAGTCATAAGTAATATGAAATTTAAATTTTTTTTATATGTCATATGGTTCCTGAGATATAAGAAAGTTAATATTCCAAGTGCTCATTTTCCTGTCTGAGGGCCACTATTATTCCCACATTCTTTGCATTCACTGTGCTTCTGGATGCACCTCTTTCAAACACAAAGTGTGTGCATTTGCATTACTGTTACCGTTAGCATTTACGTTTCCGCTTGCATTTCCGTTACTGTTTGCGTTAGCATTTCTGTTTGCATCATCGTGTGCATTACCATTTGCCTTTGCATTTGCATTTGCATTACCATTTGAATTACTGTTTCTTTTTGCCTCACCGTTGGTGTTACCATTTGTGTTTGCATTACCGTTTTCATTTCCATTACCAATTGTCTTAGCATTTCCATTTGCATCACTGTGTGCATTCCCTTTTGCATTTGCACTTGTGTTACCATTACCGTTTGCATTTTCATTGCCGTTTGCATTACCATTTCCATTTGCATTTCCGTTACCATTAGCATTTGCATTGGCATTTGCATTTCTGTTGTCGCTTGCGTTACTGTTTCCTTGTGCATCACCTGTGCCATTACCTTTTGCATTTGCATTACTGTTACTGTTTGCATTTCTGTTACCATTTGCGTTAACATTTGTGTTTGTGTTTACATTTGTGCTTGCATTTCTATTACAGTTTGCATTATCATTTCAGTTTGCGTCACCATGTGCCTTACCGTTTGCGATGGTATTTGTGCTTGTGTTTGCGTTTCTGTTTGCGTTACCATTATTGTTTGAGTTTTTGTTGCCATTTGTGTTACTGTGTTTGGTTTCACATTTTTGCATGCATTTCCATTACTGTTATCATTACCATTTCTGTTTGCTTTTACGCTTGTGTTTGCATTACCATTCGCGTTACTGTTTCCTTTTGTGTCACCATTGGCATTACCATTTCTGCTTGCATTTGCATTACTGTTACTGTTTGCATTTTCATTACCGTTTGCATTGCCATTTGCATGTGCATTTATATTACTGTTACTGTTCTCGTTAGTGCTATCATTACCGTTTGCATTTACATTACCGTTTGCATTTCCAGCACCATTACTGTTCTAGTTACTGTTACTGTTTGCATTTGCATTACCGTTTGCATTTCTGTTACTGTTTTCATTAGCATTTCCATTTGCGTCACCATGTGCATTACCATTTCCGTTTGCATTTTCACTTCTGTTTGCATGTCTGTTTGTGTTACTGTTTCCTTTGGCATCACCATTGCCATTATCATTACCGTTTGCCTTTCCATTTGCATTACCGTTTGTGTTTTCATTACCATTAGCTTTGGCGTTTCCGTTACCGTTAGCGTTTGTGTATGCAGTTGCATTTCCGTTGTTGCTTGCATTACTGTTTCCTTGTGCATCGATGTTGCCGTTACCATTACCGTTTGCATTTGCATTTGCCTTTCTGTTTGTGTTACTGTTACCATTTGCATTTATGTTACCATTTGCGATACCATTAGTGTTTGCGTTTACCTTTACGCTTGCGTTTATGTTACCGTTTGCGTAATCATTTCTGTTTGTATCACCATGTGCTTTACTGTTTACACTTACGTTTGCGTTACCGTAAGCAATGATGTTTCCTTTTGAGTCACCGTTGGCATTACGGTTTGCATTTGCGTTACCGATACTGTTTGCATTTCTGGTACCATATTAATTAGCCTTTACATTTGTGTCACCATGTGCGTTTACCTTTTGCATTTGTATTTGTACTTGCATTTGCATTTCTGTTACCGTTACCATTTTTATTATCATTGCCATTTGCATTATCATCTGTGTTTGTGTTCATGTTTGCGCTTGCATTTCCGTTACTATTTGCATTACTGTTTCCATTTGCTTTTGCACTTGCGTTTGTGTTATTATTTGTGTTACTGTTTCCTTTTGCATCACTATTGGTGTTACTGTTTCCACCTGCATTTGCGTCACCATTACTGTTCTCGTTACTGTTACCGTTATCGTTAGTGTTGGCATTACTGTTAACTTTAATGTTCCGGTTAGGATTAACATTACCATTGCCATTACCATTACTGTTAGCATTACTGTTACTGTTAGGGTTATTACACACAAATGGGAAGCATGGTGGGAGTGCGGGGCCCAAATGGCCCTGCACTCCCACCACCATATACCATTCAATATTTAGAGTACACATTCTCAAAAGGATGGGAAATTCATGGCCAAAAAAATCCATTTAATGCATCAATTAGGGTTGTTCCACAGTGACAAAAGTGAGGAAATTTGGTATTAGGGTTGCCACCCCTTGAACCCAACACCCACCCTGCCCCTAACAACAGGCATTGGGGTGTACGTTGGGGTCATCGGGCCTAACTCTCACCCCATTCTTCTATACTGTACCACTTCAGCTTATTTACACATGGAATGGGGTGAGAGATAGGGATGATGACCCCAACACACACCCCAATGCCTGTTGGTGGGGTGGGTATGGTGCAAGTGATGAAACCCTAACACAGAATTTCCTTGCTTCTCACACTGTTGAACAACCCTAACTGATGCATTAAGAGAGTTTTTGCCATGAATATATATATATATATATATATATATATATATATATATATATTATGGTAGCACGGTAGTGCTACCATAGTTAGGGTTGAGGAGCCATTTCCATGTTAAACCCTAAATTTTGCACCTTAATAACTTTGCAACTGTTTGATGGCTTTGCCTGAAATTTGAATGTATGATCAAGACCCATAGGCCTTGGGATCTACTAAGTTTTGTACTGATCGGATATACGGTTGCGGAGTTATTAAAGCATGATCTGTGCACGCTACACGCTTTTCTGAATTCTATGTCGCTGACAGGTCATACGGTTTATGCGGACTGCCTGAAATCTTCAGGAACATGGCAGGGGGTCCCCGATGTGCCTTTTGAAGATTTAGTGAAAAAATATTAAACGGTTCAAAAGTTATTCAAAAAACAGTTTCCCATTATAAGTCAATGGGAAAAAGTTAAGAAAAAGTTCGACAGTGTCGCAAATGCATTTTTACTTTCGCAAATGGGTCTGTTACTTTCGCAAATCCGCCATTTTGTTTTCAGTTGGTGATCAGAAAAATGGTTGGCATTTAAATTTGAGACCCTCTAGCAACGTAATTCTTTTTGTATTTAGCTATTCGGGCCCTGAGGATGCTTGCCATGTCTTTATTTTGTGGTAAAACACCCCAGAAATATGTTTTTCAGATTTCTGGAAAAAGTAATTTCGAAAATTACTTTTGTGTCGAACTTTTTTGCGAAAGCTTTCGTAAATTGCGACAGCAATTTTCTAGTCTGTGGGAAAATGACAGCAATTCTTTGGCACTGCACTGCAAAATAACCGTTGGGAGTTTTGGGCTGAAATTTGGAGGGAACGCAGCCGACATCTCACAGATCTAACTTTCTGTGCTGTATTGAAAAAATATTACACAGCAACAAAGTTATGGCACTCCAAAGTTGACAGTTTTTCCCATAGGATAACATTACAGCGCCCGAAGCATTACAGGAATCCTTTGGCACCCTGCTGCAAAATAACGGTTTGGTCTTTTTCCTGAAATTTGGAAGGAAGACAGCCAACAGTACACAGATGTGCCTTTCAGTAGTTTGGTGAAAAAAATCACATGGCGGCAAAGTTACGGCACTCCAAAATTGACAGCTTTTCCCATAGGATAACATTACGGCGCCCGGCACTTAACAGAAATCATTTGGAGCCCTGCTGCAAAATAACGGTTTGGTCTTTTTTCCTGAAATTTGGAGGGATGACAGCCAACAGCCCACAGATGTGCCTTTCAGTAGTTTGGTGAAAAAACATTACAGGGAGGCAAAGTTATGGTACTCCAAACTTTTCTTTTTTCCCATAAGATAACATTACGTTACATGCCGTCACTGCCAGGGCCCGTATCTCGAAACGGTGAGAGATACGGATCTTCGAAAATTTCACAGCCCCCTTATGGGTCTAAGATTCAAATTAGCCAGGACAGTTGTAAATAATATGACTTTTAAATTTTTTTCACGTCATACGGTTCCTGAGATATAATGTATTTAGTATTCCAAGATCTCATTTTCTACCGATACTCATTATTTTGCATACATTATTTGTACTCACTGTCTTTTCTCAATGCAGGTTTTAGGGAAACCAGCCTGTGCGCTTACATTACTGTTACTGTTGCCCTTTCCGCTTGGGATCGGTACCGCTTCACTTACCATTGATGTCTGCGCCACCATGTGCGTTATCCTGCGCTTTCATTTGCGCTATGCTTTCTGTTATTTTTGCCATTTCTGTCTACAGTACTGTTTATCTTACTGTTTCACTTTACATCACCATGCCCATTGACATTTCTGTTTGCAGGCACCATGTTACTATGTGACAACACATCACGTGGCAGACCATTCCCGTCTACGCCACCATGTGCGTTACTCTTTCTGTTCTCATTCGTGCTTGTGTTACCATGTGCGCCACTGTTAGCATTTCTGTTTGCGTTGCTGTCCCTGTTAGTATGCCACAACACATCATGTGAGGGAGCGCAGGGCCCCCGCCACCGCATTACATTCACTATTTCTGTTATCATTCTCAAAAAGAAGAATTAGAGGCAAAAACTCTGTTTAATGCATTAGTTAGGGTTGTTCCACAGTGACAAAGTGAGGAAATTCGCTGTTGGGTTGAAACCCCTTGGACCCCCCCACCCCCAACCGGCATTGGGGTGCGATTGGGATCTTGGTCCCAACTTTCACCCCATTCTCCTATACTTCTGCTGCTTTACACATGTCATGGGGTGAGAGTTAGGCTGATTTATCCCAATGCGCACTCCTAATGCCGGTTGGGGTGTATGGGTCCAAGGGGGTTTTCAACCCTAACAGCTTAATTCTCACTTTTGTCGCTGTGGAACAACTCTAACTAATGCATTAAACAGATTTTTTGCCTCTAAATATATATATATATATATATATATATATATATAGATATATTGCAAAACACTTTGTTAATGTATCAGTTAGGAGTTAAAGCCACAAAAGTAGGGAAATGTGGTGTCACCCTAACACCCCACATCACCCCCACCCAACGCTACCCTCTTCCCACTCCTCCACACACCAACAGGCATTGGGGTGACCCTTAAGGTTGTCGACCCTAATGCTTTCCCTATTCCATATGTAAGGAAGCTGAGATGGTACAGCATAATAGAATGGAATGAGCATCAGGGTCAACAAACTCTAGGCACACCCTGATTCCTGTTGGTGTGTAGAGGGTGGGGGTGGGGTGGTGCGTTAGGATTTGCAACCCTAACACTGCATGTTCCTACTTTTGTGGCTTTAACCCTAATTGATGCATTAATGAAGTTTGCTGCAATTTATTTCCTTACTTTTTGAGATAGTATAATAGTATCCTTATTTTATGGTGGGAGGACATGCAAATCCCTCCATTGAGATAGTATAATAGTATCCTTATTAGACTCCAAATTTGCAACATAGTGTTCTTATCACACCACCTCATAAACCCCATAGGTGATGATTTTTAAAGCTGTTGCAAAATGCCATTCTGCACCACAGGTATGGAAACATGATTTGGGCAGAATGTGAAAATTTACAGCTGTACTGTTCATGAGGTGGTGTGAAAAATGGCAATGTTGAAAATTAGATGAGAAAATATTACAAATTGCCAAAAGTTACACACGTGCATAGAAAAATTTCAACAACCGTGGGTAACTCAGTTATATTTAGTATTTATGCACCAAATTTTTAACATGGCCTTTTTGGGCCCCACCTCATGAACACTGCCACTGTCATTTTGTTACTTAATCCAGAAAGATGATTTTGTACTGTGACCATGCCATTCTATGCCACAGGTGTGAAAACATGTTTCTGGCAGGATGTGAAAAATAACAGCTGGTACTGTTCATGAGGTGGTGTGCAAAAATGGCTATGTTGAAAATTTGGAGTGAAAATATAAAAACATTCCAAAGTTATGTGGGTGCATAGAAAAATTTCAACAACCATGTGTAACATGGGCATTTTTTTGTATTTTTGCACCAAATTTTCAACATGGACTTTTTGGGACCCCACCTCATGAACACTGACACTGTCATTTCACTACTCAGTTCAGAAAGGTGATTTTGTACAGCTACTGCAAAATCACCTTATGAGTCTGATTAATGAGGTGGTGTCCCAAAAAGCCCATGTTGAAAATGTGGTGCAGAAATATCAAAAAATGGACAAGATATCAACATAAGTTGAAAATATCATTGACAGCCATTATACGGCAAATACAGTACCTTGATTCTTCAGTTCGTGGTTCAGCTTTTAAGAGTGCAGACTTGACTGGTCCACAGAAGATGACAGCTGATGATCTCCAGTGGTAAGTATAGGGCATGGGGGTATTGTGGGGTGGTGGGTTGCACAGTGGGAGAATCAGAATGGGGAGGGGATGGGGAGACGGCAAGGGACCATTTTCTTTTTTGCAGGATGTAAACATAAAAATGTAGTTAGGGGATGATTTTCTAATTTACAGATGTAAAAGAAACACATTTCAGGACACTAGCAGTGGGCTTCCCAGTGTCCCACAGTGTAAGAGGGATTGCTAATGAAGGTCTAGGGACACTGGGAGTGGGCTCCCTAGTGTCCCACACTGCTGGGGGGTGATAAATGGACAGGACTGGGGACACTGGGAGTGGGCTCCCCAGTGTCCCACACTATGGAGGATGAGATACTGGATGTTTCAGGACACTGGGAGTGGGCCCCCAGTGTTCCACACTATGAGGGGAATGATATATTTTTCAGGACACTGGGAGTTAGCTTCCCAGTATCCTGCACTCTTGGGGGGGAGAGTAACATCCACTTGTGGCCCCCAGGGCTGTCAATGATGTCAATGTTTGACCACAAGTGGATGGTAGATATTCAAAAGGGTGGTATGTGCAAAAAATAGCTTATGCCTGTTTTTTACACATTCCATATTCTTGAACATTTACCACATGCTTGCAGACAAACATTCACACCATTGTTAAGTGCAGAAGATGCGCACCTCAAATCATGCTTCTCCGATAGCGTACAGGGATGGGCACAAGACTGTGGACCTGATGGTCCTGGGTTCAAAATTAGTGTCTTCACATTTTTTTTTTCTTTTTGACTTCATTGTCAGTGTAGAAAAAGATATGGAGACACTGGTCTCAAAACCAGGACCCCTAGTTCCACAGCTCTGCACCTTACCTGCTAC
This sequence comes from Neoceratodus forsteri, assembly GCA_016271365.2. Classification (NCBI taxonomy): domain Eukaryota; kingdom Metazoa; phylum Chordata; order Ceratodontiformes; family Ceratodontidae; genus Neoceratodus; species Neoceratodus forsteri. Next base: position 843,112,369 of record CM057455.1, read on the forward strand.
ACCATCCAAGAAGTATAGCTATAGCACTGCTTTTTTTCTTTTCTTAATAGTCTGTGAATCTAACTATAGCATGGGTAAAAAAAGCTATAGCTTTTGTCACACATGCTACACTTATGAAAATCACATAACCTCTTCAGTCAGAAGAATGATCCAGTCCTGGTGCACAGAAGATGACAAAGCACAACCTGAGAAGGTAAGTATACAGTAAGGAGGTGGGGGCAGGAGGGGGAGGGACACTACAGAGACAGTGAGGACCATTTTCTTTTTTCTAGGTTTAAAACTTATAAAGACATTGGGGGACTGTTTTCTTTACCTACAGGTTTATGGAGCAGGGCTATTTTGGGACACTGGGAGTGGGGTCTCCAGTGTCCCATACTGCAAGAGGGGTGCTAATAGATATCTCAGTACACTGGGAGTGGGCTCTCCAATTTCCCACACTGCTGGGGGATGCTTCATGTCTTGGGACTCAGGGAGTGGCCTTCCCAATGTCCCACAGTGCTGGGGAATGGTCCAGAAGTTAAAATGCAAATAGGAGGGTGGTAGGTGCCACTAGACACCAGGGCTACATAAACAGGGGTGCCACTACACAAAAGAGAAAAGGGGCATCTTAAGGCTGAATCTGCAGCAAGCAGCATGAGTTCCAGCTGCTGGTGCAGAAGTCATGAAAATAATGCTGTTCTCATACAGAGAGCAGGGGAAGAAGCAGTCCTTTCGGTAAGCTCAGCATCTGAGATTTCAGGTGCTCAGGAAATGTGTTTTGGGCAACATTTAAAAAGAACACATCAGAATGTAGCTGATTGGAACCCCTTTTATCTAAGTTTTGATTTTTTTTTATTACACTCATTTACAAATGTTTTCTTCATTGTTCCATGCTCGCTAAGGGCAAAACATGATGGTTGACACAACAGAACTCTGCCATTGCAAAGACATAAACTTTGTGAAATGATTGATGTAGTTTGGGCAAAAACACACTGTTGTGTGTACAAAGAAAGTAGTTTTGCAAAATACTTTTTTGTGCCTGACATATTAATTTTCCCTTAGGAAATAATGGAAAATTAAAATTGTATAACTTTTGAATGAGTTAATATTTTTCACCAAACCTTCAAATGACACATCTGTGCGGCAAAGGCTTTCTACCTTGAAAATTCCAAACCATAATCTAAAGCCATTTCTGAGATCCAGGTGGACAAAGAAATGGCAAAAACACAGATTTTTCTTTTTTTTCAACACTCTGTATCTCAGAAACTACATAACCGATTCACACGAAATTTGGCATATCAAAAGAGATATACACATAGAGATTATGCATGCCAAGTGTCATGTAAATATATCTAAGAGTTCCAGAATTATTAAGGTTCATAAATTTGTGTTTAACATAGAAGTTGTCTTCCACTCTAACTACAGTATATTGGCGCTACCACGCCAGTAATATATATATATATAAATATATATATATATATATAATGGTAGCACAGTAGTGCTACCATAGTTTGGGTTGAGTAGCACTTTTATGGTTAAAGGGTGAAACCTTGCACCTTGATGACTTTGCCACCGTTCAACAGATTTGCCTGAAATTTGGCTTGCACAGCTGGGCATGGTAGATCTTGGGATCTGCCAACTTTCGTAGTGGTTGGGTATACAGTTAAAGAGTTATTAGCCAACATCCGAAAGTGCAATTACACTTTTTTGCGCATTTTTTGCTCACGCCTACAGGTTGCACGGTTTGCGCGAATGGTCCAAAAACTTCAGGGAATGTGTGTCCTGGGTCCCCAATGTGTTTTTGAAGATTTTGTGAAAAAATACTGAACAGTTCAAAAGTTATTCAAAAACCAATTTCCCATTATAAGTTAATGGGAAAAGTTAACAAAAAGTTCAACACTTTCACAAATGCACTTTTTATTGTTGCAAATGGCCCTAGTAGTGTCGCAATTCTGCCATTTTTTTCAGATACTGATCAGAAAAATGCTTGGCATTTATAATCGGGACCCTCTAGGAACACAATTCTTTTTGTGTTCACCTAGTCGGACCCTCAGGGTGCTAGCCATGTCTTTATTTTGGGGGTTAAACAACCCAGAAATATGTTTTTCAAATTTCTGGAAAAAGTAGTGTCACAAAATAGTGTCACATCTGTGACACTTTTACAAAATTTTGCGAAAACTTTTGCAAATTGTGACACTACTTTTCCACACTATGGCCAAAATGACAGGAGTTCTTTGCCACCCTGCTACAAAAGAACGGTTTGGTCTTTTGAGCTGAAATTTGTAGGGAAGGAAGCCAACATCTCTCAGACATGCCTTTTGGTGGTTTGGTGACAAAATATTGCACAGATGCCAAGTTACTGTACTCTGAAGTTTACTTTTTTTCCCATAGACTAACATGGTGGTGTTCGCTGTGCATTTTGGGGCTCATATCTCGGAAATGGTGCAAGATACGGAATTTTTGTCACAACAGTGCATAGCCCTATGGCCAAGCATTTAGCAAAAACTTAGCCAGGAAACTCATGAATCATGTGAAATTTAATATTTTTTTCTACGTCTCACGGTTCCTGAGGTATAAGCAATTTAGTATTCCAACAGCTCATTTTCTCCTCCGAGGCCCATTAATATGCATGAGTTCTTTGTATACACTGTGTTTCTCTATGCAGCTATTGGGCAAAAACAGGGTGTGCACTTCCGTTACTGTAACAGTTAGCATTTCCACTTGCGTTTCCGTTCCCATTTGTGTTACCGTTCCCGTGTATGCCTCCATGTGCGTTACCCTCTGCGTTCTCATTTGCACTTGTGGTTTCATTACTGCTACCATTTGCATTTCTATCACTTTTTCTGTTTGCATTTCGGTTTGCGTTTCCAGCACCCCTTTCATTTGCATTTGAGTTTCTCTTTCGGTTTGTGTCTTCGTTGCTGTTACTGTTACCATTTGCGTTTACAACTGCGGTAACGTGACCGTTCGCGTTATGGTTTGCGTTTCCATATGTGCTTCCATTCCCATTTCCATTTCTGTTTCCTTTGTCATTATTGTACATGTTAACTTTACCATTTGCGTTTATTATTATGGTACCATGACCATGTGCGTTACGGTTTGCGTTTCCATGTGCGCTTGCATTCGCATTTCCGTTTCGGTTCTCTTTGGCATTATTTATGTTGTTAACATTACCATTTGCATTTCCAATTGCTGTACCATGACCGTGCATGTCACGGTTTGTGTTTCCTTATGCGGTTGCATCTCTGTTTTGCATCACTGTTTGGTTTGGCGTCACTTTTCCCTTGCGTTTCTATTAATGTTTGCTTTACTATTTACGTTTCTGTCACCATGTGTGCAACCATTAGCACTTGCATTTCCCTTGCACTTACCATTACTATGTCAGAAAACATCACATGGTGGGGGGCCCAACGCTTCCACCACCACATTCCATTCACTATTTCTACTGCACATTCTCAAAAAGAAGGGAAATTAGAGGCAAAAAACTCTCTTTAATGCATCAGTTAGGGCAGTTCCACAGCAACAAAAGCAAGGAAATTCGATGTTAGGGTTGAAAACCCCCCTTGTACCCACCACCACCCTGCCCCCCAGCCGGCATCGGGGTGTGCATTGGGGTCTTCGGTCCTAACTCTCACCCCATTCTCCTCTAGTTAACCACCTCAGCTTCTTTACACATGTGATGGGGTGAAAGTTAGAGCTGATGACCCCAACACACACCCTGATGCCAGCTGGGGGGGCAGGGTGGAGGTGGGTGCAAGAAGGGGTTTCAACCCTAACATCAAATTTCCTTGTTTTTGTCACTGTGGAACAACCCTAACTGATGCATTAAATGGATTTTTTTGCCTCTAATATATATGTATATATATTATAGGAGTGCAGTTATGCCCCTATAGTCAGAGTTCAGTGGGCATTTTGATGTTAAACTTGAAATTTTGCACTTTAATAACTTTGCAACTGTTCAAAGGAGTTGCAAGCAAATTGACATGCACCATCTCCCAGGGTAGACCTCTTGATATGGCAAGTTATGTTCTGGTTAGATGTGTGGTTTCTCAGTTCCAGAGAGGTGAAAAATGCATTTTTTTGCTTATTAACTTTGCTGGGATTTTGTCTTTGAACTTGCCCACAGCCCAGATGGTTTGGAATTGTGGTCTGAAATTTTCAGGGCAGAAAGGGACTAGCCCACAGATATGTTTTTTTGCTAGTCTGGTGAAAAAAATAATATGCCATCTGTAAATAATTGCATTTTAAAAATGTGAAAAAATTGTTTCAGAGCATGCTCAGTAAGCACTAAACGATGCAGTGAAGCTCGCCAGGCTGAAACCCACTTCTACAGTATTCTGCAGCATGATGCAGCAAAGTTACTGCAGTAAACAATGTAATTTCAATGGAAATTAATCCCTTTTGTTATGCAGGAAAATATGACAATGCCAGGATGAAGTAAATGTCAATTTCCTGAATGACAAAAAGGACTAACTGCCACTGAAATTACTTTGTTTTCCACAGTAACGCTACTGCAGCATGCTGAAAAATGCTGCAGAATTGGGTTTCATCCTATGAGCTTCAATGTAGCTGTATGAAACAAAAAAAGAATCCTGTTTCATATGGGAAAAATTCCTTTTTCATTTGCTGCTAACTTGATTCCATTTTTTCTTTAAAAAAATTGAAAAGCCACAAAAATGACACCCTGGAGAGAGACCACCACACCTAGCTGGCTGATTGGGACACCGTTAGGTGCAGACTGCACTTAAGTGTTACAGATATGCCCTTTAAATGTGTTTTTTTTACTATTATAAATCCATTTTCATGACTGTGTGATACAAAAGAAGAATCCTTTTTTGTATCACAAGTCATGAAAAAGGATACTTTTTCAAGAAGGGAGACTCTTCTCATTGCATTCTACTGCCATGTCTGGTACTCTCCTGCACTTCCCAGGTATCTAATGGCACCCCCATTCCCCGATCTCCATGCCCTGTCTCTCCTTTTGGTAGCCCTTGTGTCCAGTGGCACCCCCTCACCCACCAATTGTCTTCTCCATGACATTTTTTTCCTGGTGTCTAGTGGCACCCCTCACCTGCCAATTACCATCCACCTTTTATTTTTACATTACCTGGTCTCCATAGCACCCCCACCAACTGATCACTGGTCCTGTTTGTAGTTTTCTATGGCCATCAGCAGGCATATACTCAGTAGGACTGAGTGTATTGCAAAAAATAAAAAAGGCAACAAAACAATCTGTCTGTTCTTGGTTTTTTGACTTTTGTTTTGTAATTGTTACATCAGGGCTTTTTGACTCAAGAATTTTGGCTCATTGTGCCTTTAAATTACGGGGGAGGCAACAAACCATGTGGGTCATGGTCAGTACTCAGTAGTCTCTGCTTATTAGTTGCTTCTGTAGTCATCAGGAGGTTTAAATGGCTGTGCTGCTGAAGACTGTGTGCCTGTGAGGCATGCCTACTGCCAACAGCATGTCACCACCGGAGCAGCTGCCCAAGTGCCCAGCCTGCACAGAAGTGAACTGACAGAACACCAGAATCACCAACATTGAGGATTGGTGACAGCAAGTGGTGGACAGAACAGCAGGGAGCTGGGTGCAGTTGCAGTGGCATAAGAGGACTAGAGTGGAGGGATCAATGAGAGTCAGCTGGTGAGACAAGAGGCAGGTGTCTCACAGGAGCAGAGGTAGGCTTTTCATCCAAAGCTTAAAGAATTTCCATTTATCTGTCCTTGTTAGATGTTAGTGAAAAAAAAAGGCAGAGATGCCAACCATGCCAACTGTGAGGGAAACTAGCATAGGGTTACTGGAGAATGTTGAACATTGTGTGTATGGAGCCAGTTTCTTAACCTGCACCTGTACTCCTTACTAAGCCTTTCATCATGTATTTTTTCCTGGGTGGATATTATTATGCTTTTGTGTGGTGTCCACTGGTGTCTCCCACCCCCTGATCACTGTTACCCTTGTAATTTGATATATTCCCAAGTGTCTAGTGGTACCCCCCCACCCGCTCACTGTCCTCCTTCTATTCTTTTGTTCCTTGGTATGTAGTGGTACCCCACACCATCTGAACACTGCTTGAGTACCTGTAAATAAAAAAAATCCTCAGTGTTTGTTGTTTTTAAGATAAAATGGTCTTGATGTGACACCCCCAACCCCACCTCCCACTCAGCACCCACTATTCCACACCCCCCAGTAGACCCCCACACACCCTCATTCACCTGAATAGGTCCCAGGTCTGAGAACCACTCTCCTATCGAAGACACATCTTGCTGCTGGAACTGATGACTGCAATATGAGAAACTAAGGTAAATGCGGTTCAATGTATTTCAGTGGGGTTTCAACTTTTATTCATAACTCAGACATTTTTTGACATTTTCACCTCAGATTTTCAACATATTCTTTTGAGGGCTCCACCTCACGAACAATATGACTGTCATTATGCAACTCCCACCTGAAAGGTGATTTTGCAATCCCTTGGTGAATTCACCTTTTGGGCAGGATTTCCTTAATGACAGTCATATTGTTCATGAGGTGGTGTCATAAGACGGCTATGCTGAAAGTTTGTGTTCAAAACATGAAAAAATGGCAAAGTTATGACCATCCATTGCAATTTCATCAATCACGCTCGTAACTTTGGAAATATTAAATATTTTGACCCCAGATTTTCAACATAGACTTCTTATTACTCCATCTCATGTATGCCATAACTGTCATTGTTCAAATCCTAGCCAAAATGTGTTACACATGTGGCATAGAATGGCATTGTAGTTGAGTGGAATTACTTTTAGGTGGGGATTAGAAAATTTTCTGTACCAGGTACATGAGGTGTAGTAATAAAATGGCTATGCTGCCAATTTGGGCATGGTTGTCCTATAAATGGAAGTGCAGGGCCCTTCCACAGTGATTATATATATATATATATATATATATATATATATATACACACATACATGCATCTATAGAGGGATGAGAGTGCAGAGCCTGAAGGGCACTGCGCTCCCACAAACAAATAAGGCTATGATGACACTATCTTAAACAGTAAGGAAAGTCTTTGCAAAAAACTATATTACTGCATCAGCTAGGGTTGATATCAAACTATAAAACAGGATGGAAATACAACATTAAGATTTCCACCCCTAAGACCCCACCCCCACCCTGCACACACCAACAGGCTTTGGGGGTGTGCCTTGGGGTGGTCAGCCCAATCACTCACCCCAGTCTCCTGTACTGTACCCATCTCAGCTTATTTACTTATGGAATTGGGTGAGCATTATGACTGACAACCACAAGGCACACCCCCAATTCCTTTTAGTGTGTGCAGGGCTGGGGTGGGGAAACCCTAATATCATATTTTCTTCCTTTTTACTGCTTGATATCAACCCTAACTGATGCATTAACATAGTTTTTTTTCCCAAAAATATATACGTATCCCTGGGCTAAGACACAAATATGGTACACTAATGAGTTCAAATGAAGATGAAACACGTGTATGTGTCTGCTGTTCTTAGCCTTTGCCTATTGCATTGTGAGGCCTTCTGGCACCGTGCAATTCTGTTTAAAGTAGAAAGAGTACAAATTCTGTAATGGGGATTGGCATATGTTTCCCATGGTGCTTTGCAGTATTGGGGTATGTGCAATTGTGTGCCCTTTAAAACTTGTCTATATGGCCAGTATCCTCCAGGATAACCCATGCCTCAGGGCATTTGCACTATGAATTCTATTGAAGTTCTTTTCCTTCCCTATTTTGAGGTCCCCATGACCCAAGCAAATAACATCCCCCTTAAGGAGCAGCTGTCTCCCTCTCCCTGGGCTAAGACACAGATATGGCACACTGATGAGTCCAAATGAGGATGAAACACGTGTATGTGTCTGCTGTTCTTAGCCTTTACTAATTTCACTGTGAGGCCCTCTGGCACCATGCAATTCTGCTTAAAGTAGAGCCAGTTCAAATTCTCTCATGGGGATTTGCATATGTTTCCTATATATATATATATGGGATATGCAGGGGGTGAGTGTGTGATACTGCATTTATCTTGTACAGTTGCCAGTGACCTCAAGTAACCTCATGAGTGGCGAAGCCATGAGTGCAGGAAGTTATGGTGACTGGCAACTGTACAAACAAGAGGTATCACACACTTGCCCCCCATACATTTCATTTATGCTACAGGGCAGGAGCTTGTGTGATGGTGTATGATGAGACAAATGTTTGTTTTTCTTTTTTAAACAAATTAGTAAATAAAGTGGGTCTTTTTAATCACTTGGTGGTCATCCTCTTTTGTGTGGTAATTTGGTATGGGCACTGTAGTGAGTAGCGTAATGACGGCAGCACTGATTGGTGTTTGAGGTGAGATGCTGATTTTTTTTTTTTTTTGTGCAGGAAAATTGCGGCGCTGCTTAGTGAGAGCAGGAGGAATTCATGCTGAAAGCTGTGTGTTATAAATACTTGTGATGTCTGCTAGAAACTTGTTTTTTAGCAGAAAGCATGGGGAGATCATGGTAGATAATGAGAATGAGAGTGGGACCTGAGGGAGAAAGAGTGGGGAAGGCAGTGTTACGAGTACCTGTTACAGCATGCAGAATAAGAAAAGAGGAGCAACAGAATCACAGGTAGTGAAGAAAAAATGAAAAAGAAGTAGCATGTTACCTTTTTGTGTCATACATGTGGGAAGGTGAATCAGTACTAAGAGAGATGGGGCAGGTTATCAGCATGTCAGTGAGGCAGGCTGGCAATGACTAGGAGGAATATGTAGAAAAGTTGATTGCTTGGGGAGGGAGAGAAGTGACAGTGAAAAGTAAAAGTGTATGTGGAAGTAGTGCCAGTAGAATGGAGAGTGCTGATGTAGGTACTGTGTGGATAAACGGAGTGTGACATAGTTACTATGTGGATAAATAAATAAAAATTAAATAAACTCAGATAAACAGATTTATCACACTCTGTTTATTCAGGCACCTGTTACATATATATATATATAGATATATATATATATATATATATATATATATATATATATATATCTATATATATATAGCTATATATATATATATACTATATATATATAGATATATATATATATATATATATATATATATATCTGTATCTATATATACACAGGTTTGGGGCACTATGCAAGGAGTGGGACATGTCTTTTAACTCATCCCTTCTTCTTAATCTGACCCCAGTCCCCATATACTAGTATTTAAAATAAAATTTCCCCTCCTGATCCTAATTTTAGCATCATTTAGTAGTTAAAATCCATGCTAATGCACACTCTCCCCCCTCCAGCAGGGCACCAACTTCAGTAAGTGCATTCACTCATTGGAGTGAGCAGGTGTGCAAGCAGGAGGGAGCTGGTAGAGCAATGTGCATCACTGATGAAACTAGAGGGCTTTTGATTCTAGACTTATGAGTGTGAGGGGGTCTTTGGTTACTGCACATGCACCCATAATCACTGGAATGTGATTATGGGTGCATGAAATCATCTTATAATAAATGGCTGCATGTGCAGCAGCTAGTATGTTAAATGGAGATAACATTTTTATTTTGAATTATTTAATTCCCAGTATACAAAATCACCACCTTTTAGACAGGATCTACTGAACCTGAAAGTTGTCAGGCTTCAAACTTGTACTCTGTTTTAGTTATCCTTGGGGAAATGCATCTTAAGATTGAGTTTTGTTTGTGTTTTGAACCCCACCTTAAAATTATATGTAGTTTGAACAAATGCCCTTAAATTCATTGAGTTTCTATATTCTATTTCAAAAGTATGCAAATCAACTGGCAGGTCCCTAATCAAAATGACACTCCAATTATAAGTGGCCAAATATTATGATTTGACAGAAGTGTCTACTCAGCCCTAACTATAGTGATGCAGTGATAAATAGCTAGACAGACAGATAGATGGAAATTCACCAGTACCATGAAATGATTTTACTAGATGGAGATTTTACAGATGTCTAAGGAAGAGATACTGTTGCAATGCACAGATCACCTGCTGTAGCAGGAAAACAAAACAGAAATTACCATTGTTGATAGATTCTTGTTTGAACTTGTAACCTCAGGATGAGTCATAACTATTTTTGTAACCTAATTACCATAGTTAACTGAGATTTTAATAAGCACCAATTAAACCCTGACAAAAATGCATCATTTGCATATAGGAAAACTGAGGTCTTACTCACTTTGATCTTTTTATCACAGAGAAAAATGAGAACCTTTGAAAAGTGTAATTCAAATGATAATATGATGTTATGAAATGTAAACAACATTGTTTAGCAGTACTCTGTGGGGAATTTATGCAAATAAAAATATGCAAACTAATTATGTGCCTGACAAGCAAGGAATACCAATATTTACTATGGTTAATGTCATGAATGCCACTGATTCTTTCGTCTTCTGTCTTGCTTGTTGGAAATAATTTAATGTAACACATCATGCAGATTGAATGATAAGATTTGTATTAATCTGTATCACTAAAAGAAAATGCCATAATAGTAAGTGGGGCTGATGGACTGAATAACCACTAGCAGCTGCACCTAAGTTAATTTGTCTTGACACTTCTGTGCATTTTGCTAGCTCTCAATGAGAATGTAAAGATAATGTTGCTGTTTGTACCCTAATCCTCGTTTCCCCAGGTGTGGCTGAAAAATGGATCTGTATGGATCCTGCCCATTTCCTGGTTAAATGATTGAATACAAATAAATAATTAATACAAATATAATAAATGTTGGTGTAAGCAAAAGCAGCCAGTTGCATAGCAACGTATACAAAATAACTGGGACCCTGTAAAAGTTCAGCTGGAATGTAAGAAAAAAGAAAAACAAGAACACATGTTATCTAGAAGAAATCTTCTTTGCATACTTTAATTTTCAATCTGTTACTACAGTGATTTCATGTGTGAAACAGTTTGAGCAGAGTTTACATTCATTTTCTACTCTCTACTCACTCTTTGAAGTACAGGATGTGATGATTGCTACTGGTTTTAACTTTCGTTGTCTCTTCATACTTTGCTGAAGGCAACTTTGAGATCTGAGTAATGCCATCCTTAGGTCACATTCTATGTAACAATACCACTGCTTCTCTGCTGTGCAGCCTCAATCAATGTATGCCCTGTTCAGCAGGAACATAAATTTATTTTTGAAAACATATGAATATCGTATGCCTAGTAGAAAAAGAAAAAAAGACAAGGACTGGAGAAAGACAAAAGGAAAAAAAGAAAAGAATGATATAAAAGAAAAAGAAATACAAATACTTTATGATGTTTTAAACATATTTTAGTTTGATCTGCTGCAGTACTGAGAACTGCAGTTTTTAAAGTGAGGCAGAGTTGGTTACATATTTCTCCTTTTTAATCCTGAAGGTTTTAAAAACTCAATATAGTCCTATTATTATTATGCTCTTATCTCCAACTCTCGGTACTCACACCATTACCCTAGAAAACCTGAGGCCTGATTTAGACCCACATTAATACTGTTGCACTGCTACACTCATCTTGCACAGCAGGGGTAGAAGTGCCCCCTGCAAGTGTGGTAATGCAAATAACAGATTGAGATTCTAACTGGAGCTAACATCTCAGCAGGTAGTAATAGATATGATACTATGTTCTGTTGAGGCATACATCCAAGGCTTATAGCAATGCCATAGTACATACCATTGTTCCATGTCTGTGGCATTGGACCATCTACATCATATCCTTCTGGAAAACTTTCCTGAGGTCTAGTGTTATTCCATCCCTCTGCTCATCCCTGTCCGAAGTACTGTATTTCTGTAGCATCTGGTGGACCCCACAAATCCAGTGCAGTCTCCCCAATAACCTATATAGTATTCCATACATGCAGTGCAGTCAGTGACATGTTCCATGAACTTGCAGTGCCAGTTACTGGTGTCCAGTGGCTTTTCTAATATCTAATCTTTCAGTCCCCTCCCATGATCTGTCCATTGTGCTTTGGTTGGTACTTAGAAGTAACCCCAACTTGAACTAATCACATTTAGTCCCTCTGGATTAATCATATATACTGTACTACATAGAGCCTCTGATCCAGTAAATTGTATTTCCCATACCTCCATCCCTAATCCAGTAATGTTCAGAACCCCACCTCAGTGGACTAATCTCCATGAAAACCATAGCAAACAACATCAAGTCTGCAAACTAGCCTCCATAATATTATTGCTTAAACTTTGTTGCAATGACTGAAAGCAACAGCAGTTCAGTGATGTCTTAACTTGCCATCTAATACAGCAGTAACACATCACTACTGGCATACACATCACCACTGTTTTAAGAAGAAGGCATTTAAGCTATCCAATATGTCCAGGGCTCCTGTTTGTAACTTATGAAGCAAAGAATCCAGCTCAATAACCTTTCCTGAGGTGTACTCCAAACACAAATAAGTGAACAATTTGTCATTGCTATAGAATACAAGTAGTTAATAAAGTAGCTGGTAAAGAGAGGGCTGGTAGTCATACAGCTCAGAGGCTGACTGACCAGAGGAGCTCTATGTGCTGTTTAAACTTGTAAAATTGTCAGAGTAGCATAATTGCCATCCGTATTACTACAAGGGCATATAGTTACCTACCTGCAGCAGCAAGGATGGCAGACGTCTAGCAGCTAAAGACCACACAAGAGGAGTTATTTAAACATCTCAAGGGGTGCTAGTCTGCTGTTTTAAATGCAGATTACAGTCACTGAAAGTGCAATAAGGCAACGATCTAAAAGAAAACAAATCAGAGAGGAAGGCTGAGCATTTTCCAGGAGAGAACCATATAAATTGAGCCCGGCAAGCAGCAGAGCAAAGAGTTGTCTGGTAGCCATACATCCCACAGACAAGCTGACCAGAGGAGTTCTGTGTGCTTTTAAACTTGTAATTTTATTTTCTTGTTTCCGAATAACATCCAGAAATAAAGTCCTACATTTTGGGGTTCAAGCAAGACCTCTTCATCAGGGAACTGGTTATTTTACCAAAATAAAATAATATTAGACTTTAGAATTCATACATAGCCCTTTCAATCTCAAAAACTTCCTTAATTTTATAAACAAAGAAACTCACTTCATACACTATAGCAGTGCCCCTTTCCTTTCTTTTCATTTTAAATCTTATTCTTCTTTTTTTGTTCAAAACTGTACAAACAGGTAAATCATCTTGTTATAGTATGGCAATACTGGTTCTACACTGAAACTAAATTCTACAGCTTTCAAAGAAAAGAACAACAGTTTAAACAAACTTTCCACTGACCCGAGCCTTAAGAGGACCTTGTCTTAGTGATGCTTTTTTCATAAAATTTTTATGGGTGTAAACAACCTCCCTGAGAGAAATTGCATTCTGTTACGGATGTTATTCTTATATTGGCATTTAACATGAAGATTTATGTTGTTTAAACAATACCTTATTCTTTCTCCACCATGCGTGTCCTTGGCTCCTACGCAGTTATAAATGAGGTTTATTTGTCTGAAAGTAGTGCTTTTTAAAGTGAAACCTCATTCAGAACACAGCAGTTCACTCTAAGCCTCCAGACGTGATGATGTCATGTAGAAGCACATGCTTGAGCAAGCGCATGTGCACGCCTGGGTGCTGGACCCACTAGTGATAGCATCACCTAATGGTAGGCATCTGACATTGCATACTGTTCTTTTTAGGTTGCTATTTCATTGACCTTTTTAACCTCCTTGTCTCTGGTGGCTGTGAAGTTTGGATGTCCTGATTGCCTGGGTATTCAAATTGAGCTATATTTGCAGTTATACCAGGCTTATTACCAGTCCTTGTAATTCAAGAACTTGTTTTATATTGATTAATATTCACAATCCTTACCATATATTATCAACAAAATAAAACAAGGTGATATGGGATGAATAAAACAACTATTCAGACCAAAAACAAAAGTATACGAGGCTTGATATTTGAATAATATCATACAGACATGGGAAAAGCCCCACATTTTATCAAATGGAGTTAATTAACAATGGGAACCAGTCAAATGATTTTATAACAGTGGGGTGCAATCAATTCCATCATTAAGACCATATCTTGAATTAAATGCTACAAATTAATCAATGTAAAATGTTTCTCTATGCAATTGTTTTTGTCTATAGTTACCCCCTCTTCTATCCTGTTCTACCTTTTCCATGCCAAAAACTTTCAATATGGAAGTTGATGCAATACTGCTGTATAATGTCTTGCAATCAGAGAATTTTCCTCTTTTCTCCAAATATACCCTTTATGTTCTCCTATTCAGTTTTTAACTGTCATTCAGTTTCCCCTATGTAAATCAAATCCCAGGGACATTTTATGCCATATACCACTCCAGATGTTTGACAGGTTATGAAACCATTAAGTACAACATCTTGGTCTTTTGCAACATTTCTGATTTTCTTCAAATATTGAGAATTTTTACAGTGGACACTCCTACTGCAAGAACAATTTCCTTTAAGATCAGCTGTTGTTAATACAGATTTTTTTACAGGTAGTCTATGTCCCGTATGCACTAATCTGTCCTGTAGTGATTTAACTTTTTTTGCTACTATTAGCAGATTATTAGAGAAAATTCTTTGTCTTGCTTAAGTGGCTTTTAGGACATGCCAGTGTTTTAAAACTCTTTTTTTTATTTTATAAAAATTGTCATTAAATTTCATTATAATCATAATCCTGTTTTCTATGTTGTCTCTGATCCCATGTCCTGTTGTTAATGCTTCCTCCCTATTTACTCTCTCTGTTCTTTGCTTTGCTGTTTGTAACATTTCTTCTGAATATTCCCTCTGTACACTTCTCTCACTTACGTTGTCTGTTGTGTCCTGGAAGTCTGCATCAAGTGTGCAATTCCTTTTTGCTCTTAAGATATTGCTATAAGGAATCAAATTCTTAAGAGGTTTAGGGTGAAAACCTGAAGCTTCCCAAATTGTATTTAGGTCTGTCAGTTTCAGATAAAGTTTCATGCATAGTTTACCTTCATGTTTAAAAATTAGTAGATCTAAGAAGAGAATCATATCTCTGTCTTGATTTTTCTCAAATTTCAAATGTCCTCTTCTAGAATTTAAATACTCATGGAATATTGCTAATTCACTTTCTGTTCCTACCCAAATGACAAATATGCCATCTATAAAACATTTCCATATCAGAATTTTATTTTGTAAATGAATGTTATCATGTATAAATCGTGTTTCAAAGTCATTCATGTGCAAATTAGCATATGATGGGGCCATACCCAAGCCCATTGCAGTATCTTTAATTTGCACATAATGCTCCCTTTCAAATCTAAAATAGTTTTGGGACAAGACTGTTTCTGCTAACTTCATCAAAAATTCATTTGGTGGTTTATTATCAGCTCTGTTGTTTTCTATAGTTTTCTTTAAACTCTTCACCCTAAAGCATGGTGTATAAAGGTGTATAAGTCCTTTACATCCTAAGTTACTAACCAAACTTCTTCAGTATTATCCAGTTTCTCATTTATTTCCTCAATCAACCTAATGGCATGTGTGATATCCCCTAAATATGACTGAGTTTGTTCAACAAATTCACAAACGTACGTCTCTACCTCCTGCCTCACAAATCAGGGATAAGGCTAAAAAAATCAGGGACAAAGGACCAAAATCAGTGACACATCTTCAGAATTAGAGCTATCCACCCAGAAAGCTGGTAGAACAAGGGGCTTAGTGTAAAATTAATTTTCTAAGGAAGAACAAGTCTGTAACTTTAATGTTTGACATTATTTTGTGCTTATAACCCACACTGTCTGGTCACAGAAACACAATTTGCAGGAGGGATAGAGTAACATTTTGAGGCAAAATCAGGAATGTCCCTGAAAATCAGGGACATTTGAGAGGTATGTTCACGAATGTGAAAGTCAACGTAGATTGACAGTGGTTCAAGGACCAACCCAACCCATAGGACTGTAAGCTGTCTTGGTGGATGAATCAGATCCTTATGTAACATTGGGAGTGTGTAGAAAACCGGTGTGAGGGGATATTGTTTTAAAAGAGCAACTCTTTCCCAGTCTGTGATCCAACCCATCTCCAGTGCTTGATCCAACACCCCTTGAATTAGGTTCTTAACCGCTGTTGTAGGATCTTTCATACGTTTTAAATAATTTTCTCTATCTGCTAACATCTCTCTACATTTTTTAGTATATGTTCATAATCTTCAATCACCACAGCTCCACCCTTGTCTTATTTTTGGATTACTATAGAACTATTTTTTTCCATTCCCCTAAGTGCAGCAAATTCAGCTGGTGTAAGGTAGTACTGGTTATGTCTGTCCTTATTTCTTGCTTGTTTTAAAATTGTTTCAATATCTTTATTCACCAATGTAATGTAGATCTCAATTGGATATGGGATATTCCTCCAGTGGTATAAATTGGAATTTCCACTTTAGTCTCTGAGATAAAATCTTTTTTATTTTTCTTCTGTCTGTTGTGCCATTTCTCTTAGTAATGAGTCAAAGAAGTATCTTAACCTCAGTTTCTTATAGAAACAGTTTAATTCTAGTTTAACCTTGAATTAATTTGTTTTATCATGGGGACAGAAAGATAAGCCTCGACCTAATAATTTAATCTCAAGATCCATAAGTACCTTTTTATATAAATTGAAATTTACACGTTCTGTTGTGACTGAGTGACCACTTGGGCCACCTGTTCTTTCTGCCTTTCTTTTCTCTTTCCTTGCAAATCTGTGGCATCTTCTGCTCTCTCTGTTTCTAAGCCTGACCTTCCTTCCCCTGGGTCTTGTCCTCTGTCTTTTTCTGCATTTGTTCTTGTAAATTGGTAGCCCCTTTGAGCATTTTAAAACACTGGCATGTCCTGAAAGCTACTGAAGCAGGAGAAATAATTTTCTTTAGTAATCCACTAATAGTAGCAAAAAAAGTCAAATCACTGCAGGACAGATTAGTGCACATGGACCATAGACTGCATGTACAAAAAGCTGTATTAACAACAACTGATCTAAAAGGTAATTTTTCATGCAGTAGATGTGTTCATTGTAACAATTTTCAATACTTCAAGAAAATCAGAAATATTGCAAAAGACCAAGATGCTGTAATTAATGATTTCATGCAATGATCCAATGTCTGAAATGAATGCCAGCACCTCCTCCCACCATAAGTCCAACTGAGGACATACTATCGACATATGCTTGACTGATCCAATTTGAAAGTTGAAACTAACCTTGGTCCCCTGCACTGGACTTACATGTCCTTCTTTTGGTACCCTTGCGCAGGTCCTGCTGATGCATCCTGCCTGTTTGGGTCCTGCTCTGTATATAATGGGCAGGATATTCAGACTGCACCACAAAGAAGCACAATAGCAGGAGCAGGTGCAAGTGCAGTCTGCCCCTGTGCAACATGCACAATATTCAAACACAGCACAGGCCAAGGTGCGCTTGCACAACACAGCTGAATATCATGCCAACTGAGCCATGGCACAACCAGGGATGGGCAGTGGAGCAGGGTCAATATGCAGTAGCACAACCAGGGATGAGCAGGGACAAGGACAGGATGCAGGGGTGCACCACCCATGGAAGCCATGGGCGGAAGAACACGCAGCAGGCCAGACAGCCCCCCAAGCACCCCATGAACTGCACATTTGGTGGTGAGTTGGATGGACCACCAGCCCATGAACACCAGCACTGAATCCACAGCCAGGGCACAGTGCCCCAGAACACCCCCCTGGCAAGCAGTGACTGCAACACAAGGAGGGCCAGCCACCCTGTGATACCCCATCCCACCAATACAGAGCACACCTTGTACAGTGATCCCCAGACACCCATCCCAGAAGCAGCGCCCAACAGTGCATGCCACCGAATGCATGCCACCACCCCCACCATGACAATGCAACCCTGTGCACCATGGAGCCATGCATGGCAGCCCCACTGTGAGCACCCCACAGTGGGTGGCACCAGCCACTGATGCAACAACTGCAGACACAATGCCCCCTGCGCTGCCCTCCATGGCACAGCAGAGAGGTCGACCCTGCATCAGTATCCGAGGGACCCCGCATGTAACAAGGCCTACCCTGGACACCACCACCAGCAGGACAACACCCCACACACCAACCCATGCACACACCCTGTTCCAGTACTGGCCCCAACAAACAGCACAGCCACCCACTGTGGTGCATGGAAGCATGAGCCACACAGGATGTGACACAGGGCATAAACACCCACCCTGACCCAAGGGCAGCCCAACACAGGGCCACAATAGTGGGGCAACAAATGCTGCTGGTGTGTGTTCACTGATGCTGTGTACCCACAGCCTGCACCCCACCATGCCCAGGTGAATCAGCCATCTGGTGCATGCACCATGAAGCCGTCTGCCACCAGCATGCAGCAAGAGCACAAGTGACAGACAGTAGAACACAGACACTGCAACAGACACCAGCAACAGCATGGAGGGGGTACAACAACAGCATAGCCCAAAGTGTCACCCGAGGCAGACGTGCAGCAAACCAGTGACAGGAGGAAAGCCACCATTGCGCCATGCCCAGGGGGTGGCCGGCATGGACAGCCACCAATGACATCCCAGCAGACAGTGCATACCACAGACATGCAAGAGGCCCAGCTGCAGGGGCCATGGACATACTGACAGGTGCATCAGGGACACAGTGCATGCACCAGGGACCACTGCACACAGGCATCCAGTGCACAGGGCAAAACACACATACCACAGACAGGGACTGAGTCCCCCACCCAGACCATAAGCGGGGCCCTGCCAGACACACACATGCCCAGGCCTGCACCACCCCCGACACCATACACACCACTGCAGCCAAGCATCATATGCCCACTGCAAATCAGAGACCACCACAGTTGTCATATCAAACAAGTATATATTGAAGGGGTAAACTGTACAAACAACTCAATAAATCAAAACCATGTACAAAGTGGGGGGGCCACAAACCAGATGGGGGTGGGCATGGGGCAAGGGTGTACATCAAGGAGTTGGACAAAGGGGTGTGAGATACAGTCCAGGGGGAATGCACAACACATGCACTGTAGGCCCTAATGGCAGCCCCTTTCCTCACTCCAGTCCCTGGGGCACCACCTGTGCCTCCTGCAGTCACCTCGATCCATCCTCTGGAGCAGCTCCAGAGTAGCCCGGGACAGCTGCAGTAGCTCCTGAATGTTCCGCTCCAGGGCAGTCCAGCATTGTCCACCTAGGACATGGGAGCAGAGTCAGTATGCGTGACTGGCCAGACCCTTGCAGCCCACCCAATGTGCACGGCATACAGCCATGTGCCAAGCCCCTGTGATGGCATGCAACCATGCACAGTGTCCGTGCCCACAAGACCCACCTACCCAGGCACACATAGTCATGCAGAACACTGCACACACCCACCGCCCATGTTCTGCACAGCACCAATGTGGCCATACAATGAAATGGCTATGCGGTGCGAAGGCAGTGGCACAGCCATGGACCCAGTGCATGCACAGCCCACCTGCAACACCCACTTACACATGCAGTGCCACAGGACAGTGCTGAGTGCACCATGTGGTATGCATGGCAGTGGGGCCAAGTGCGGGTGGCCATGCCCCACCACCACCCCTGCAACCCAGCATGCCAGATGTAAGGAGAAACACAAACTCACCTTCATCCTGGCCAGCAGGGTGCTGCTGACCCATGGTTCCACCAACGTGGCCTGGCTGCATGTCCACGGCACCCACTCTGGCCTGGTATCCCTGTCCTCAGGCCAAACGTGCCCTACAGTGATCCTCCAGGCCTAGGGTGCAAACATGGAGAGGGAAACATCAGTATAGGTCAGTAACATACCCCCCCAGTGTGTGTGTGCCTGCACAGCCCAGCCATGATGCACCCCCACCACCACCCCCACTAGATGACCCCCACCCCCCTGCTGCATGGCCTGATGCACACCGCTATACCCCAACAGATGGACAGTACCAGTGATGGGATGGAGCACCTACCTGGCTGTGGCACGGCACCTCACCAGGCGAGTGCCTGCAGACACCCCAGGTGGTCAAGGTCCCACCGCTTGAGGTCTCCATAGCAGTGGCAACACTGCCCTGCTGGCCTGCTGCTCCCTGTCACCTCCTCCAGGCCCTCTGAGACCTCCTGCCACACTGCATTCTATAGCCTATGGAGGGGGTTCCTGCCCAAAGAGGGCACCAGAATGTGGCTCCACCAGGACCACAAAGTTTGCCAGTTCAATGGCAGTCCAGACCTGCGCTCTGGTCTTCAGCATGTTGCTGTCTCAAATGGCAACAAAATGGTGCTCTGTAGTGCACGTGCCCCACATGTGGATGCAGCGCTGTACTGTGCTACCAGTTTCTATCACACTGTTACCGGACTGTGTGATAAGGGTGCAGACATGCAGATGCATGGTGCCTAGGGGGGAAAAGGTCAACTGCAGGGTCAAGGGTCTGTCCGCGCATGGTGCGCCACAGTGCTATTGGGATGCCCTGTGTGTAGCATGGTAGAGTTCTTGTGTGTGATGCCCTGCAGTGGCCTACTGCACTGTGGCACCATGGCACCCACAGCGCACCATGGCATGAGTGCCACATGGGCATACAGTGCACTAGCACCACAGGCACAGTGGTGGCTTTGCTCTGCACTGCCTCCCATGCACAGCACATCAGCAGCACCACACACGTCAGCGTCAGCACCCCGGGCATGTGCCACATGGTGCCGATTGCACACATCACAGTGCTGCGCCATCACCTGAGCATGCTCACCTACATTGCGCAAGGTGCAGCAGCACTATATTCAGCCAGGTTATGCAAATCAGCTCATTAGCCATTCCACAGTGCATCTGCTGCATTAGCCTCCACTTACAGTTGCACCTGCCCTCATTTGCATGCATTGCGCTATACAAATGCGACCTGGGGCTGCAGAGGCAATGGTTCGGTATTGCAGTCCTTTGTGGTAGGTTGCATGCTGTTGGGATGTGGGGACTGTGGTTTGGGAGGGCTGTATGGGACTGCACAGTCCAAGGTAACACCTGTCATTCCCACATGCGCGAGCATGACCGAGTGTGAGGAAGAGGAGGAACAGGGAAGGGAGAGAAGAAGAAGAAGGCCCAACTTCACCAGGGCTGAATCTGATGCCCTGTTTGAGGCATATCTGGACAAGGAACCGCTACTAAGCGGACAGTTGGGAACACCACAGGCCTGTGCTGTGGTGTGGGATGAGGTGGCGCATGCGATGAACCAGCAGGACAGCCACCAGCGGTCCTTGCAGGAGTCAAGAAGAAGGTAGGCACAGACATGAGGCAGATAAAGGACAAGGTGGCTGCCATCAGGGCTGCACGTGCTGCCACCAGTGGGGGCCAGCCGGATGTACCCCACCTGATGCGACAAGAAGAGTGGGTGGCCAGCAGCATGCAGCATAGTGCCATCAAGAGTGTCCCTGGTGGTGGCTTCCAGATGGGTGGCAGCCCATCACTGCATGGTAGGTCCTGTACTGCCAGTGTGTGGGTGGTGGAGGGCATGTCACAGGGCAAGGCAGGGCCACTAACGCTAATGTGTTCCCTTACAGCTCCTAAGCATCTACATGGGGCAGCGGTGGTGGGTGTGTCCACCGAGGGGGAGGCCCTGGACAGGGAGGATCACCCATCCACCTCCACAGGTGTCTGAGGAACTGGCCAAGTGCATACCTGCACATCTGTCTGGACTGATGTGGATGGTGAGGGTGTGGACAAGGCCTTGCCTGTGTCCCAGTGTGACATCGCCCCCAGTCTCCAGCATGCTGGGCCACAGATTGGGGCCAGATCCATCACCAATGATGATGGTCCACACGTCCCGGTCAGTGATACATGTGGGACACAGATGGTCCCACTGCAGGCAACCACATTGGCGTTACCCCAGGTGATGCCACCATGGCTGATTGCATGACAACCCAGTCCCAGCCTGTGCCTGTATGCCCCAGTGGGCCAGCACTGGTGTGCGTCCAGGGTGGTGGGGCTGTCGCAGCTTCTGCGGCAGCGCTGGTATGCCCTGGTGATCAGCAGCCAGAGGGGCAGCACCAGCAGTCAGCCAATGGCAATGGGGACAGTGTCGGGGGTGGTGGCAGTGCACCGCGTGTAGACGTGCTCCGGCATGGCTCTGGTGTGCAGCACCCAATGTCAAGGGGTGCTGGCCAGCAGGGCCAGGAACACCACGAGTGACAGCATGCAGGACCAGTGGACAACCCCTTGGTTGAACACAGCCATCTTCTTCAGGCTTCAGTAGATCAGCAGATGCGGCTCATGATGGAGGTTGATGCACTCAGTGCAGATCTGCGCCAGGCAGATGAGCGGTGCAGCAGTGACCATGGATTGCTCCTGGCAGAGATGGCCCAGCAGCGGGCAGATATGACTGCTGCCATTGACAGGCAGACCACTGCAATGACAACTGTCATGGCTACACTGGGCACCCAGTTAGGTGCCCAGCCACTGCAGACACCACACAGTGTCATGTCCACCCCCGTTCCCAGTGCCGTGCGACACCTGCTATGTCGACACCGGGTTCGGCTGTTGGCATACCGAGCACGCCTGGTGTGGGCATGTTCGGTGGACTGCAGACCCCTGCGTGAACATGGTCGCATTCATGAGTCACCCCTTGGGGCCCATAGGTGCCACCCCAAGAGGCGACTGGTCATCCTGTCACGGCTGGCTGGTCTTGGCAGGGCCGCCCATGCATCCGTGGCGGCTGTGGTACTGTGCCACATGACTGATCTGTCTCCCACCATGGCCACTATCTGCTGCTGCCCTGTGAGCACTGTGGTGTGCATTGTGCGATGCACAGGTGGGGTACCCAGTCCTGTACACACACATGGTCCTTGTGCACACCCCCCCAGCTGCTGGCCACTGTGGTGTGTGCATGATGATGCCTGTGTTGTGCTCTCCGCCAGTGTGCAATGGTGCCCAGTGTCTGAGACATGCACAATGCCAGCCACTGGGCATGGTCATGTGTGGTCCTGTGTGGGGGTTGGGGTGGCTGTTGGGGTGGGCGTGCCGTTTTCCCATTGTGCATGTGTTGTGGTGTCTGTGCATGTGAGTGCACGTGTCATGTTCAGCCCTTCCCATCCCTGCTGCCATGTGCAGTGCCCCACTCAGACCCATTCCCTAACTGCCATCCACTCCTGGTGTCCAGCCCTGCCTGTCTGTGGGCTGTGCCCTTGCCCTTGGTGGTTGCACATGGCCCCATGACCTACCTGTGTTATCCACAGTGCTCCTCTGTAACAGTGTCCCGATGCTGCTGTGCTATCCGGAACAGCCAGGGGACTCATCGCCCAGGGGGTGGCTGTCCTTCAACAGCTGGACCAGCATCCTCATTGTCCCCACCGCTGTCCCCCTTTTCGACCTCTACAGCTATCCCACAGTCGGAGGCCATGTTGTGCAGGATACAGCAGGCCAGGAATAGCCCACAGGCCTTCGAGGAGCTGTACTGTAGGGCATCACCTGATGTGTCCAGGCACCAGAACCAGGCCTTCAGCAGCCTGAACACCCACTCGATGACATTCCGTGTTGTGGCGTGTGCCTCATTGTACTGTAGCTGCAATAGGGTCATGTGGCACTGGTATGGTGTGAGCAGCCAGGGCTGTAGCGGGTAACTACTGTCACCTGTGTGTAGAGGGGGACATTAGAATGGTGGTCTGCATCGCTATGCCATGGGCCCTCATGGCCGGTACCCATGGCACCTCTGACAATGCACCCCCACACATCTACTCACGTCGTCCTGCGTGATATGCATACTCAACTACTAGATGGCCGGTGGGGATGTCCCCCACTCTCAAACCTGTGGCAGAGTGCAGACTGGTGCCAGATGAAGGCATCATGTGCTTCTCCAGGGTGCATGGCAGAGACATTGGTTATGCACCCCCCTGGCATCACACACCACCTGGCAGTTTATGCTCGGGTATCCCTTGCAGTTTATGTATGCCGCACCCTCCAGGCCAGGTGGCATGAGGATGCCTACATGGGTGCAGTCAATGGCCCCGAGCATGCCAGGCAACTGTGCTACCCTGTGGAACTCCTGTATGTGTGCTGTGTGCTCTGACTGTGTGCTGGGGAAATGGATGTACTCCGCAGCATGTGGCAGCAGTGCGCTGAGGAATTGTGTGAGTAGGCGTGACACGGCCGACTGGGTTATGCCTGTCATGTTCCCTGTTGGTCTCTGAAAGGTGCCCGTGGTGAGCAGGCACACGACAGCTGTCACCTTTGTCTCCACTGACAGAGCATGTCTCTGTCATGTGGATGCCTGCATCTCATCACTGCACAGCTCACAGAGCTGCCTCAGTATCACCTGGTTCAGGCGGTACCAGCCCACAATCTCTGTGTCAGAGTACTGTTCGAAGCTGGTGCAGGCTCTGTACTGCCTGTTCTGGCGTACCGCTGATGGGCCCTTCCACAGCCATGCCTCCCTGCTGCCTGCCTTCTCACGCCCCTCATTGCCGCCTCCATCTGGAAGATGGCACTGGCCATGTCCCTGGCTGGTGTCCCCCCCAGGTGGCTGTTCTCCTGTTCCCCCTGCTGTCTGTTCCTGGTGTTTCCCCTGCACTGGGTTCACCTCTGGCTGTTTGCCTGTGGCTGTCCTGCCTCTTGCCACAGCCCTCATGCCCTTTTCTGCACACTGGCACAGGCACACCCACTCCTACCCTCACTCTGGCACACTTCTGGTGGGTCCTGTCCTACTCCTGCCCACTCCTGTGCCCTGCTTCCTGTATTTCCTCCTTGGCACTCTGTCTCCATGATCCCACCTGTGGCTTCCCTGTGGCACGTTCTTCCTCCCCTCTCTTGCTCCCTTTTATTTTGGCTCATTTCCACTGTCGCACAACTTCTGCTTGCTCCTCTATTGCGCACATCACATGCAGTTGAATTTCGCACTGCACATGTTATTCATGGTTCCATCCCCTATGGTTGTGCATGCATTCATTACTGTTGCACTCTGGTGCATTGCTTGTTGCGCTGCGCAGCCGCCTCCTGCTGAATATCGCACAATGGTGCATTTCCACACTTGTGCTGTCACATCCCTGTTGCACATGGTGCATCCGCTCTGAATATCCCGCCCAATGTGTTCACTCTCTGTTTCAGGTGATGCTTTGACTGTGCATCTGCTTTTGGGGCTCTGTGCTGTATAGAATTGTATAATGCACTGTTCATAGCCTTGGTGACTCTTTGTATATATTTTGTTCCTATTCTAACTGTGTTTACTGACTGCTTGTGTTATGTTTATCTGGTTCTACCTGATTTTATGTAATGCCTAACTTGTATCATGTTGTCCTCTGTATGAACTTGTATTTCATTGTACTGTCCCGGGTCATACCTGAAAATAGGCAAATGTCTTGTTTAGTGTACTTACCTGGTCAACAAAAGCTAAATAAATAAATACATTTCATAACCTGTCAAACATCTGGAATGGTATATGGCATAAAATATCCCTGAGATCTGTTTTACATAGTGAAAATGGAACAACAGTTAAAAAACAGAATAGGTGAACATAAACAGTTTATTAGGAGAAAGGATGAAAATTCTCTGATTGTAAGACACGATATGGAAACATCACATCAACTTCCATTGTTAAGATTTTTTGGCATAGAAATGGTAGCACAGGATAGAAGAGGGGTTAACTATAAACAAAAATTATTGCATAGAGAAGCATTTTACATTGATTAATTTGAAGCACTGAATGCAAGATATGTTATTAGAATTACTTTAAAGGCCACCATAAGACAAATATTCACAAAAGAATGTTGAAAATAGGTTAGGCCTTTATGACTCAAGTCATAGTGGAACAGCATTCAATATGGATGTTTATTTAACATACACTGTACAATGTCCGAAATGAATGACAGTATCTCCTCCCATCATAAGTCCAATTGAGGACATAAGATCAACATATGCTCGAGTGATCCAATGTGAAAGTTGCATCTGGGGCAATTAGATGAGATGAAAGGATTCATTCTATGAAGGAAATAGGGAGCAAAATAAACCCTGTGCAAAATATTAAACATTATTTGTTGAGATCTAATGGGTCTAATGGATTTAAGGCCCTATGATTTAATATCTACAATTTGTTTCCAAATGGTTGTAGGAATATTAGCATTAAGCGCTTGAGACCACTTTTGTACAAGATCATTTAAATGTTCCCTTTGAATGGGCAGAATAAGCTTATAAATCAGAGTGATCAACTTAGAAGAATTTCCCTGAGACAAAATGTTTTCCAATTCAAATATTGGTTTGTTAACTTTAGATCAATTTTTGCTAATAAAATCCCTAACCTGTAGGTATCCAAAAAAATGTCAGTTATCTAAATTAAACCTATCTCTAAGGGAGACAAACTCGAGGAATTGATCTTGATCTAAACACTGCCCCACTTCTTCTAGACCTTTGGCTTACCATGTCCCAAAGAGTTCATGATGTTCAGATGCAGGAAAATATTGATTAAGATATAATGGAGAATAAATAGAAAAGTAGGGTTTACACTGTTTGGATGAAAATAACTTATACCAAACATGCAAAGTAGTCTTAGTGGTAAAAGCTAATTGAGTAGCTTTTTTTTAAGGGGTCACTATACAGAAGATGTCTTAAATGTTTATAAACCAAAAAAGCAGATTGAATACTATATGTAGAATCCTTAATATTTACCTTGTACCATGAAGCAATATTACTTATATTAGTAGAGTAATAATAATATTTAAAACAAGGTAATGCCAGACCCACTTCTGAGGGGGATAAATATAATTTCTTGAGCTTAAGCCTCTACTTTCTGCCCTTCCAGAGGAACCTCCTGATAATAGCATCCAATCCCTTAAAAATTTTATCTTCAAAAATGATGGGGAATGACTAAGAATAAAACATAAATTTGGGTAGAATAGCCATCTTTACAACATTTACACGGCCCGTTAATGTAAAGGTTAATGCTTCCCAGAGGCTTAATTGCATCCAGATAACTTGTACCAATGGGTCAAAGTTTAAGGAATACAGTTGCTCTAATTTATTGTCAATGTGAACTCCTAAATATGTTATTTTAGAGACTTTTTGAATGTTCAAAATGGGTGGAGAGACAAAAGGACGAGAATGTAAGGGAGATTCCATAACCTCCATCTTTCTTGCGGTAGATGTGTCCACTGTAACAATTCTCAATGTTGAATAAAATCAGAAATGTTGCAAAAGACCAAGATGCTGTAATTAATGATTTCATAACCTGTTAAACATCTGGAGTGGTACATGGCATAAAATGTCCCAATGATCTGTTTTACATAGGGAAAACTGAACAACAGTTAAAAAACAGAATAGGTGAACATAGACAGTATATTAGGAGAAAAGATGAGAATTCTCCGATTGCAAGACATTATATGGAAGCATTACATCAACTTCCATTGTTGAGATTTTTTGGCATAGAAAAGGGAGAACAGGATAGAAGAAGGGGTAACTATAGACAAAAATTATTAAATAGAGAAGCATTTTACATTGATTAATTTGAAGCATTGAATGCAAAATATGGTCTTAATGATGGAATTGATTTGCTCCCACTGTTACAAAATTCTTTTGACTGGCTCCCATTGTTAGTTAACTCCATTTCATAAAATGTGGGGCTTTTCCCATGTCTGTATGACATTATTCCAGTAGCAAGCCCCATATAATTATGTTTTCAGTCTGAATAGTCATTTTATTCATCCCACATCACCTCATTTTTTATTGTTGATATGTAAAGTTTGTGAATATTAAACAATATAAAACAAGTTCTTGAATTACAAGGACGAGTAATAAGCCTGATATAACTGTAAATAAACCTTGATTTTAATATCCAGGCAATCAGGACATCCAAACCTTCTCAGGCACCAGAGACAAGGAGGTTAAAAAGGTCAATGAAATAGCAACCTAAAAAGAACAGTATGCAAATGACAGATGCCTACCATTAGGTGCCACTGTCACTAGCGGGTCCAGAACCCAGGCCGAGTGCACCGCTTGCTTGAGCACACGCCTCTACATGACATCACTTCCGGAGGCTTAGCATGGACTGTCAGATTCTGACTGAAGTTTCACTTTAGAAAGCATTGCTTTTAGGCAAATAAACCTCATTTAAAACTGCATAGGAGCCAAGGACACGCATACATAGATACATAGATACATAGACAGTGTCGGCAGATAAGGGCCTATGGCCCACCCAGTCTGCCCATTTAAGTTTGTAAGTTCAGTTTATGTTTTCCAGGAAGTCTGTTGCCCCTTATGCCTGACCTCCAGAATTCCTTTATGTCTATCCCATGCATTCTTAAATCCCATGATTGTTTCAGCCCCCACCACTTCCTCTGGCAGGGTGTTCCACTTGTCCACCACCCGTTCTGTGAAGAAATTCTTCCTCACGTTTCCTCTGAATCGTCCTCCCTCCAACTTCATCCCATGCCATCTAGTCCTGGAACATCTTTTTCGCTTAAAAATAGTGCATTCCTGCACCCTGTTCCTCCCTGTAAGATACTTGTATGTCTCTATCATATCCCCTCTCTCCCTCCTCTCCTCCAGGGAGTACATGTTCAGTGCCTTCAACCTGTCCTCATAGGACTTGTGATGCAATCCATGTACCATCTTTGTTGCCCTCCTCTGAACCTTCTCTACCCTGTCTATGTCCTTACGTAGGTAAGGTCTCCAGAACTACTGACAGTGTACTCCAGGTGCGGCCTCACTAGTGTCTTGTATAGTGGAATTATGACCTCCCTTTTTCTGCTGGTGATGCCCTGCCTATGCATCCCAGCATCCCTATTTGCTTTACCTGCTGCCTTGTCACACTGTTTCCCTGCCTTGAGGTCATCAGAGATGATAACTCAAGATCCCTTTCCTGCTTGGTGCATGCTATATCCTCACCCCAACTGATATATTGTGCCAGGGTTTTTGTGCCCCATATGCATTATCTTGCACTTCCTTGCATTGAATTTCAACTGCCAAACCCCTGACCATTCTTCAAGTTTCTGCAGGTCCCTTCTCATTCTGTCTACACTCTCTGGTGTGTCTACTCTGTTACAGAGCTTTGTGTCATCAGCGAACAGTGAAATTCTGCCTTCTAGGTCCTGCGCAATGTTACTGATGAGAGATGTTGAATAATACCGGTCCCAGCACTGATCCCTGTGGTACCCACTGGTCACTCTTCCCTCTGTGGGTGACAGCCATTTACCACCACCCTCTGTGTCCTGCTGCCCAGCCAGTTACCTACCCACCGCACTACTGTCCTGCCCCACCCATATTCCCCAGTTTGTGCAATAGTCTTCTATGTGGCACAGTGTCAAAGGCCTTGCTGAAGTCCAGATAGGCCATGTCCACTGCCCTCTGATCCACCTCCCTAGTCACCCAGTCAAAAATTCAATGAGGTTGGTCTGACATGACCTTCCCTGGTGAAACCATGTTGCCTTGGGTCCTGTAGTCCATTGACAACCAGATGTTCCACCAATCTCTCCTTCAGTAGTGCTTCCATGATCTTCCCCACTGCCGAGGTGAGGCTGACTGGTCTGTAGTTCCCCTTCCTCTTTGTTCCCACTTTTGTATAAGGGACTACATCTGCTATCCTCCAGTCTTTGGGTACCTCCCTGTTTCTAGTGATCAGCTAAACAGGATAGCAAGAAGGTTCAGCCACCACCTCTCTTAGTTCTTTAAGGACCCTGAAGTTTTACCCCATCTGGCCCCATTAGCTTTATCCATCTTATTACTCCCAGTTCCTTCAGGATCCTTTCTCGTAAAGGGACTTGTGTCCATTTCTGCACCATTCTCACCCCTTGTACTCCATTCAGACCCATTACCCTCCTCTTCCTCAGTAAAGACTGAGCAGAAATACCTGTTCAATATGTCAGCTTTACTGTTGTCATCCTCCACACAGCCCCATCCTCCCCCTTCAGTCTCACTATCCCTCCCTTTGCCTTTCTTTTTTCACTTATGTACCTGTAAAAGGTTTTGTCCCCTCTACCCACTGATTTTGCAATGTGTTCTTCTGTCTGAGCTTTGGCTTCCCTTACTGACCTCCCTGCCTCCCTTTGCTTCTCCTGGTACTTCTCCCTATCCCCTTCTGCCTGTGTCTTTTTGTATTGCCTGAATGCAATCTTTTTGGCTTTCACTTTCTTTGCTACCTCTTTGGAAAACCATAATGGTCTCCTCTTCCTTTTCCTCTTGCTAACCTGCTTAATACATAATTCTGTTGCTCTTGTAATCCCCATTTTAAATACTTCCCACTGTTCCTCAACCCCTGATTCCTGCCCCATTCCCCTTAATGCCTCTTTCAAGTATCTCCCCATTTTCTCAAAATTTGCCCCCCTAAAATCCAGGATACGTGTTTTTGTGTGGTTTGGTTCTGCTCTTTCTGTGATTTCAAACCACAGTGACTGGTGGTCACTGTTCCCCAGGTGCTCCCCCACTCTAACCCCAATCACACTGTCCCTGTTTGTGAGCACAAGGTCCAGTATTGCCTTCTGCCAAGTTGGTTCCATGACCAGTTGCTTGTGGAAGGCACCCTGAAGGGAGTCCAGGATAAATCTGCTCCTAGTTGATGCTGCTGCTGGGATGCTCCAGTCCACGTCTGGAATATTGAAGTCTCCAACCATGATGGAGAAAGAATAAGGTATTGTTTAAACAACATAAATCTTCATGTTAAACACCAATATAAGAAATAAAGTCTGTAACAGAATGACATTTCTCTGAGGGAGGTTGTTTACACCCATGCAACTTTGATGAAAAAAGCACCACTAAGACAAGGTCCTATTAAGACTCGGGTCAGTGAAAAGTTTTAACTATTATTCTTTTGTTTGAAAGCTGTAGAATTTTGTTTCAGTGAAAAACCCATAATACCATACTATAACAAGATGATTTACCTGTTTGCACAGTTTTGAACAAAAAAGAATAAGATTTAAAATGAAAAGAAAGGAATGAAGCACTGCTATAGTGCATGAAGTGAGTTTCTTTGTTTATGAAATTAAGGACGTTTTTTGAGATTAAAAGTGTTATGTATGAATTCTAAAGTCTAGTTTAATTTTATTTTAGTAAAATAACCAGTTCCCGCATGAAGGGGTCTAACTTGAACCCCGAAACATAGGACTTTATTTCTAGATGTTATTTGGAAACAAGAAAATAAAATTACATATTTTTATATATTTGGCAATTGGGCTGTTTATTCCAGTCTGCAAAGTTGTTCATATTTGCTTGTTTGGTGCAAGGCCTCTCCCATCTTCTTGATCTTTCCTTATCTTTCCTCTTTTTTCTGAAGGTGGATGAATCAGTCATCTGGCTTTCTTTTTAAACATGTAAAATGTCCAAAGCATCACAGCTGCCATTTTTGCTATAAAGACACGTAGTGACCCTGAACTAGGCATGACGGGAGACTGCTAGCTGCAAAAGATCACACTGGAGGAGTTATTTAAACACCTCTGGGGTGCTTTCTGCTGTTTTAACTGTGGATTAGAAAATGGGCTTGTGAGTGTGGTGGGATATAAACTTGACACAGCAGGCAGAGATCAGGTGCATAATAGATACAAGATTATGCTTAGCATTTTATTCATATAAAATCCAAAATATATACAGAAAGAAAATAGGAAAATAAGTTCTGTAACAAAAGAAATCTCCAGGTCTCTACTTCCCTCAAACAGCCTGTGGCTTAACTCCAGCCAATTCGGTGTAATAAACCTCTTACACTGATACAAAGAACTGTGTAAATTAATCAGCACACAAATATAGTAGGTCCATTTCCTTCACAGTCAGCACACCAACTGACTCGACTCTACCCTTCTCCCCTAGAGGTGAGCCCTATATGTAGCCTTAGGGATTACATCACTCTCTGCAGGGGAGTTCCCATTGGCCATGACATTATATAATGGGAGGAGTTTCCATATTATCCCATGCCTTAACATGCAGTTGCTTTTTATTTGGCCTTTTTTGCACAAATATGCTTTATTTTACAGGCAGCCCCAGTTACAACCTCTCTGGGGCTGTCCCAACACTGTTTCAATTTCTTTTAAATATTGAGGACACTACAGGACTAAATCAAAGCATGACACATGCCCTTCAACAGCCCTTTATTCTGGGCTTTTTTTAAACTCTAGCACACCATGCGCATATTACATTTCTCCAAGACGGGAGATAATTTCTAGTCAAATGTGCACAGCAAGAGGGTCTTTTTGAAAAGAGGACAGCAAAGAAAAGGCTAGGGTGTAGTCAGATTAACCACCCTGACAAAGAAACAAGAAAAGAAAAAGAAGGAAAATGAGAGACTAGAAAAGGGTGAGAGAAATAACACAAGGGGGACAAGAACTGGCACATATGACTCTTTATTCTTTATTTCCAGGGTCTGTATACTAATAACAGGTAGCACCCTGTTACACACCTCCCCCACCATGAGGCAACAGATTTCTGTTGTCTAAACACCCTCCTAAAACCCTAGTCGAGTTGGAACTTCCACCCACCTGCTCTCAGAAACTCCACATCAGGGACCCTTAAATGATAAAGTAATAATAAAAGATATAACTATATCTATACTCTGTACATTTTCCCTGAAGCATAAACACATGTGACCTTTTTTTTTCTTTATTTTACTTCAGCAGTTCACTTTAACATTTTGTACAAAAAGCAAGAAAATATGTTAACATCACATATATTTCATATATTACATTTTCCCCATATCTGGACAGAAAGTCGGCATTGAGGTGTTTGGCACCAGCCCTGTGTGTGATGATAAAGTGATAGGGTTACAATGCTAAGTACCATCGCACGATCCTACCATTTTTATCTTTCATTTGTTGAAGCCAATACAGGGGATTGTGGTCTGTCACAACTGAAAATTCCCTGCTCCACAAATAATATTTGAGTGCTTCTACTGCCCATCTCAATGCCAAACATTCTTTTCAATGGTAGAATATTTCCATTCTTTCTCATGTAATTTTCTGCTTATATATATATATATATATAACCAGGTGTTTCTCACCTTGGTGTTTCTGGGACAACACGGCCCCAATGCCTGTTTCAGAGGCATCAGTATGAAGTTCAAAGGTGTTTGTAAAATTGGGATTAAATAACACAGGGTAAGAACAGAGTAAATCTTTGAGGGTTAATAAAGCCTCATTACAGTCATTAGTCCATTGGCCCTTATCAACACATTTGATTTGCATCAACTCTGTCAGTGGGGTGGTGATGGTGGCAAAGTCGGGGATAAAATGTCTGTAGTAGCTGACTAGGCCTAAGAAGGAGTGGACAGGATGTTTTGTCTGTGGTATGGGGCTGTTTGCCACTGCCTCTACTTTACTGGTATCAGGCTGGATAATCCCTTTTCCTATTATAAACCCCAGATATTTCATCTCAGTTTTGGCTATGGCATATTTTGCAGGGTTGATGGTCAGGCCTGAATCAGTAATGACTGTATGACAGGACTCAAATGAATTATGTGAGTCTACCAATCAGGTGAAAAAATGACAACATCATCCAAATAAGCATCACAGTATGAGGTATGGATGCGTAAAACCCTATCCATGTAGTGCTGGAAGGTGGCCAGTGCTCCATGTAATCTGTATGGCATTGTTGTGAACTGGAATAGCCCTGTTGGGGTACTGAACACAGTCTTTTCTTGGGCTTGTAAAGATAATGGAATCTGTCAGTACCCCTTTGTTAAGTCCAGGGTACTAATGTATTTAGCTGATCCAATTTTATATAAAAGGTCATCCATCCTGGGCATTGGATACCCATCAAAGTAAGAAAGGGAATTGATCTTATGAAAATCCAGACAAAGTCTGATTCCTCCTTCCTTTTTGGGTACCACTACCATGGGTGAAGACCATGTGCTCTGGGATGGGACTATTACCCCGAGTGCTTCCATGTGCTTGATTTCAGTGACAACATCCTGGCAGACCTTCTCAGGCAAGCATTAAGGTCACTGATAAATAGGCTTTGTTTGTTCCATATGTATGTTATGTACCACCACCTTTACTCTACCTGGTACGCTAGTAAAGGTAGCCCCATAATACTGTAACAGGTCACCTATTTCTTGTTTCTGGGCATCATTCAGCTCGGGGTTGAGTTGCACCAAATCCACCTGGGACTAGGGTCCAGCCTTTCATCAGCTACATCCAACTCACTGCTTTCAGACTCAGGATAAATAAAACAGCCAAGCACAGTTTGCTCTTTCCTTCCACTTACATAATAAGTTAGCATGGTACGCTTTCAAAGCTGCTTTTCTTTCTTGTGTTTTAATTTCATAGTTGACCTTCCCCACCTGCTTGATTACTTCATAGGGACCCTACCATTTCATTAAAAATGTATTCTCCTGGGTAGGTAATAACAATAACACCTTCTTCCCAGGATGAAAACATTTGTCTTTCAGCCCTTCATCATAACCAGATTTTTGATCAGCTTGTCTTTGAATCATGTTCTGATGTGCCATCTGCACAAATTTAACCAATGTCTTTCTTAAATTGACCATGCAATCAATTATGTTACAGTGGCAGACCTCCTTCCCCTCCTTCGAATGTTCTTTTACTATGTCCAAGGGACCCCATGTGTTCCTACCATACAAAAGAGTAAAGGGAGAAAAAAAACAGTGGTAGCTTAGGGCACCTCACAATATGCAAATAATAGATAGGGTAAGCACTCGTCCCAATCCTTTCCTTCCTCCTCGACATACACTACCAGACAAAAGTTTTAGAACACCCCCATTTTTCCAGTTTTTATTGAAATTTACGCAGTTTAATGTCTCAATGTACTCTGAAATTAAAGCATAGAACAAATAAACAATTGGAGATAAAAAAGAAATCATAGAATCATTTTGTTTATCAAAATTTAATCTAAATTTTTGACTCATCAAAGTAGCCACCTTTGCAGATATAACCACTGAACACTCGTGGCATTCTTCCTACAATGGACATCAAATATTGTTGGGAAGTTCTTCCAACACTGTTGCAGAAGTTCCACAAATGTGTTGCACTTGTAGGTTGCTTTGCTTTCACCCTTCTGTCCAATTCATCCCAAACCAGCTAGATGGGGTTTAAGTCTGAGACTGTGCTGGCTATTCCATGATTTGAAGCCTACCGTCTTGTTCTTTTCCTCGAAGGTAGTTCTGACATAGCCTGGAGGTATGTTTTGAGTCATTATCTTGCTGTAGGATGAACTCCTGACCAACTAGGCATAGACCAGAGGGTATTGCATGGTGCTGCAAAATGCTGTGGTAGCCCTTTTGGTTCAGGGTGCCAGTCACTCTGTGCAAGTCGCCGACTCTGGATCCAGCAAAAGAACGAGACCATCACACTTCCTCCTCCATGTTTGACAGTTGGTGTCACACACTGAGGAACCATCCTTTTGCCTACTCGCCAGCGTACAAAAACCCTGCGGGATGAACCGAAGATTTCAAATTTTGATTCATCGGTCCAGTCTTCAGTAGTCCACTGGCGGTGCTTCATGGCCCAGGCAAGCCTCTTTTCTTATTTTGCCATCTTAGATGGCTTTCTTACTGTCACCGACCTGTCAAACCTGCAGCACGAAGTCTTCTCTTCACAGTTGAAACTGAGACTTGCTTACTTGACCAGTGTTGCTGTGCTTGAAGCTGCTGTCCTGTGAGCCGCCTATCACGCAAGCTGTTGACTCTCAGAAACTTGTCTTCTGATTCTGTTGTGGCTTTGGGTCTGCCAGACCTCTTCCTGTCAGAGTTTCTTCCAGTTTCCAAGTGCCTTTTGATTGTGTAGGAAACTGTACTCACTGACACCTTGGCTTTCTTAGTAATTTCTCTAAAGGAAAGACCTACACTTTTAAGGGTTATAATGGTCTGTCTGTCTTCCTTTGTTAATTGCCTTTTCTCGCCATTATGATAGCAATATACTACTTCCTGCAGTGCAATATTGTCCAAATAATGCTTCAGAGGGTGTAATAACAGTCTGTTCCAACACTGCTTTTATAGATACAGGGGGTTTGTAATCAAGTAATCAACAAAAGTTGGGACACCTGTAGAATTGTTTGCATCAACTTTCAAGGCTTAATTTACTTCCATTGCTGCAGAACAGCTGTAAGTTATTAACCCGTTACTTGTTCCCTGAAGAAGGCCTTTTTATAACTCTGAAATTTACATTATTTTTCAGTTTTTGCTAACCTAAACTTTTTTTTAAAACCTCTAGCAGTTTACCGCTTACGTTTGTACCATTTCAGGTTATTCACTGGACTTGAATTGCTTAAATTTCAATAAAAACTGGAAAAATGGGGGTGTTCTAAAACTTTTGTCCGGTAGTGTATTTTTGCGGCATGTGCTTCAATGTTTTATTGAACCTCTCAACCAGTCCATCAGTCTGGGGATGGTAAGGAGAGGTTTGCACTGCTGTAAACCCCAAGCATTTATACAACTCCTTTAGGAGGATGGAGGTGAAGTTTGTACCCCAGTCTGTGAGGATTACCTGAGGGATACCTAGCCGACTAAAAATTTTTGCCAATTCCTCTGCGATTCAAGGGGAAGTGACAAAGCACATAGGTATTGCCTCAAGGTATCGGGTGGAATAGCCACAGATCACAAGAATAAACTGGTTACCCTTAGCAATCTTAGTTAAGGGACCTACCACATCCATTGCTATCCTTTTGAATGGTTGCATAACAGCTGGTAAGGGTTGTAGGGGAATCTTATATTTCTTTCCACCTTTTGCCACCATCTGACACTCAGGGCATGTCCAGAAGTACTCTGCTATCTGATCATGAATCCCTGGTCAGAAAAACTGGTGAGTCAACCAACCCAGAGTTTTATCTCGGCCCTCATGACTGGCCATAGGGATCTCATGGGCCAGTACCATCAGTTTATCCCTATACCTCTGGGGAACCATCATTTGTTTCAGCTGCTTTCCTGTCACAGGATTAAGGCATATTCTGTACAATATCTCATTTGACAATACATACTGAGGTTGTCCCTGTACAGCTACTTGGTCAACCTGTGAAAAAAAAAGGTTTTAATGTCTCATCCCTGTTTTGCTCCTCCTGAATTTTGGCCCCTTTTAACACTGGGTCCCATTCAGGAATCTCAATTGTTGCAGTCTTATGAGTGTCTCTCTCCACTTCTGCTTTTCACTCCTTTTTTCATTCTTGGTTTTTCTGGATTTCATGGGATCTCAAATAGTTCTGGATCAAAAAGGAACATATCAGGAGAATGTTCTTTTCTTGCCTGTGCCCGGGTGGTGACAGCAACCAAAGGGTAACCTGTCTGGGGAGACATTAACAGTTGGTCAAACTTTGGATAGTCCTGACCAATGAGAACAGGCACAGGAAGTTGAGGGACAAGACCCACTTCAAAAGTCTGAGTATCTTGCTCACAGTCATTTCTACCATGGCTGTTGGGTACCGATGAACAACCCCATGGACACAAGTCACCTTGGTCTCTATCCCTCTTTTCTCATAGTCATTAACAAGATCAACTTTTACTAAAGTCTGCTTACTTCCAGAATCTATGAGGCCCAGTAAACCTTGCTGCCCAATTCCCACTGTGGTAACATAGCCCCAGTTAATCATAGCAAAATGGAAAATATTCAGTCCTTTACTAGGGCAGTTCCATGCAATATGTCCCTTTCTTGCACATATCCTATAAATAAAATCAGCATTGTAAGGTCTCTCTCTTTGCCAACTCACCCCCCCCACCAGATACTGCTTTTTGGTAAGTTTGATCATATTGTCTTACCGGTGTTGTAATTTGGGCTGCGGGGCTCGAGGTTCCTCTTGTCCTTGCAAGTCTGGTCACCAGGTAGCCCTCCGCCAGAGTTATTGTTCAATTGGCAGTGTCAGGTTTGTGCTCTCTTATCCACACCTACACATCCTGGGGCATAATCTGTATAAACTGTTCAGTGATAATTAAATCCATTATCTGACTGATTGTTTTTACTGTTGGTTGTAACCATTTGAAGCAAAGGCCCTTTAATCTGGCAAAGGTTTCCCTTGGTGTATCTTGACCCACCATTTTCTGTAACCTAAACCTTTGCTGGAATGTCTCAGAATTAAGGTCATACCTTTTTAGGATCTCTTCCTTTACCCGGTCATAATTATTGGTATCTGGTGCTATCATATGGCTGTTCACCAGATAGGCATGTCCAGATAAGTGTGGTACCAGTCTTATCACCCACTGATCTCTGAGCCAGGTACAGGTTTGAGCAATTCACTTAAAGGTGGTCAAGTACGTCTCAATGTCATCTGCCTCAGTGAGCTTGGTCAATTTGATGTCTCAAGAGATGTTTCTGTCAGGCTCTCTGGGATCATTGCTTGAACAGCCTGCAAGGCATCATGTCATCAAGCATCCTGTCATCTTCTTTCCTCTTCTTGGTTCTTCTGTTCCTCTTCTCTCTGCCGTTGGTCCTCTTCTTGGTCCCTTTCCATGTCCAGCTGTCTCAGGTAAAGACAACACAACAGGTCACCTGGATCCACTGGAACTGGGTCTTCCTTTTGTCTCCTCTCCTCCTCTAAAGAGCTTCTTTTCCCCAGCACACCATTTCTTTTCATCCTCTGAGGATTCCTCAACTTCTTTCTTTAGTGGTTCCTTTGGGTGAATGACTGATTACATTCCCGGTATAGGTTTCGACCTCAATTGTCTGGCCTTGGATCTTGTCCACTGGAATTCCTTCCTTCTGGCACCCATTTCTCTTCTCATGCATTGGGTATATGACTATACCCCCAGCAGTGTTTTTCCCAGGCAGTCTAAAATGTACCAGGTATCCCACTGTTAACACCAGTGTGAGCATGGGGGGATACAGACTTGACACAGCAGGCAGAGATCAGGTGCATAAAAGACACAAGATTGTGCCTATCATTTTATTATGTTGATTGCATACATGCGCAAGAAACATATTGCGGCAGGTTGCCAGAAGCAGGTTGTGGAGGCACGGCACTGTTGTGGCCAATGTTTCCACAGCCTTTAAAGGCTTGGCTTGCTTTTCCCAATGCCATGGCATGCTGCTGCTGACACTAGTTCAGCCAGCGTGTCACAACCTTGTAAGGTTTCAGCCACTGCAATCAGGGGCTGCCTCATCATTGTAGCCTAAGCCATTCTGTTGCAATGAGGGAGTGACCCATCATTGCTGGGCCGAACCTTGTAACAGTGACATTATTTGTGAACATGGTGGTGGCTTTCCGCTGTGTTCACAAACAATATTAAGCACCCCCCACCAAGGGGGTGCCCAATCCCTCTTGGCAGCATGTGCCCCCACCGTGTTTGTTTGCAGAAGGGAGCCCCAATTCCTGTCGGCTTCAGTGCCCGAGGATGTTGCTGATGGGGAGCACCCCATCAGCATTATGTAACCCCCCACTTTGTTATTGTGTGCCTACAGTGCCCAATCCCCATCGGCATAATGTAACCCCTTGATGTGTGCTCAATCCCCCATTGGCTACAGCTGCCTCAAAAAGAATCATTGAAATGTGCTGGGTGCTCCACCCCAGCGGGCTATGCCCTGTTAAAAAAATGGTCCTGCAATTTTTTTACCCTGTCAAAAGAAAATGGTCCTCACGTCTCCCCTGCCCCTCCCACAACCCATGCCCACCACTGTGCATCTTGCCTCCCACACACCCTCACCCCATACTTGTTCTCCGGAGTCCAGTGCGACACCGGTGGACCGAAACACTGCCTGCACTTTCAAAGCTGACCGCAAACTGAGGAAATGCTGGTAAGCTGTATAATGAATAAATAGGGTTTTTGATGTCTTGACTGTCTGGGCATTTTTGAGTTTTTGGCACCAAATTTTAAACATGGTGTTTTTGGGACCCCTCCTCATGAGTTCTGGCATTGTCATGGCGTTAATCAGTCCCGAAAGGTGATTTCACAGTCACTGCATGGAATCATCTCTTGGGACCGATTAATGAAATGACAGTGCCAGTGCTCAGGAGGAGGGCTCTCAAAAAGCCTATGTTGCAAATTTGGTGGAAAAAATCAAAAAAATGACTGTTTTATGAGCATGCTTTGTGCAGTTTGCATGCACGCTTGTAAGTTTGTGAATTTATAATATTTTCACTCAGGATTTTCATTATTGCCTTTGCTCTGTACCTCCTTATGATCAGAACAGCTGTCATTTTTCACATCCTGGAAGAAATGTGTTTTCGCAGTTCCAGTGCAGAATAATGCAGTTGCTGTGGGAAATCCATGTTCAGGACACATTATGAAATAACAGTGACACTGTTCATTAGCAGAGATCCTAAAATGCCTATGTTGAAAATTTGGTGACAAAAGTCCATAAAATGAGTGTGCTGTGAGTGTGTGTTGCACAGTTTCCATACAAGGTCATACCTTTGCAACTATGCAATATTTTCACTCGAGATTTTCAACATTGCCATTTTCCACACCTTTTTATGAACAGTGCAGCTGTCATTTTTCACATCCTGGCCAAAATGTGTTTTTGCTCTTCAGGCGTACAATTGCGCGGTCGCTGTGGGAAATCAGTGTTCGGGACACATTAAGAAAATCACACTGACACTGTTCATGAGAAGAGGTCCTAAAATGGCCATGTTGAAAATTTTGTGATGAAACTCCATAAAATGACTGTGTTATGATTGTGCATTTTGCAGTTTCCACACACCCTTGTAACTTCGCAAATTAGTAATATTTTCATGCCACATTTTCAACACTGGCATTTTTCCACACCTCCTTATAACCGGTAGAGCTGTCATTTTTCACATCCTGGCCAAAATGTGTTTTCACGCTTCTGGTGCAGAACACCACAGTCGCTGTTGGAAATCAGTGTTTGGGACAGATTAGAATCAAGCAATTGGTGGGGGGGAGTGAACAAGCTCAACTGAGCTCTGTTGGGACTGCTGTGGATTTCTTTGTGGGCAGGAAAAGGCACCAATGCAGGCAGCGGCCCAGTACAAAAGGGCAGCCTGCAGCGCTGGGAGACACAGAATGAGTGAGTGAAGGGGGGAGTGAGTGAGCTCGATGGAGCTCTGTTAGGACTGCTGTGAATTTCTTTGTGGGCAGAAAAAGGCAGCAATGCACGCAAGGGCCCAGTACAAAAGGCAGCCTGCAGTGGCGGGAGAAACAGAATGAGCGACTGAGAAAGGGGGGGAGTGAGTGAGCTCAACAGAGCTCTATGTGACTGCTGTGGATTTCTTTGTGGGCAGAAAAGGGCAGCAATGCAGGCAGGAGCTCAGAGCTTCCGGCGATGTCACTTCCGGTGATGTCACAGAGCCAGCAGTGAGTGCGTGGAACAATCCCCCCACCCCATCTGCTCGGGAAGACAAAGTACACCTGCGATACTGAGATAAAAATATTAAAAATGGCAACTACAAGTCGTACTAAGGATAAACCTGGTAGGGACAAGCCAAAATCTAAGCTAAACCCACAAGATGAGAGAAGATCGCATTTACCCTTCAGAAGGCCGAGCCACTGCCCTTCACCTTCCAGTATGGCCGACACAGAGGAACAGACTGAGCACCTACCTTGTTCTCGT
This sequence comes from Neoceratodus forsteri, assembly GCA_016271365.2. Taxonomy (NCBI): domain Eukaryota; kingdom Metazoa; phylum Chordata; order Ceratodontiformes; family Ceratodontidae; genus Neoceratodus; species Neoceratodus forsteri. The sequence continues at coordinate 843,153,653 of CM057455.1, forward strand.
TTTGAGCAGTTATTTAGGGAAAGTAGAGAAATGAGAGTGGAAACAAAGCTGGAATTCAGGAATTTAGATCAAAAGCTGTCTGGGCTAGAGCAATGAGTGGAGAGGGTGGAGAAGCGGATTGCACTGACTGAAGATGGCGTATTCCAAAATGGGAAGATCTTGCAGGCCCTAATTGCCCAAACAGAGAAACTACAGGAGAAATGCATTGATCTTGAGAGCCGATCGCGTAGGGAGAACATTAGATTGTACAGCCTACCCGAAGATTCGGAAATGGGACTTATGCACGAGTTTCTCTCCGACCTCTTGGCAGATGTCTTACAGTTGCCCACCGGATATCAACTGAATATTGAGAGAGCACACAGAGCCCTTCAACCTAAACCTACAGAGGAAGGTGCTAGACCTCGCTCCATCATAATTAAATTTAACAGTTATAAGACAAAGGAGGACATTCTAATTAGGGCCTGGAGACTGAAGGAGGTCACATACCTAAAGCATAGACTATACTTTGATCACGACTACCCGCAAAAAATTCAAAGACAACGTTCTCAATACGCAGATATAATCAAGCTCCTAAAAGCTAAGGGGCTACGCTTTCACACCCCCTTTCCTGCAAAATTAAGGGTTTTTTGGCCTGAAGGTGTTAAAACATACAATTCACCCGAAGAAGCCAGAGAAGCTCTTACGGAAAAAGGCCTGATGGATTCACAAGATTCCTGTGATAAAAACTCGACTTCCCAGAAGGCTCTAGAAGGTTCCCTCGACTGGGCAATCTCCCTGGGTAAAAGGAAAAGAGGTCGCAGTAAAGAGATGTCATTACTTGAGCCTCTCCTCACGATGAAAATCTTGCTTCAGAAGCTTCAAGATAGTCGAGATGGCTTGCAGAATGATTCGTGGGATTGAGCAGAGTTGTGGATTACTTGGAAGGTGATGGCATAGTGCCAGTAAGATAGAAAACAAGACAAAAAAGAACCATACTTGGGGCGTATAGGTATGCCCACGTCTTACACAAAGAACTGGAATTGAGTAAAAGGCTGACTTGAAGTGAATTCAGGAGAAGACATTATTCAAGTAGGGGTACAGTGTGCTCTTTAAGTTTTTGTTTCTCCCTGGCACGCTGTTGACTACATGCAGAGACTTATGACTCGGCCCCGACCTCCTTTTCTTTCTTTTCTTCAAGAACAGATGGGTAACTTCTGAACTGCAATTTAAGTTGAGCCCTTATATACTGTTATTGGGCCTTTACAATAAATCAGTACACAAGCTAAAACAGTACAGCGGGTTTGTTTATTTTGTGATAGATGGTAGGATAAAGAAGTAAATCATTTTGTCTTCTGGGGGGGGAATGAATGGCTCTCTTAAAGGGTCAGTATCGGTTCAGCCAGCGGCTGAGCGACGTCACATCTTAGTGTATATAGGAGCCTGGTAACACTACCTTACAATCTACCAGGCTCGCAAGGAATACCACATTTTGTGTGGTAAGAAGCATTCCTCGTCCCAGTAGCGGGAGACTACTGGCATTAGAAACCTCGTGCATCACGGGTTTCACATGGAAGTACAAGTTTAAATTGATTAAAGTAACTATCATTGGTTCCACATCTATGGGTTTGATGTGGCTTTGTTCACTACAGTTTATGGTTATAAGTGATTATGGGGACCTTGTTAAGGCTGAATTGAGGGGGGCCGGGGAGGGTGGTATGCAGGAGAATAAGTATTGTTCGGGGAATTATGCAAGGCATTGCCTAATTCCAATGGAAAATGGATAAGTCTGAATTAATAACACTGTCACTCAATGTAAATGGTCTAACTCACCCAATCAAGAGAAGTAGAATTATATCTTTCTTGTGGAAATCGCAAGCAATATTTATAATGCTGCAGGAGACACATCTGAACCAGGTCGAGCATGATAAGCTTAAGAAATTCGGTTACCAGTTAGCCTTATCTACATCTTATAAGAAGGGCAGGTGATGGGATTCCGTTATCTTGGTCCCTAACAAGTGCTCTTTTGAGGTGTTGGATACCATTAAAGATAAAGAGGGCTGCTTCGTAGGGTTAAAGGGCAAGTATAATGGGACTGTTGTCTCCCTGGTTTTGGTGTATGCTCCTCCAGGTTCAGACTTTTCCTTTTACAGAGAGTTTCTCCTTAAAATATCTGAGTGGGCGGAAGGTCATCTAATTATAGGTGGGGACTTAAATCTACTATTCAATGCACATAAGGACACATCTGGTGGAGTGATTCGACGAGAGAGGGACAGCAAATAAGGTAGTGAAATTAATAGGTGAGCTTGGTCTTATGGATGTTTGGAGGCAGATGCATAAAGGTAGCAGACAGTATACCCTTTTCTCTGCAGCACACCAAACATATTCACGACTAGATTATTTTTTAATGTCTAGAGAGTCTATGTCCCTGTGTACTGATTCCTGGCTAGGTGACATAGTATTATCGGACCACGCCCCAATTTACATGAAACTCAAGTTGGGTCCTACTAAACGTAATACCTTTTGGAGACTGAACCTCTCCCTCCTGCACAATGAAGATACCAGGGAGATAATAGAAAAAGTAATAGAACAAGCGGTTAGGGAAAATAAAGATCCAGAAATATCCCCAGGGATTTTATGGGACACGGTAAAAGCTTTAGTACGGGGTAAGTTCATAGAGATTTCCTCCAGAAAAAAAAAGTTGAGGGATGCAAAAAAAGCTCATTTACAAAACCAAATAGCCACCTTGGAGTACCAACGTCTGCAACAACTAAGCAAGGAAAGGGGAAAGTTATTGAAAAGGCTGAAGAGGGAGCTTATAGAAATACTTGATTATCAAGTGGAACAAAAATTGATATATTTAAGGCAAAGATTTTATGAAGGGGGCCCGAGGGTCTTAAGATTCTTATCCAGTAGGCTTAGGCAGTAGAAGACCAAAGCATGTATACCAAAAATCTTAGACCCAAAAGATAAGACATGGAAATTTGACATGGAAGGAATAACTGAGTCTTTTAAATATTTCTACCAAGCACTATATGGTGAAGGAGCGAATCCGACTCCTGAGGCTATTGAGGGATATTTGTCCCCTCTCCAATTACCCAAAATAACCAATCAACAGCAAGAGACTTTAACTTCACCTTTTTCAGTGGGGGAGATACAAGCAGAGATATCCCATTTGAAAGCAGGAAAATGTCCTGGCACAGACGGCCTCCCAAACGAGTTTTATAAGACATTTAGAGAGGCCATTATGCCCTTGCTAAGGGAGGCGTATAACTTGTTATGGGGGGAGAAAGATAGATGTGCTCCTTCCTGGGCTCAGGCTATAATTTCGGTGCTGCTGAAGACAGCCAGGGACCCTACTTTATGTTCCTCGTATAGACCAATTTCCATGTTAAATACAGATTATAAGATAATAGCAGGGGTAATGGCCAGAAGGCTAGAAAGCTTATTACCAGAACTAATCAATTTAGACCAAACTGGCTTTGTACCAGGAAGGCAAACTTCGGATAATATAAGGAGGTCTGTGAATATAATTGAACATCTACAAAAATCAAGGATGCTGGCTTACCTGATGAGTCTGGATGCGGAAAAAGCTTTTGATCAAGTATCATGGTCTTTCTTATGGGACACCCTGGCTGGCTTCGGTTTTCCGCACCTTTTGAATTTTATATCCAGTTGTAGTTCAATTCCCTTAGCATACATCAGGGCGAATGGTCATATATCTGGTTTTTAAACTGGAGAGAGGGACTCGGCAGGGATACCCCCTTTCCCCCTTACTTTTTGCCTTATACATACAGCCTTTAGCACAGAGTATTCAGATGGATAATAAGAGTGAGGGGTAAATATAGGAAACACTACCCACAAAATAGCTACTTTATGGATGACATCCTTTGTATCTGACTTAACCCACTGAATCCTTGCCTAAGGTTTTTAAACAAATCGTTCTTTTCAGCCCTATTGTACATATCATCTGGTCTAAGACGGAGGTATTAGTGATGTCTGTGGTTATACCAGAAGAGATTAAATCTAAGTACCCTATGAAGTGGGATTATGAGACTATTAAATGCCTGGGAGTTATGTTAGGTAAATCCCCATCTACACTATATATTGATAATTTCCCCATTCTGATTAAGCAATTGCGAGCAGATCTCCAGAAATGGAATTGTATACCCTTCCCATTTTACTCAAGGTTACAAATAGTTAAAACAAATATACTGCTGAGATTTTTATATTTATTTCAAACAGTCCCATGTATAATCCCACAAAAGGAAATTAATAGTTGGCAAAGGTGGGTCATGTCCTACATATGGGGAAACATCTACCCTAGAATAGCCAAAAAAACTCTGTTTCTACCAAAACAGGAAGGAGGTAGAGCTTGTCCATCATTGGTGGGTTACTGGATTGCAGTCCAGATGAAAACAGCATTGTTATGGGTACACCAGAATTAGGGCCCATTGGCAACAGTTAGACTTGCAACAGGTAGGGAGAACACAATTATGCTCCAGGTTATTTGACCCATACAGAAGAACTTATGAGACAGGGTAGTCTCTGACTTCAGTTAGGGTGACTCTGTTTGGATGGTTTCAGGGAATCAGGCTGGGCCATACAGTCAGGGATATGTGGAGATATACTTGGTGGTCTGCAGATAGGAATTTCACCCCAGATAAGTTTTCAAACTGGTATAAAAAGCAGGAACAGAGGGGTGTATGTGCTGTGTGGCAGTTACTTCATGGAGTGACAATCTTACCTTTTGAAAGAGCCCAGGCCCTATATAACTGGACAAAAAGGGACCTCTTGTATTATTATCAATTAAGAAACTATATAAATGATAAATTACAGAAGAGTCTTCAACATGAGGGCCGGAGACCCTACCCTAGAGTTTTTGAAACAATCTGGAGTTCAGCACATGGTAAGGGAGCAATAACAATGCTCTACTGGAATTCAATAGCAGAAAGAACACATAGCACATACTCTCTACAGAAGAGATGGGAACAAGAGCTGGGGGTACGACTTAATCAAACACAATGGTGCCAGGTCTTTAGTAGTAGCTGGTGCACCACATCCTCACTGATGTGGCAAGAATTTGCCTGGAAGATTAAAGTAAGATATTTCCTAACCCCAAGTAGACAGGTACAAATGGGCATGAGATCTAAGGCTGAATGCTGGAGAGGATGTGGTTGTGTAGAGGCTGACATGGCACATATCTTTTGGACATGCCTAATGCTTCAGGTATACTGGCAGGCAGCAATGTACCACCTCAGTAAACTTTTTAGTCCAAACATAAGTATAAGCCCAGAAAATATTATATTGGGATTATGTCCTTCGGAAATTAAGGGTAGAGAAGAGTGATATTTATGGGCTGTGTTGAATATTGCTGCTTTGAAAGCAATTACAAAAAAGTGGTTGCAGCAATCTCCACTGGGGCTCACTGACTGGTTCCAGATAGTTTGTCAAATTCAAGCAATGGAAAGAATTACCTTTGCTGTTAACCACAGTATAGTTTTATACAATAACAGATGGACACGTTGGGATTTATATAAAGATTTTGTGGAATAAATAAATTAATGCCCCCCCAACCCCTCCTGTCTTTTACCTTTCCTTGCCTCCTCTCAATCATATATCAGCCAAAATAAGTTGTTATATCACCCCCATAATTAGTTTCATAAAGTTTTAGAGTTGTATATATGTAAGTTGTCTTTAAATGTATGTAAGAAGAATTTATTCAGAACTGAAATGAACAAAAATGGAATGTATTTTTATTTACCATAAACAAAGAAATAAGGCAGTTCATTTGCAACCAATGTAACACAGTAATTAAGGTGTAATGTGATAACGAAATGTTTTAAATAAACAAAGTATAAAAAAAAATGCAGGCAGGAGCCCAGTACAAAAGGCAGCCTGCAGCTCTGGCAGAAATGGAACAAGCGAGTGAGAGGGGGGAGTGAGTGAGGTCAACGGACCTCTATCAGGACTGCTGCAGATTTCTTTGTGGGCAGAAAAAGATGCCAATGCAGGCAGGAGCCCAGTAAAAAATTGCAGCCTGCAGCGCCAGGAGAAACACAATGAGCGAGTGAGAGAGGAAGAGTGAGCAAGCTCAATGGAGCTCTATCATGACTGCTGCGGATTTCTTTGTGTGCAGGAAAAGGCAGCAACACAGGCAGGAACCCAGTACAAAAGGCCAGCTTGCAGTGCTGGCAGAAACAGAATCAGTGAGTGAGAGAGGGGGAGTGAGCGAGCTCAACGGAGCTGTGTTGGGACTGCTTCAAATTTCTTTGTGGGCAGAAAAAGGCAGCAATGCACGCAGGGGCCCAGTACAAAATGGCAGCCTGCAGCAGCGGGAGAAACAGAACAACCAAGTGAGAGAAGGGGAGTGAGTCAGCTCAATAGAGCTCTATCATGACTGCTGCAGATTTCTTTGTGGGCAGAAGAAGGTGGCAACACAGGCAGGAGCCTAGTACAAAAGGGCAGCCTGGAGCGGTGACAGAAATGGAATAAGCGAGTGAGAAAGGGTGAGTGAGTGAGTGAGCTCAACGGAGCTATGTCAGGACTGCTGTAGATGTCTTTGTAGGCAGAAAAAGCCATCAATGCAGGCAGAAGCCCAGTATAAAAGGGCAGTCCGCAGCAGCGGGAGACACAGGATGAGCGAGTGAGCGGGGAGAAGTGAGTGAGTTCAACGGAGCTCAGTTGGGACTGCTGTGGATTTCTTTGTGAGAAGAAAAAGGCAGAAATGCATTCAGGGGCGCAGTACAAAATGGCAGCCTGCAGCGCCAGGATAAACGGAACGAGCGAGTGAGAGCGGGGGAGTGAGTGAGCTCAACAGAGCTCTGTTGGGACTGATGCAGATTTCTTTGTGGGCAGAAAAAGGTGCCAACAGAGGCAGGAGCCCAGTTCAAAAAGGCAGCCTGCAGCACCAGGAGAAACAGAATGAGTGACAGAAACAGCGGGAGTGAATAACCTCAACGGAGCTCTGTCGGGATAGTTGTGGATTTTTTTGTGGGCAGAAAAAGGTAGTAATGCATGCAGGAGCCAAGTACAAAAGGGCAGCCTGCAGCGCCAGGAGAAACAGAATGAGCGAGTGAGAGAGGGGGAGTGAGTGAGCGAGCTCAACAGAGCTCTATTGTGACTGCTGCAGATTTCTTTTTGTGCAGAAAAAGCCACCAATTCAGGCAGAAGCCCAGTACAAAAGACCAGCCTGCAGCGCCAGGAGAAACAGAATGAGCAAGTGAGACGGGGGAGTGAGCAACCTCAACGGATCTCTATCGTGACTGCTGCAGATATCTTTGTGGGCAGAAAAAGGCAGCAATGCAGGCAGGAGCCCAGTACAAAAGGCCAGCCAGCAGTGCAGGCAGAAATGGAATGAGCAAGTGAGAGTGAGGGAGTGAGCGAGCTCAATGAAGCTGTGTCGGGACTGCTGCAGATTTATTTGAGGGCAGAAAAATCCGCCAATGCAGGCAGGAGCCCAGTACAAAAGGGCAGCCTGCAGCAGCAGGAGACACAGAATGAGTGAGTGAGGGAGGGGGAGTGAGTGAGCTCAACGGAGTTGGGTCTGATCATGAAAAAGGGTTACCAAAGTGTGACATGGGAGTGAAATTTTCAAATCAACTTTAAAAGAATTGTGTAATACAGGCTAAGAACTATGACCCATATATGAAAAAATTACAATGTTTTAAGGTAAAAAATGTTAAGGTTCCTAAGGAAAATGGAGTCTAGTGTGATGACTGTAACACACACTGTGATGAGTGTAACAATACACATCACATACCGTGGTGAGTGTAACAAGACACTCCACACATCACTGAAGTGTAATAAAGGGTGACCATATGTGAATTGTGTAATACAGATCAGTGTCAGTGGCTCAGCAGGTAGCACACTTGCCTCTGAGGCCGGGAGATCAGAAGGGTGTGGGTCCTAGCCCCACATCAGGCACTTAGGTTAATGTCCCAATACTGACACTGCAGTGCAGCATGCAGGGGGTGCTGCACTCCTGAAGTGCCGTCTTTCAGATGAGACGTTAAACCGAGGTCCCATCTGCCTGTTCTGGTGGAAGTTCAGGCGGATGGTAAAGATCCCATGGCACTTATCGAAAAAAACAGGGAAATTTCCCCGGTGTCCTGGCCAAATTTTCCCCCATTCACTAAAAATACCACTAACAGTTTAATCTGGGTCAAAGTCAGTTTAATTCATCTGTATCCCCCCTCCACCTGGTCGTGCCTGAAAATAGGCAGAATTTGTCTGGTGCACTTACCCAGTCAACAAAAGCTAAATAAATAATAAATAAATAAGATACTATGACACACATGTGAAAAAATCACAATGTTTTAATGTAAAAAAATGTTAAGGTTCACAAGAAAATTGGGGTCTAGTGTGATGATTGTAACAACACACTATGATGAGTGTAACAAGACACACCACACACCGTGGTGAGTGTAACAAGACATACCACACATCACTGTGAGTGTAATAAAGGGCACCACACAAATGTTAATGAGTAAAAAAGGTTTACTTATGTAGACTGAAGGCTTTTTAAACACAAGATTACATTAAAAACAGCATGTTTATTATAATTACACTGCTTTAAACTATTCCACATGGCACAGAACCCTCAAGACCATTTGACAGGAGAGGAACAGAGCACTCAAGGCCATTTGAAGGTACAAAAGAGTCAGCATGCACACTCCACATGATCCTTCAATCAAGGGAGAGGCATGGAACACTCAGGACAATTTGATGGAACAAAAGATGGGCTATTATGAAAAGGCTTTCAGAAATGCTGTTATCTGATTAGCTGTTAGGAGTCCAAAAGCCTTACAATAATCCCTGCTACACTGTCATGTACAGCCTGATCACCATGGCATAAATTTTTATAATTGCAATAAGGCACTCCAAAGAGTTAGATTAACAGTCTGTTTAGCACCCCACCAGCGTCAAAGGCACCAAGAGTACCCCTCCCCCCAACCACAACCCACTAGCAAGGAAGCTGCATGGTGCTCATGAAGGCTAAATATGAATGCTCACACAGGCCAAGTCAAAAGACTGGCTGGAACACACTCCCAGGCCAGCATAATAACCACAGCATAACTATACCACTTTTTTTATTTTACCCAGACACAATGATTCGGACAATCGGAAGCATCAAGGTTGTGTAAGCATTCATATTTGGCCATAATGAGACTAGTGTCAAAGGCAGCAAGCATACGTCCCCCAACCACAACCCACCAGTAGGGAAGCTGCATGGTGCTCAAGAAGGCTGAATATGAATGTTCAGACAGGTTGAGTCAAAAGACTGGCTGGGACACACTCCCAGGCCAGCATAATAACCACAGCACAACTACACCACTTTTTTTATTTTACCCAGACACAATGATTCAGACAATTGGAAGCATCAAGGTTGTTGTGAGTATTCATATTTGGACATAATGAGACCAGCGTCAAAGGCACCAAGAGTACCCCCCCCAAACCACCACCCACCAGCAAGGAAGCCACATGGTGCTCAGGAAGGCCAAATATGAATGCTCACACAGGCAGAGTTAAAACACGTTTTCACTTTTTCTGTATACATTATTACTATATAACACTTATTCCAACATTATGGGCAGACTAGATGGGCCTAGCGGTCCTTATCTGCCGACAAAGTCTATGTTTCTATGTTTCTATGTTTAAAAATAAAAAACAAAGCATTCACAGTTCACAGAACATTAAGACCCCAACCCCACACCTGTATAAAATATGTGAACAGCAATTACAAAGAATGCCCAAAATTTTATTTCAGTCACTGCCCCTCTCACACTTACTTGTAATGACAAAACAATGAGACCTAGCCCTTCATCTGATTAACCCTTGTACCAGACCAAGAGTAAAATGACTCCACTACCTACACAGCTCAGTTACAAGGAGGTCCTGGGAAGGAGATTGTAAACAATACCAAAATAAAAATAATACAACAGGACACAAAAGGTACATCAAAATATTTGGTAGCAAAAAAACAGAAGCAAAACCATACCATTGAAATAGAAGGTCAACTAATTTAATAACACATTTAAAATTTATTTTATTCTATGGTAACCAGGTAAGGCCCACTAGGTACAGGTGCCTGTGTGCAGGAATGACCAGGGAGCACATGGGGAAGTTTAGGGATTTAGGAATTTGCTCAGAGTCATACAGTATGCAAGTGGGGGTTGAAGGAATCAAAACCCGGTCTGTCTGTTAGATGTACGAAAAGCTAATTCACAGCTTCTATCTTCTAGGCTATGCATTGTTGCTGCATTGGAGCTCACACGGTTAGCATCACAATGAAATTTATTGCACTAGAACACTGACATCCAGAACAAAGCACCAGGATGCTTGAACAAGCATTTAATATTGTTGCTGCCATGCAACCTATGCCTCCTAGTTAAAACTGTCCAGAGGAGGTCTCCACTACTAAACTTTCTCAAAAGGGGAACATGTACAAACAAAGCTGCAGGTAAATGGGCCAGGATCAAATCACAGAGCTTACATACTTGACAATACAGGGACATAGTTTTTTTAAAATGTATACTAACTGGCTCCATTTCTAACCTTACTAAAGACACTCATGGGAGAACGTGATGGGTGATCAGACACACCACAGGTTTTGGTGTATTTCACTAACTCCAGCATGTTCAGTCAGTGAAATGAAAAGCCCCCCACCTCCAAAATCGGAGAACTTGCATACTAATGCCACCAGTGAACAATCGATCCTATGAGATTGATCTCGGTTACCCAGTTCGCTAATTGTTACTTGTCCCCAATGATGGTTGTAACTAGTCACTCACCTAGTGATGGGTGTAACACTGAGGAGTGGCAAAGACACCGCTCTTTAACCCTCACTGGATGTGAAGGAAAAGTGGAAGATCTGGTCACAAACGTAACTTTTATACTGCCACCAACTCAAACTGCTTTTCTGGCACAGACACAAGACAAGTATCACACTGGGCTACCAGACTGATTCCCGAGTCCCCACCTGTGATGTGCAAACATAAGCAAATCTAGGACACCATGTCAGGTGGGGGATCAAACGGCCACATAGCATCGCTGTGCTGGGGGCCATGGACAAATCAATGTTTTCTCTAAGAAGCTGAGAGACCCAGGGGGCAAGGAAAAGTGCAAGACTTTTAAATAACTGACTGGAAGTCAGTGTGGGGTTCACTGTGATGATTGTAACAAAGTAGGACACTAAACGTTACACCCATCATGGAAATTATTGAGCATCTCTGCAGCCAAAGGGAATAAGGGAAAGGGCCAGGACAGTGTGGCTATCTTAAAACAAGATGTTTTGAGCAACACAGTACTTTAGTTTGAATACTGTGAAGTAAAATGAGTTCACAGTAGCAAACAACAAACACGTTGGTTTTGATGTCACATTTTGAGGCAAGAAAATCAGCATTAAATTAACTTAAACTGAAAAAAATATATATGTCAGGGATGTAATTGCAAAAAAACATTATGTTACCTATCTCTATTACTGTACCAACTACCCTTAAAAAGCACCACTTGTATTAGGGAAATCTTTTTTTTATTTTTGTAACACAATTAAATCAAAGTGATGGGTGCCTTGGTAACCCCTTTTTGTGAACAGACCCAGCTCTGTTGGGACTGCTGCAGATTTCTTTGTGGAATAAAAAGGCAACAATGCACACAGGGGCCCAGTACAAAAGAGCAGCCTGCAGTGGTGGGAGAAACAGAATGAGTGAGTGAGAGAGGGGGAGTGAGCAAGCTCAATGGAGCTCTAGCATGACTGCTGCAGATTTCTTTGTGGGCAGAAAAAGGCAACAATGCAGGCAGAAGCCCAGTACAAAAGGCCAGCCTGCAACGCAGGCAGAAATAGAACGAGCGAGTGACAGAGGGGGAGTGAGCAAGCTCAACGGACCTTTGTCAGGGCTACTGCAGATTTCTTTGTGGGCAGAAAAAGCCACCAACAGAGGCAGGAGCCCAGTACAAAAGGGCAGCCTGCAGCGCAAGGAGAAACAGAATGAGCAAGTGAGAGAGGGGGAGTGAGCCACCTCAACGGAGCTCTGTTGAGACAACTGCAGATTTCTTTGTGGACAGAAAAAGGTGCCAACTCAAGCAGGAGCCCAGTATAAAACAGCAGCCTGCAGCACCAGGAGAAACAGAATGAGCGAGTGACAGAGGCGCAGTGAGAGAGCTCAACTGACCAAAGCAATCAACATTCGGCATTGACAAATGCTTCTTCATATAAAAGTCCTAAATATATACAGAAAGAAATAAGAAAATGAGTCCAGTAACAAAAGACATCTTCATGTCTCTACTTCCCTCATAGAGCCTGTGGCTTAACTCCAGCCAATTCAGTGTAATAAACTTCTTACACTGATACAAAGAACTCTGTGAATTGATTAGCATACAAGTAAGTCCTCCTTAACAGTCAGCACACCAACTGACTTGACTCTACCCTTCGCCACAAGTGGTGAACCCTATTTATAGCCCTATGGGTTACATCACTGTCTGTAGGGGAGTTCCCTTTGGCCATGCCACTACAAAATGGGGAGTGTTTCCATATTATCCTATGCCTTTACATGCAGGGGCTTTTTATTTGGCCCTTTTTGCCCAAATATGCTTTATTTTATAGGCAGCCCCAGTTACAACCTCTCTGGGGCTGTCCCAACACTGTTTTAATTTCTTTTCAATATTGGGGACACTACGGGACTAAATCAAAGTGTGACACGCGCCATTCATCGGCCCTTTATTCTGTTTGCTTTTTAAATTCTAGTGTGCTATGTGCATTTTACATATCTCCAAGATGGGAGATAATTTCTAGTCCAATGTGCACAGCAAGGGAGACTTTTTTAAAAGAGGACAGCAAAGAAAAGGTTAGGGTTTTGTCAGATTAGCCACCCTGACAAAGAAACAACGAAAGAAAAAGAAGGAAAATGAGAGGATAGAAAAGGGTGAGAGAAGTAACACAAGGGGGACAAGAACTGGCACATATGAATCTTTATTCTTTATTTCCAGGGTCTGTATACTAATAACAGGTAGCACCGTGTTACAGGGATGGAGATTTCCAGCTGTCTGATTGATTGACAGCCATACCAGGCCAGTAGGGCCTGGCAAAAAACAAGTGCCAGCACATCCTGTGTCATCAGTAAACTGGTATCATTGTACCAGTTTAGATTTTAAAACACAGCAGCCACCACTTTTCCATTCACTTAGAGGAAAGAGCAAATCAGCCCCACCACACAGACACATATGCACAACCTTGTCCACAATTTCACTGCCATTCTTTTCTTAAAAAGTGTAAAGTACTTCATTTTATTCTTCCTTTTTTTGGGCATTTGTAACCCTTGGACAGTATTGCTATCTGATTATATAGAAAATGGATACCACACTATGTTCACTGTGGCTTTCAGTTGCTTGCTCCATGCTCACAGTCTCTCAACCACAAACCATTTTTTTGCTTAAAAAAAGCCTCCATTGCTAGCGGCATTATCTTTCACCCCTGTCATCACTCTGTTGATCACTTCTGTGTGTCTGTTGGGGTGGGGTGAAGACAACACTAATCAGTTGCAAAGACTAACATGGTGACTCTGCAATATTAATAAACTGTTCTCATAAGCAGCAGTGCCCTCTCTTGTCAATTCCACCAGTTCAAGGGCTATTTTTCTGAAAGCACTGTTTGCATTCATTTTTAATAATATATTACCTTCATGTATACGTGTTTTTTTTACTTTTACAATATTTTATTAAACATTCACCATTTTCGAAGTGCAATAATACCCAACTGGGTGGGCAGTATGGTTAATACCATACTTTCCTGGGGCTATAATGCCCTCCACCTGCAGCATTAGGCCTCATTACACACCTTGTCAATCCAGTATGGCCCAATACCACCCATCCTGTTGGGTATTATTGCTTGCTTATAGCCCCTTAAAGTGCACTAGGGAAATATGCTATTGGGAAAACAAATCGGAGGTGAAAGCTGAGCAACTTCTGGGATAGAACCATATAATCCAAGCGTCTGAGAGCAACAACATAAAAGAGGAATGGTAGCCATATATCCCAAAGGCTGGCTGACCAGAGGAGCTCTATGTGCTTTTTTAAACATGTAAAACTGTGAGAGCAGCATAGCTGCCATTTTTACAACAAGGACATACAGTAACCTATATGCAGTAAGCAGGATTGGAGACCACTAGCAACAAAGACCACACAGATGGAGTTATTTAAACACCTCAAGGGATGCTGTTCTACTGTTTTAGCTGTTGATTACAGCTCCTTAAAGTGCACTAAGGCAACAAGCTATGGGAAAACAAATTGGAGAGGAATGCTAAGCAACTTCTGGGAAAGAGCCATATAAGCCAGGCTTCTGTGAGCAGAGGTGATGTGCAAGCTGAGGCAAGGGATCAGAAGAAGCAGACCCCCCAAGCAGGCATGTGGAAACTAAGCAATAAGGTAAAGTAGCTTCTGAACTGGGGTTACTCAAAGTTGTAATAAAGAAATAGCAACACATTTAATGGCAGTCAACTAGTGGTGAGGACGTAGGGTGCGACCACTGTGTTAAACAATATGAATACTATCAGCTGTTGTTCTGCAAGACTTTTCAAAAGGAGTGACCAAACTACCAAAACCCCAAATAATTCCTGCTGATGTGTAAGTGAGAGTGTGATCTACTCATCCAGTATAACACTGAAAAAAATAAATTAAAAAAAGTCATTTCATAAGAGAGCAGGTCTTAGGAGCTTGGGTATATGATCTCCATAGCAAATCATTGGGACATCTGAATATTGTAGTCCTCTGAATAGTTTGGAGAGCTACAGTTTCACAATGGAGCCATTATGTCAAGGTATTCTCAGTTTTGCTAACAAAAAGGTTGAGGAACAGGGGCAGTAGAGGCTGTGGAGTGGCCAGTGACTACACTGTACCTTATCATTTTAGCACCATTACTGGGTTAGTGCAGAGCAACCATAGGCAGAATATACCTTTTCAAGTGTTGTATATACAAGTTAGCCAGCCTGGGAGTGGGTCCCATGAAGACAGCCTGGATAAAGAATTGGCTGGAGAATAGAACACAGAGAGTAATAGTAAATGGAGTCCACTCTGAAGAAAGGGGGGTAACTAGTGGGGTGCCGCAGGGTTCAGTATTAGGACTGGTCCTCTTCAATGTCTTTGTAAGCGACATTGCAGAGGGACTGGAAGGAAAAGTATGTCTCTTTACAAATGACACAAAGATCTGCAACAGAGTTGATGCACAAGGTGGGGTGGAAAGGATGAGAAGGGACTTGGCAATATTAGAGGAATGGTCAAATTATGGCAGCTTAGATGTAATGCTAAGAAGTGAAAGGTAATGTACCTGGGAAACAAAAACCCTGGGGAAGAATACACAATGGGGGGGGAGATACTAACAACAACAAAAATGGAAAGGGACCTGGGGGTAGTCATATCAGATGACTTAAAGGAAGGCAAGCAATGTGAGAGGGCAGTAAGAAGGGCTGGAGGATACTGGGATGCATAGGGAGAGGCATCACCAGTAGAAAACAGGAAGTTGTTGTCTCTCTGTACAGACAGCTGGTGAGACCCCATCTGGAGTACTGTGTGCAGTTCTGGAGACCCAATCTCCGCAAGGACATAGACAAGATGGAAGCTGTCCAGAGGAGGGCAACTAAAATGGTGCAGGGTCTGCACCGGAAGACATATGAAGAGAGACTAAAGGAGCTTAATATGTATAGCCTCAAGGAAAGGAGGGAGAGGGGGGATATGATAGAAACTTTCAAGCACCTCAAGGGAAACAACAAAGTCCAAGAGGGTAGCATCTTTCAAAAAAAGAGGTGTGCAAGAACAAGGGGACACAATTTGAAGATAGAGGAGGGTAGCTCAAAGGTAATGTAAGGAAGTATTTTTTCACAGAGAGGGTTGTGGATGCATGGAACGGCCTTCCGGAGGAGGTTGTGGAGTCAAAAACAGTGGTTGAATTCAAGCATGCATGGGACAGCCATAAGGCAATTCTAGGGGGTTGGGGTAGAAAGAAGTAGGCTGCTGGTTAACTAGGATCTGCAGCTTATCCATTAGGTAGGGAAATGGGCAGACTGGGTGGGCCAAGTGGTCCTTATCTGCCTTCAAATTCTATGTTTGTATGTATTTTAAGTCTCCAAAAAGTGTGTTGAGAAACCATGAGTCCATGATCATCCTCTTTTGGTCCCAGACTCTTTAAAATCAATGTCTCTTCAAGGGACAGATTTATGGAGGGTTCCAGTTAGAAACAGAGCCCAGGGAGAGGTATTGTGGGCTTTGTCAGCATTTTTAACTTCCCCAGCATTGTTGTACAAGCAGCAAAGCTGCATTAAGCTCTACAGGGTGACCTTTGACCAGGGTATGATTGTCTAATTTAATGGAGCAGTACAGCTTAGAAGATATCTTTTCTTCACCTCAGGGGTGCTATTTTTCCTTTCTAAAGGCAGAATATAACTCCTTCATTTGTTTTTCAACTTACAAAAAGGGTATGGAGAATCTAGAAGTACACGGGCATCCACTTCCAGTACCAGACACTTAAGATCAACTAGACCAGGGTGGCTGAGGATCATGAGGTAATAGTGATAAAGGCACAGGTCACTCAGAATGGCAAAACTCTCGTCCTTGCCATGATCTACCTACCCCTCAAGGAAGCCACAGCAGGTCTTCCCACAATTATGGACCTTATCAGCACCCTTCGAAAGTGGATGGAGCTCATCGTTACCGGGGACTTTAACATAAACTTAGATGGAAAGGAGGCTGCCCCTTTCAGGGATCTGATAGCCACCTCCAACCTGACACAACTTGTCACCTACACCACCAGGCAGAATTATAAGACAGGAAACAGTACTCTCCTTGACTGGGTCCCAGTAAGCTCACCATCCCAGATCTCTGAGATCAAGGTTCTCTCGGACACACTAAGTGACCACTCCCCAATCAGCTTCCTGTGGTCTAATAAATTTACCAAAAGCCTACTTATTCTCATTGAAAGCAAGGTCTTGAGAAAGGGTAAACTTGGAGCCCTCAAATCAGCCCTTGCCCTACATGACTGGACTCCTATCGACCCGGCGCCTACCCTTGATCCAGGCTCTCAGTTATTTTATTAAGGGCTTTAGTTCCATCTGTGACATCTATGCCCCACTCGCAAAAAGAACAATTTGGGGGCATTCAAATGGCTGGATTGATGGGGATCTCCTCTACCACCTGAAAGAAAGGGACACACTCTGGGAGACGGCCAGAAACACAGGTAGCAAACATGACTACCAGTGTTACAGAACAGCCAGGAACTGCTGCACCAATCTAATCTGGCTTGCCAAAGCCAGCTATCATAAGGTCCTGCTTAGCAATTCTTGGGGTGATGGGAAAAGCTTCTGGGATAACATCAAAAACATCCTTGGAAAGGAGGACAAGAAGCACCCTCAGCTGCTCAGTATCAGTAACACCCCAATACAGACCCTCTAGCTTTTGCGGAAGCCTTCAGTAAGGCCTTCACTAACCTTACCCCAGTGCTACCACCTGCCTATTTTTAACCTGGTTTGAACCATTTCAACAACGTATCTACTGAGTGTTCACACCCAACCTTCTACATTAAAAGGTTTACAGTGAAGAAGACCCTAACTATGGTCAAGAAAGTACTAGGCAAGACCAGAATGGGCAGTGATGGGATAGACACGAAATTTCTATCCCTCACCCTGGACGTTCTTATAGTGCCCATTACCACACTGTACAATAAGTCCCTGGCTCTTGCCCAATTCCCAGTGGTTTGGAAGCAGGCCCTAGTTATGCCAGTGTATAAAAGAGGCAAGAAGTCTCTGGCAGCCAACTACAGACCCATCTTGATCCTCTCTCCCCTGTCCAAGGCATTGGAAAAGAGTGTGGTGGGTCAACTCATCGACTACCTCAACAAGTGTAATCTACTATGCCCAAACCAGCATGGCTTCAGACAATATCACAGTACCACCACTACCCTGCTGGACTACATGAACTATGCACATAAAGCCCTGGATGAAGGCAAACTGGCTGGGTCTGTCTTTATTGACCTCACCAAAGCCTTGTAAACAGTCAACCACCCCCTGTTACTGACCCAAGTGCAAAACATGGGTATGGCACCCAATGCCCTTTGCTGGTTCCAAGACTACCTAATACAGAGAAATTAATGTGTCAAAATTGGGCAAACAGTATCCAGAGCAAGAAAGGTATCATTAGGGGAACACTAGGGATCAATACTGGGGCCCCTGCTCTTCAGCCTCTTCTTGAATGACCTTCACACAACCTGCATCACCAAACTCATACTATATGCAGATGATGCTGTGCTCCTGAGCAGCAGCACATCTCAGACTGCCCTACAATCTGAGCTGCAAAACTCCTTCTCCAAACTCAGGGACTGGTTCTGTTATCATAAGTTGCTACTAAACGGGTCGTTGACTGGGTAAGGTTGCTGTTACTGCTGTCTCAGGCAATACATCCTGCCCCTGATCTACCTGTTTCCCAGATAATTGACTGTCTGGAGTTTGGTCCCTGAAGTACAGCCGCTGGTGGATTTGTGGACTCCTTCAGGCTCCTTCGTTAGGTTTGGATTTGGATCCCTACTACTGGACTTTTTGTTGTAAACATTATTTTTATTTGGATTCATTTGGCTTTCATCTTTTCTGAACAGTTTGAGAACTGATTTCTCTGTTTCCTTATTAACTTCTGGTCCAAGGGTGGTCAGAGTGATATATATTTTATTTTTAATGTGTATAACTATTAACTTGATTTAGTAACTTGGTACCCTGCTATGTGAGAGGTAGTTTTGGGAGATTTTATAACATCTGTTGCATTGTTGCACGTGAGAGGTGCTTCAGTGTTTAAAATACAAAACTGTTTTAGGTTTAATATTTAATGGTATTTTATTGTTTAAGATTATTGATTGTATTATTTGGGTTAGTTTTGAGTTGGGATTTATTTTGGTTTTATGTATGTTTTGCCTCCTCTTGTGAGAGAGAGAGGAGAGCTTGTTTGATAGGTGTGTTTTATTTTTATTTTAAATTTATTTTACACTTTTTTATGCTTTTTAGACTTTTTATGATATTATTTGATTTTGTGTTTGTTATTGGAATAATAGTAATTGTAATATAATTCGATTATTCATTTATTTATTCTTTATAGGTTTTCTTTGGTTAGTATAATATTATTTGTTAATTAAGATAGGTTGTTTGAGTTGAGTTAGTTTATTAGATGTTTGTTGTTAAAGATGTGTTTAATGGGGTTTACAACGGTCAGGAGCTATTCTCCCACTCTGCTCCGGGACCTCCATCCCTTTCACTGTCCCCTGTTGTCTAATGACATTTTTAATAACTGCTGTACAGCAGGAATAGTGAAAAGGCGTTTAAGGGATGGGTGGGCCGGACAGAGTGGGAGATTGGAGGGGGGGTGGGCAGATAGAGATAGTTGGGTTGAGGAGACACCCTGGGGAGAAATGGGATCAGGAGAGGGGTCCTCCTTGCTTGATTCCCATACCCAAGGGCTCCACAGATTGTGGGCAGGTACTGCGCTCCTCTCCGAAAACCCATCCAACTCGGGCGGTGTTATGTAATGCCAGGTCTATTAGGAACAAAACTGCTATTATTGCAGATCTTGTTGCAACATCTGACCTGGCATGTATCACCGAGACCTGGCTGGATGAGAATGCAGGTCCTATTTTAGACTCTGCTGCTCCGGCTGGGTTCTCGGTGATGGGCCGTCCGAGATTGGATCATAGGGGCGGGGGAGTGGCCATCTTTTTTAGATCAGATCTGAGTCTTGTGGAGGTGCCAGTGGGTAACACCAGATCTTTTGAGTGTATCCTGGCAGCAGGTGCAGAGTTTAGGATTCTCCTCATCTACCGTCCACCCGGCGATGGTGGAGAATTCCTGAAGGAGTTTGTGGACTTCATTGTTGACATGGCATTGGAGTCAGCCAGATGGTTGATACTGGGTGACTTCAATGCCTGGGTTGACGATGAACTCTCACACTTTGGAAAGAACTTCCTCCAACTTATGTCTATGTTGGGCCTGTCACAGGTAGTTACCTCTGCTACCCATATAGGGGGACACTCTTTGGACCTGGTGTTCCTACTGGATTTGGATGTTACGCATCTGGGGTGGAACCAAATGTGTGGACAAACCATCACACCATAAGATTCAGCTTTGGGGCACCCCCTAATAGGCCTGCCTCTACGGAGATGGTCCAGTATCGCCCTTTAATGGGAGTAAACCCAGAGGGCCTATTAGTGGTAGTGGACCTATCGGGTGTTTCGGGTGAGAGCATGGGTCCAGGGGACCTTGTTCTTACCTATAATAAGGCAGTAAGCAGGGCCTTGGACCAAATTGCTCCTGTTCATGTTTGCCCACTCACTCAGCACCCAAAGACTCCATGGTTTGATGAGTCTTTGAAGGAACTGGGGAGAGTGGGGCGAAGGCTAGAGAAGGCCTGGAGGAAATCTTGCTTGGATGATGACAAACTTAGATTGATGGATCATTATGTTATCTATCAATCGGCAATAACCCGTAAGAAGGCAGAATTCCTGTCCAGGGAGATTGCTGCTGCGCGGAACCGACCAGCTCAGCTCTTTCGGACTGTTGACAGACTGTGCAATCCACTCTGTCTATAGTCTGGAAGAGATTTTTCACAAATAAAGTGTGATGAGCTTGCTCAGTTTTTTGCTGATAAGATTGCCAGCATTAGGTCGGATATCGGCCAGGCTCACTCTTCAAGGGTTTGCAGTGATCGGCAGAGGGAAAAAAACACCTGTGTCACCTGGTTTGACTTTGGTAAGCCGGAATTCATGGATATTGTGAGGATTGTCCAGACTGTACGTCCAACCAGCTGTAGTTTGGATCCGGGCCCTACGCCTCTATTATTAAGTTGCGTAGATACTATCTGTCCGACCATTGCTGAAATTGTTTGGAAATCTCTGGAGCAGGGGATCTTTCCTGATCCCCTAAAGGAGGCGGTCATTCGACCACTCCTAAAAAAACCTTCATTGAACCCGAACTGCCCAGCTAACTACAGACTTGTCTCTAACCTGCCCTCTTTGGGCAAGGTTATTGAAAAGGTGGTTGCACTGCAACTGGATGACCATATTACAAATCACAATATCTATGATACTCTTCAATCGGGATTTAGGAAAAGACATAGTACTGAGACTGCCCTTGTCCGGGTTCTAAATGATCTCCTGATAGCGAGAGATCGAAAGGCTCATACTATTCTAGTCCTTCTTGATCTCTCTGCAGCATTCGACACTGTGGACCATGGTGTGCTTCTGGAACGCCTGTGGCTCTCTTGCGGACTGTCTGGTACAGTTCTGCAATGGTTTCAATCTTTTCTCACGGGGCAGAGACAGAGGGTTATCACCGGAATTTATTCCTCTGATACTGCCCTCCTGCCCTGAGGAGTTCCGCAGGGCTCCATTCTAGCACCCATGTTGTTCGCTGTCTATATGCTGCCATTGGGAGACATTATTAGGCAATACAGCTTGGGTTTTAACTGTTATGCAGATGACACCCAGCTGTATTTGTCTTTTAGTCCCGGACAGGAAGATGCACTCTCTATACTTAACAGCTGTCTATCTGAGATCAAGGATTGGATGAGTGCCAGCTGGCTAAGGTTAAACCTGGATAAGACTGAGGTGTTGGTGGTGGACCCAGGTCACCTTGAGGTGGGTTGTAGGGCTGGGCTTCCTTCAGGCGTATGGATCGATGGTGCCCAGCTCTCAACCTCAGACAGGGTGCGTAACCTGGGCGTTATTATTGATGATGATTTGACCCTGAAATCTCAGGTGTCATCCGCTGTCAAATCCTCCTTTTACCATCTTAGGACTATAGCTCGGGTGAAACACCTAGTTCCTCTGGCTGACCTTCCGACATTGGTCCATGCCTTTGTTACTTCTCGGCTTGATTACTGCAATGCCCTATACCTAGGGCTACCGGGGGTTGATATCTGCCGCTTGCAGCTGGTGCAGAACATAGTAGCCAGGCTTTTGACTGGGACATCTATGAGAAGTCATATTACGCCTGTGCTGCGTGAACTGCACTGGCTGCCGGTTCAGTGGTGGATCACCTTTAAGGTCGGGTTACTGACCTATACAGCCCTACATGAACAGGGACCATGGTATCTGCAAGATCTCCTTATTCCCTACTGTCCCTCTCACTCGCTCCGCTGCGCAAACAAGGGATTGCTAGAGGTTCCCAGGGTTCATTTAAAAACTTCTGGAGCACGGGCATTTTCTTACGCTGCCCCTACCCTGTGGAATTCTCTACCTCGTCGGATATGAAGTTGCCTGACCGTTGAGAGTTTTAAGTTAGAATTAAAAACGTATTTATTTCAAAAGGCATATGGAGAGTGATTTTATTGTGACTATATTGTTATTGTTGTTGTTTGTGTTATATGTATGTATTTTAATTGCTTCTATTTGTACAACGCTTTGGCATTGAAAAGCGCTTAAAAAATAAATTTTTACTTACTTACTTTACTTACTTACAAGAAGACCAAGGCCATGCTTATATCCAGCCCCCACAACAAAAATAAGCACCACCCTCTCATCATCTTCAATTCATGCAGTGAGGCACTGGAACAAGTCCACTTTTTCAAGCATCTGGGGGTCATAATAGATGATACCCTCATGTTTGCACATCATATTGACTGTCTGGTCAAGACAGTCAATAGCAAGATTGGTGTCCTGTACAGGCACAGGCAATACCTCCCTCCGGGAGCCCTCCACCTCTCAGTCCACAGCTCTATTATATCTACTATTGACTATGGACTAGTGGTCTACTGGGTGGCAACAGATACAGCATGCAAGAAGGTTCAGACTGTGCTCAACAAAGCCTGCAGACTCACCCTGGATGCTGAGCATGGCACGCACAACTGTACTCCGTACAAACACTCAAACTGGCTGCCATTAAGAAACAGGATCAAATTCCAGACTTGCATCCTAGGGAAGATGGCTCTATTGGGTAAAACACCACCTTGTGCAGGCAATTTGATCAAGGTGGCCAACTCATTACAGGTCACCAAAGGGAGGACTAGAGAATCCTTGGCTATCCCGTTCCATTGCACCTCACTTGGGCAAGGTGCACTTGTCTACCAGGCACCCCTGTGGATGAATGAACTCCCTGGGCACCTCTTGGCCACCAGTTATCAGGCCCAATTCAAAACTGACCTCAAACAGCACCTAATAACACTCTCTAAGTGCACCTGCCCTTATGTCCAGACACACCCACTCTCTCTGCCCCCCAGCAAGCACTAGGCAGGCCTCAGGTACCCCCCCTCTGTCCCATCTCATGACTTGCCTCAGCAATCAGTTTGCATCATGCTCATTCGACACCTACCACCCCACCTTCCCCTCCCCAACTCCCAGTCCAGTGAGTTTCCCTAACAGTCACTACTAATGCAAGTTGCCTGACCATGCCTCCTCATACCAGACCATTTACTATAGCACATCTTCTCCTCTCAGCCTCCCCTCACCCCCCATTTCTCCCTGTATGTTATTGTACTTCTTCCCCCACCGTTTGCCTCCACCACAGTACCTACCTCTCTCTCTCGTACCTCCTTTCTTCACCCCACTGCCAGCTATCCCTGTCCTTCTTATCTACTGACAAAGCACTTTGTGGCTGCTTATCCCCCCAACCTCATAAAGTGTTTTTCTTGTTATTTTAACTTGTACCTATGTTTTGAGTCATTCTGTAAGTTTTGAATCCAAGCTGTATCGTTCATTGCATTGTGATGTACCTTTGCTTTCTCCTATTGTACTTTGTTTTGCAATCTATGATGTGGAATTTTTGTTAAAGAGCTTGTGCTCAAAGGTCTTTTCTGAATCATTAAATAAATAAATAGACTGTTTGGTGTAATGTGGGGTAAGGAATTAAACCTAGCTCTTAGCAAAGATATTCCTTGTTCCCCTTAAAATGGATATGGCATGGGATTTCATGAAACTGCTCTGTACGGAGGGCTCAGTAATCAAATGCACCTCCTGTAGTATATATCTATGCTTTGAACTTACAGAGCAGGTGAATGATTATATATGTGCCAAATGTACCAAACTGGCTGACGTGAAACTAGCACTCAAAACTATGAGAATGGAATCAATAAGAGTAGAGACAACAAACAAAAATGACACCACATTATTTTCAGGCCCTTTTGTAAATATGCAAACCAGATGTAGTAACCAACCAAATTGTAGCTCTGAGTAATGGGGAGCTTGTGGATTCACAATGAATTCCACCCCATCCAACAAAAGGGGCAGAGAACCACAAAACAGTCAGGTGGATGACTGTTTCCTAGTTCAAAATAATGGGAGATGTAAAAGAAGAAAAGTAATTTTTCCAGTTCTGTCCTCTTATTATTAGTAACAGATATTTAAGCAACACGGCACGGCAGGGTGTGTGTTGTGTAATAATGTCACTCCTGGGGTGGGTTGGAGCAGGAGGAAAAGCTGAGTGCTTCCACCACCCCAGGAGTGACATTATTACACAATATTACACTCCCTGGAGTGCCTTATTGCAATTATACAATGTTTTGTTTTAAAATAATATTAAAAAGTAGAAAAAAAAACATTTTTTTGTAATATTTGCATTGTTTTTTGTATGAGTGGCAGGTTTCAGAAATAAAATAAAAAGTAGTCCAGTAGGTGGTGGTGCTGCTAACACGTGCCTTTCTTGTGTATGGTCACTCCCCCAACACACTCGTCATGCGGTATCTTTTGGTGAAGTATAACATTTAATCTGTGTGCTCCTGCTGCTTATCCTGGGAGCAATTGAAGATGTGTTTTTTTAATTTTCTTAGCCCTGTGAGAAAGACATGGACAGTGAAAAAGAAAACAGCAAAGCGTTACTTCTGGTTTCCCGCTCCGCTCCGTAAATGGACATCAGTCGGAACCTGTAAGTTACATGTCTTTTTTATTTTGGTAACCTGTTTTTTTGGAAAAGGCAAAGTTTGTGGGTTTGCTGAGAAGCTGGAAGGGTTTAAAATGTAATTGCCACTATGTTTGTGTTTTCTTGAAACGGTCGTGCGCATGCTCTTTTCACAATCACAGGCAGCTACAGTGAAGTCAAAGATAGACAGCTGACATTTTTTTTAATATTATCACTTTTATTTACTTGGCTGAAGGAGCAAGGCAGTCAGGCAGAAACGTGTTTGTTTGTCGGGGGGTCGAGATGGGCTAAGCTGTGATGGTTTCAGGGACTGTCAGCTTCCCGGTGGCTTGCGCGGGCAGGGAGGGATTTGTTTCATTGTTCTCTAGTCACTTGTGTGTCTGTACTTTATACATTGATGTTATAGTTCAGTAACATTACTGTGCCAGGCACACACTTACCTATCAGGATAGGGGACATTTTCTTGCCATTGTATGATCAATATTAAACCACTCTCTGACAAGTCCTCACCAAAAGCTTCTCACACCAACTTGCAGACATAAGATACTTTTTAATGGGGGATTCCATAATTAGATATACTGACATCCATCTCTCTAAGATAAATAAAGAAAGCTATGATCCTTTATGTGGGAACTAATGATATGGGGCATTCCCATGTAAAGGATATCTTCTGCAATATTATAACAAAATCTGGTCAGAGCCACTATGGTTGCTAATGCAGTCCCCTGATAAGGACCTTATCACAGATTTTTTTTTTCAGTATTGGCAGTCAGCATGTGTCAAATTTTGAAAAGCTGACCTCACTTACCCCATTTATAAGCAGGGTCAGTGATATCAGCATTTCAAAACTTGACAGACACTGAATCCCAATACTAAAACTGATGTCTTGAAACAGTCCTTCTCAAGTGACTGCATTAGCAGCCATAGTGGCTCTGACCAGAATTTGTTATAATAAGGTTGTTATGTGGGCTAATTTTACAGTTCAGTGTCCAAATTAACACACATGTCCTTGGGATTTTTTTTAGATGCAACGTACTTCTTTTTATGGATTGTTTTGCACAAAATGGACTTCTATGGTCTTCAAACAGTCATTCAAAAACATTTTAAGGGTACTGAACCAGTGTGTGCAGTCCTCTGCAAAAAGCCATGTCTTAAGTGTCAATGCATGTGTCATAACTAGGAAATGTATTCTTAATGATAAAGTTCTGTAATACATGTGCATCCAGTTTGGAATGTTTCTCCTTCAAGGAAGACCACTGTTCACTGGGATTGTTATAGCATGCCAGGCAAGTATCTAATTGAAATGCAACATTGTTGAATATACATCTGATTTTTTTAAATATTTTTTGTGAATTCATGAAATATCATAACTTTTTATTTTGTTTTGAAATGCAGCACTGACTCCATTTATCAATGCTAAGAGAAAAGGAGATACAGAAGCATTGACATATTGACAGGTTCAGCTATGTGTATTATCAGTCATGGATTTCTGGCACTGGATTTATAGTATATTAGTTAGTGACAGGTCATCAGATCTCTGGCACTGTGTAATGATACAGTTAATATTATTGCTTTTGGTCCTTACTGATCATTGGTACTGGGAAATATGCAAACAATAACACATGATGAGGTGTAGTTTATTGCCTGATAAGAGCACGCCCAGGGGTGTACTAAGGCACAAGGCGCTTGAGCCGAGTGCCTAATGCCACTGGGCATGCTCTTATCAGTCGATAAACCACACCTCGGAGTGTGTTATCACGTTTATAAAATGGGCATGTAAGCAAATATTTAAGAATTAAAAAAAAGAAGAAAAAACATAGCAAAAACTGTAAAAATGTAAGTTGTATAATGAAATAGTCAAAAAAAAATAGTCTTCCATTGATCATTTTTAATGGTCAGTACAGGGTGCTGCTGTCCATACCCAAGACACAGACACACACACACACACACACACACACACAGGTTGTGCCTTCATGCCCCCAGAAGGGTACACATTCATTTTTAGTTTGTGTCGAGAGTGTTTGTTTCTGAGCCATGATAGAAAGATGACCTGTATCTTAGAAGTGTTGTCTGATGTGATGCCCCCTCACTCCCTCTGAGGCACACATTCAGAGATACACACACTTTTTTAATTTGTAAATGTGGGGGTTTTGCTGTTAATTGAAGACTGCATGTATGATTTGTTTTTATTTTAAAATATTCAAATGTGCTCATTTAAGTTACAGCAAATGTTAAGTTTCAGTGAGAGCGAGCGTGTCTCACTGGAGTTGCCATAGTTATCGTTTTTCGCCGACTGCTTCCTGTATTGCGTTTTAAACACAGGGTAGTCTGTCATTAAGGATTTTTTTTAGTTTTGTTTTATTTTCTACTTTGAATATGTAATGTGGATAAGCGGGTCGGAGGACATATGAATGAGGTTACTTTTATTTGAAACCTGGAAGTACACGAACGAAGGAACAAAGGTCAGGTTTTACTTACAAAAATAAAATACACCAAAAAACAGTTTAATTTTGTTATTTGGGGGTTTGAACGTGGATTTGAATGGTAGTGTGGTTAATGTGTTGCTGCAAGTGTCGTTCTGCTGTATTGGTGCTGCTTCAGTGAGCTCGGTCAGTCAGCGTTTCTGTTTATACTTGCCAGAGCTCACTGATTCCTTGTTGTCGTGGGGCATCTTAGTGGGCAGTAGTGCTGGTTGGCTACTATATCATCTGTTAAGGACACGGCTCAGATGATGTAGTAGCCAATCAGAAATGTGGATTTCATAAGCCCATTTTGTAATTCTGCTTATATTACCATAATGCTCAGAGGTCATTGGCACTGGATAATACTATAGATTATAATACTGTCACTAACCGCTATTACTGGGTGTATATATTATACCTACTCTGAATGGAACTAAGTGTGAGCTCAGATGCTAATTTAATGTTAGGAGAGAGTTGCAGAGAGAACGGGGTAGCAAATCCCTGATAATAATTGGACAAACATCTCCCCTTAAAAATGATCTCTCTGAACTTGACAGTAATGGATAAATACTCATCAACATGCTATATGGCACTATATAATTTATTTGATTCCTTCTAAGTATAACATCTAAAAATATTCAGACTGCATTGGCTAGTCCCATTTAAAAAGAGTGTTATCTCATATATGAGAGATGTGCAGACTCAGTGGGCCCAATTTTTAAAAGCCTTGAGAATGCCACAAGCCCCTGCTGTGCTGAATATAGAACAGAAGGGGCCTGCAACATTCTCTCAGCATCAATCAGGATTTTCAGTCCTGTGTGCCAAATGCCATGGGTTAGATTAGCTCCAGCCTGATCTAACTTGTGCCATTTGGGGGATCCTTTTTACAGTGCCTGAGCCAAATATTTGATGCAAGCTGCTGTAAAGGATGACAATTGTCAAAACTGCACCAATGCACAAAAATTGTGTGCCGTTGCATCAAAGGAGTTGGATGCAATTGCGCCAAACAATGGATTGCTGCAGGGCTTGATGCAAGCCCTGCGTCAACCTTTGAAAATCGGGCCCAGTATATAGGTTGCAGTATATTTTACAGCTCACCTAGCAAAACTTGCAAATAAAGTATTTCATCTGGTGCAAGACTGTGCTAAAAACATTACCACTAGTCTCGGTCCACTGCTTGGACCAGGACTGGTGGCCTCTCGGGGATTTCTTAGGGGTGATATATTTATAGTCTCTGCTCCTCACTGATAGTTGATGCTTGTCATTATAGTAAGATACATATAAGATACATTGCAAACTATATCCTTTGTTTGAACATCTCTTATATATGAGATATCACCCTTTTAAGAAAGGAACTGTTATATGGATGACCAAGCCAGTATGGTCTGCATATTTTTGAATGTTATGCCTTGAAGGAATTAAGTAAATAATGCCATATACTGTGTTCAGGTGTATTTATGCATCACCACCAAGTGCAGAGTGATTTTTTTATAGTCTCTGCTCCTCGCTGATCATTGATACTTGTCATTATAGAATTTGCTATTGTTTCATTTTAACAGTACTGAACATAGAATATTCTGTTGCCAGGAGCAAACACAGATGCTATTTCAACACACATGAGCAGCAGAGTTCTCACAGTGTTTTAAAGTGGTACTGCCACTTAAAATCCAATCCTTTCAATGCCCTGTCTACAGCACTATCCTAAAATCAAAGAGCATCCTAATCTATACAGCAGTTCTTCAGTACAATGCACATTACAAGATACAGTATGTGGCTGGGTTACGGGATGAAACCCTTGAGAATCATGTCCCTCCAGGATTTACTTTTTATCATAGATCTCTGATCACAGTACGGTAACCTCTATCACCCGTTCACTATCAAATGCATGCACTAGCTCTAGCTTACACTTGAAATGTATTATTCTATGTATGATAGCTTTCTTTCATACAGCAATTTGATTCCTGTCACCCAACCACATACCATGTAACACACATACTCATATTTTGCAATAAATCATTATGCATAATTACTACGACATATGAATACTGAATTATTTGAAAATAGAAAAGGAATTTGAAAAACAGTTTAAACAGCTGTCTGCTTGTTTTAACATACCCAACCCCCCAACCACAGACAGACACTCATTTTTATTTGTATTATGGCTGCAGAGTGTTTGGACCACTGTCTACCAGTAAGTACAGCACTCTGTACTGGAATAATTATTGTGATCTGACAAATCTTGCTATCATGCTATGATAGCATATATTAAAGAACATACAAATTACTGTTGGGTGATTAAAAAGAAATATGAATCACTATAAGATGTAAAAGCAGCTGTCAGCACACTCGCTGTTTCATCCCCCAACACCAAACTGGCAAACAAGCATGTGCGTAAAGCTCACCAAAATAAATATTTTTACAGCTTCATTTGCATCTTGAGATTTTGGATTACATTCAGTGGGAAAAACAATGTACTTCAAGTAAGATTAGTGGATAACAAAAAAACAAAAGATGTTGAGAAAAGCGGACCTTACAGGAAATGCAGATGGATAAAAAGCTTTGCCTTTTAACATGTACCACTTCATACCATTATAGTAAATTTTAGGAAGTCAATGCAGAGCAAGAAATAGTGGTCTACTGAATGGATACAGCAGAGTGCTTCAAGTAATGAGTGACTGTGCTTCAACTCTGAAATGTTGTGCTTCATTTGGAAGGTGACATGTGAGCTCCCTTCTCCACTGTGAGATAGCAAGACATCATGTATAGCTCCACTATGCAGCAATAAAAATGGGTGAGAAACTAAAAAA
Source organism: Neoceratodus forsteri (assembly GCA_016271365.2). Lineage (NCBI taxonomy): Eukaryota > Metazoa > Chordata > Ceratodontiformes > Ceratodontidae > Neoceratodus > Neoceratodus forsteri. The sequence goes on from CM057455.1 coordinate 843,183,764, forward strand.
TAAGGAATGTGGTGTTGCAATTTCAAGATTACTACCAGTGCCAATATCATGCAGGGACAGAAATAACACCTTACAGATAATAAATATCAGATTACCAGTCGGTGCAGGAAATTTGGACTATATTTTAATGACACTTGGGGAATATTTCTGAATTAGTTCAAGTTATATTAAAGAGATGGTCTTCAAATTAATAAGACTGGGGCTGTGATATTGGTGCAACAAATACAATGTGTACTGAATAACCTCAATTTAAACCAGAAGATTGGGGGCAACCAGATAGCCTAACAAAAACTGTACAACCATCAAGTTCAGGAACAATACTAAAAACTAAAAGTTGGAATTGTGCATTGATAAATGCATGCAGTTTAAATGACAAATAGACTGCCTGACTGCTCTAATTTCACTAGAAGAACCAGACCTTGTAGCAGTCATATAAGCGTGGTGGCTACAGGACAGTGCATGGGGTAAAGAGATCCAGGGGTTCCAACTATTTCACCCTCATTGGAAGGATAGATGTGGAGTAGGGGTCAATCTCTATTTTAAGTAGGGGATCATTTGCACTGACATTTAAAATAAAATAGAATCCTCCACCTTCAGGAGTGAAACTATATGGATAGGTTTATCCAAGAAAAATGTCAAAAATGTAATTATTGGTGTGTGCTATAGACTCCCTGACTTTACTAATAAAGACACTCTCCACTTGTTAACTGAACAAAAAAAATCTTGTGAGGTTGCTAATACTGGGTGACTTCATAGAAACATAGAAAAATAGCTTTGATGGCAGGTAAGGACCACTTGGCCCACCCAGTCGGCCCATTTCCCTTCCTACTGGATAAGCTGCAGATCCTAGTTAATCAACAGCCTACTTCTTCCTACCTCCCACTAGAATTGCCTTATGTTTGTCTCATGCATTCTTGAATTCTCCCACTGTTTTTAACCACACAACCTTCTCAGGAAGGCCATTCCATGCATTCAGCACCCTCTCCATAAAAAAAATACTTCTTCACATTGCCCCTGAGCCGTCCCCCCTCTATCTTCAAATTGTGCCCCCTTGTTATTGCACATCTCTTTTTCTGAAAGATGCTACCCTCTTAGACTTTGTTTATTCTCTTGAGGTACTTGAAAGTTTCTATCATGCCTCTCCCCTTCCTCGAGGGTATACATATTCAGCTTTTTTAGTCTCTCTTCTTATGGCTTCTGGTGCAGACTCTGTACCATTTTAGTTGCCCTCCTCTGGATTGCCTCCATCCTGCCTATGTCCTTGCTGATATGGGGTCTCCAGAACTGCATGCAGTACCCCAGATGGGGTCTCACCAACTGTCTGTACAGAGGGATAACAACTTCCTGTTTTCTACAGGTGATGCCTCTCCCTATGAATCCCAGTATCCTCCAGCACCCTTACTGCCTTCTCACATTGCTTACCTACTTTTAGGTCATCTGATATGACTACCCCCAGGTCCGTTTCCATTTTTGTTGTTGTTAGTACCTTCTCATCATTGTCTACTCTTTTGTATACAACCCCCATGTGGATGATGGTGCCATTTCCTGTCTCCAGGGTGACCCACAGTGTCTCCTTTCCTCTCTGTTTACCCTTTAGTTGCTTTGTTTTGATCCCTTCCCTAACATAGATAGCTCCTCCTCCTCCCCTTTTTCCCTCCTTGTTCCTCCTGTAGATTGTGAACCCTGGTATGTTGACATCCCAGTCATGATTCTCTGTGTACCATGTTTCTGTGACTGCCATGCTATCCAGACATCCCTCTTCCATCAAGAACACTAATTCAGGGAGCTTGTTAACCAGACTACGGGCATTGGTACTCATCATCCTCTATTTTTTGATGGCCTTACCCTTTTAGCTCCATCCTTGTCCTTACTGTCTTTTTCTCCATTTACCTCTGTCCTACTCCCTATTGACTTCTCTATCTTTGTGTTTACCTCACTAACTACCCTGTTTTGTGGGACGGGGGCTGGGATTTCCCTGCTCCTTTTCAGTGCCTCACCCCACTTGGCTAGTTTAAATGGTTGCCAATGAATCATTTAAACTTATCACCTAGCATGCTTTTTCCCCTCCTGGACAGATGCAGACCATCACACCAGTATAGGCCTGTATCCCTCAAGGTGGACCGCCAGTTCCCAATGAATCCAAAACCCTGAGCTCTGCACCAGTTTTTCAACCATTCATTGAATCCCATGGTGCAGAGTACCCTTAGTCTCTCCCATGCCATAGACAGGCAGTACCTCTGAGAAGGTCACCGTGTGTGCTACTTGTCTAAGGCCCCTCCCCAACTCCAGCAACTTCTCCTGTACAGCTCTGATCCCAATCCCAGTCAGGTCATTTATCCCTAGGTGGACAATGACATGCAACTCCCTGTCCCATGTAGCTGCTCCTGTGATCCTGAGGATTTGCTTTCTGTCCCTCTAAGCCATGGAACCAGGCAGGCACCTTACCTTCCTCTCCCCTCAGCTCCCATTTCTACCCCACTAACAACTGAGTCCCCCACCAGGAGTTGTTTCCTTCCCCTGTGGAGTCCTGTGCCACTCTCCTGTGGGTCTCCTTTATGGAGATTCCCAGCATCCTCTTTTGTCTCCACTGTGGGTGCATCCATAGATGAATCAATCTCTGCCAGAATGGTGTATGAATTGTGGAGACATACAACTGGAGTGATGTGCCTCTGTTCTACTGCTCACACCCTCCCTGAGCCCGCCATGGTCCAACTGCTCCTCTTTCTTGGCAACTCTGAGGCAGTAGTGGCAGCTCTGGTAGTCCCTGGGAGGGGGAAGGGGTTTCTTAAATCATCACCAGGTCGGTCTGGAGATGGGCAACCTTCTCCCTCAGACCAGGGAGATGCCTTCAAATAGGACAGCATCACAGCCTCCAGAACATCTCCTGGAAGACTGCTACCTCACAGCCATTGCATTGCACCACTTCCCACATGTCTTTCTCCCTTCTGGTTTACTTTTTTTTTTTTTAGTATGTGTGAGCATGTGCGTGCATTTACCCCCTACACAGAGTGCTTGGCTGTTAAGTATATGACAGGTGTATGTCCTTTGGCCTTTTGGGGAAGTGATGTCAGAACCCCTGTTATAAAGGAAATGGTGCATTTGGGGTGGGTGGGGTGATGAGTAGGGTGTGTGGCACCAAGCCTGTGCCTTCCAGAAATAATCAGGTAGATGAGGCCCTATGCCAGACACTTATCACCCTTCCCCAATAGGCACTAAAATTTGCAGCAAGTAAAGAGAGCAAAGAAATAACAGCCCCACGAAAAGTACAACAAAATAGGTTTGAAACCAGAAGAAACAGGTCTCCAATTCAATGAAGCAACAGCCTCACCAAACACACACCAAAATAGACTTGAAATGAGACAAAATAGGTCTCCAATTCAAAGAAACAACAGTCCCACCAAAAGCACACCAAAATAAGTTTCAAAGTTTCAACAGTCCCAAAACAATTCCCTGCTAGCCCCTTATAAGTACTAAGAAAAAAATCAGCCTGCTGCCAAGTGAAATCAACAAGATATAACAGCCCCACTTAAAGCACACCACATGCACACTTCAGTCTAGGATATATAGCATGGAAGAAATACCTAGCCTACATACAGTATCTATTAGTAATAACTTTTTGTATGTACTTCAACAACGAGAATTGTACCAATATGTTCCAGATTCAACCAGGGATGATAGGAAACTATATCTAATTACAGCTGTCAGTGAACTCATAATAGAAAATGTTCACACCATAGTTCCAACTGGAAACAGTGATTATATTCCTAAAGTTAAGAAGTATACTAATAATGGATTGCATCCAAAATGGCAATCACTTAAAATTAACTGCATACTAACAAAGAAAAGAATGGTGTTTGTAAATTACATCAAAAATAAGACAAATAGCAATATAGTTTCTTATAAGGAGACTGAACGCAATTGTAAAGAGGCCATAAGGAAAGCAAACCACAAATGGTAGTTAATCTTACAAGAACAGCCAACAAAATTAAGGGGAAATAATTTTTGGTTATATAAACTCTCTAATTCTAAATCTAATGATATGGCAAATCAAATTGTTTTAATGACTCGGTTTCATGTATGCAAAAAAAACAAAACAACTAAGGATCCATCACTCCCAATCCACTGTCAACTTACCACTCTGCTGATAACACAGGAGGCGGTCTTGGATAAAATATTATTGATTAATACATAATCATAACCCAGACCTGACAATGTTTCTGGCAGGATGTAGAAAATTGTGGCACATCACATTAGTTTCCAACTTTGTAACATCTTCCAAGACTTTTTAGACACAGGAATCACCCCAGTAGACTGGAGAATAACTGAAATCCCTTTTATATATACAGTATAACAAACAGAAATAAGCATGCTGTCATGAACAATAGATCCATTAGTCTTACATCAGTCCCTGGCTAGATTTTAGAATATACTATCAAATACCTCATCAACAACCATACACAGGAAAGAGACACTACACAACATGGTTTCAAAAAGGTAAATCTTGCACAACTAACCTACTCTGTCTCTATGAAAAAATTTGTGCAACTCTGGAAAGCAAGACATCATGCAACATAATACAGTTCAAGCCAAATAAGCAGGCCATGCTTAAGTGGGACAGTTGCTTAAGCAGGATGTCCCTTAGGGAACATTTTTATAACAATTAAACCTAATGCACTGTTTTCACAGTTAAGTGAGACACCCATACAGAAGCACTCTGGTTTAGTGAGAAGATTTTGGTCATAACTTGTTGACTTCACCAGGGTTTAACCACCACAATTAGCTCCTCTGTTCATCTAATCACACTTAATCACAAGTACATTTTCTTCGGAGGTCCACTTCAAACTTCCACCTGTGGAAAAAAAACCCGATAAACAAAAATGATATTAAGGTGCGAATTGTAGTCTAACAACCTGTTGACTTACTGTCTCTTTTATTTTCCCATTTTAGACTTCAGTCACTTTCTCTAGTCCCTCTCTGTTCTGTTAGATCATAGTGCTGGCAATTGATTTCTGTTAAGGCTCATTTCATGTTCGTTGCTGTAGATAGAAAAGAACCACCCACTTGAACGCAGTTTACACAAGCCTGTTGATGAGTGATGACCACATCTGTTCTCTACGGTGGCTTTTTGTTTTTTCTGCCCACTAAAAGTACCACTGCCATTAGTGAAGATTGAGAAGAGCCCCCTAAACAGAATTGCAAGTCAAATGACCTTCACTTAAGGTAGAAAAAGAAGCACTGCGTTCTCTGTGCTGGCATTTTTTTTTTAATTGGAGCAGTAAGGAGCTCCCGGTATGTATTGTACTGTACTGTACTGTGTTGGACTATAGTAAGTGTTGCTGCTACTAAGAGTGGGGTACTGGGAGTGATACAATTACCAAAAGCACTACAGTATTGTTCAGTTACTGACTGCAATGTGAATATACGAAATTGCCGGCAGAAAAAGGTCCATAGGTCTATCAAGGCTGCCAGACTATGCAGCTCACATTATACTTTTACTGAAGCTGCCCCACCCTCCAAGTCCCTTCTATAATACCCACCCTCTGATATCCTCCCCCCCATGTTCTTATCTGTACTTACCCTCCCTTTGGCTCTATGCCATCCCGTTTTAAACCTGTCCACTGTCTTCAATGCGATCAGCCCTTCCAGCAGTTCATTTCACTCAGCCACCACCCTCTCTGCGAAGCTGTGCTTCCTCATCTTCCTCCTGAATCTACCCCCTTCCAGATTCAGACTGTGTTCCCTCATGACTCTCCCCCCTTTAAGTGGAACAATCCTCCCATTTTGACCCTGTTTATACCCTTTACGTATTTGAAGGTCTCTGTCTTGTCCCCCCTCTCCCTTCTATTCTCCTGGGACCACATGTTGAGCTCCCTCAATCATTCCTCATAGGGTTTCTTCCCCAGACCTAGGATCATCTTCAACACCCTGTGCTGCACCCCTTCCAGTAATCTAATGTCCTTTTTCAGATAAGGGCACCAGAACTGCACACAGTACTCCAAGTGCTGCCTCATCAGTGATCTGTACAATGGCAAGATAACCGCCTCCCTTTTTAGGTGACACCACTGGCAATGCACCCCAGTATTTGACTGGACCTTGCTGCAGCCCTCAGACACTATGGTGATACATTTATGTCTCCTGTAACTAGTACCGCTATGTCCTTCTCTTCCTCAGAAATAGATACCTGCAATCCCCCTAGCCAATAGCTGGTCCTGGGGTTTCTGGCTCCTAGGTGTATGACCTTGCACTTCTTAGAATTAAACCCCAACTACCACATACCTGACCAGTGCTTGAGTTTTGCTTCATCTTCCCTATGTTCCTGCCTCTCTTCTTCACTGTATACTGTTGCACATATCTTTCTGTCATCAGTGAACAGGCTGATCTTACTCTTGATCCCATCTCCAATGTTCCTGATAATGGTGCTGAATAAAACGGGGCCTAACATTGAGCCCTGTGGTACCCAACTAGTCACAGGTCTTAGCTTGGAGGTATCCCCCCTTACAATTACCCTTTGCTGTCTGTTCATTAGCAGGCTCCTAACTCACCCTACTAATTTTTCCCTGACCCCCAGGTTCCTTAGGTTGCCCAATAACGTTCCATAAGGCACAGAGTCAAAGGCCTTACTGAAGTCCAGATACAAGACATCCACAGCATGGCCCCCGTAAATTGCCCTTTTGATCTGATCAAAGAAGTTAACTAGCTTAGTCTGACATGATCTTCCTGAGACAAACCCTTGCTGTCTTTCATCATGGAGGCTACTTCTCTCCAGAAAGAATATCAATCTCTCCTTTAGAATGATCACTAACTTCCCCATAATAGATGTCAAGCTTACTGGTCTATAATTGCCCCATTCATTCCTGGGACCACTCTTGTGGAGGGGCACCATGTGACCCATCCTCCAGTCCATGGGCATGTTCCCTATCTCCAGGGAGGTGTTGAAAAGATCTGCCATTGGGCCTGCCAAGACCTCTGACAACTTCTTCAGGACTATTGGATGTACTTCATCAGGTCCTGGGGCCTTATTCACCTGCAGGGCTTTAAGGTCCTTTGGAACCTTATCCTCTTGGATGACCCTGTCTGTTACCTCTGCCCCCCCCTTTCCCTTCCTTCCTTTCCCATGTGGTATCAGCCTGTCCTTTTCTTTAGTGAACACCAATCAGAAGTACTTTACTTGCTGAACACCTGTGCCTGGTCTTCCCCATTTTCTGCCTAACTCCATTCTGTCTTGATCTGGACAATCTTGTTGCTACAGTTCATCTTCTCTCTTATGTACATGAAGAATTTTCCCCCCCTCTCTAATCCCCTGAGCCATTTTTAGCTCCCTTGCAGCTTTAGCTTCCCTGACTGCTCTACTCACTTCCCTGGATTTCTTTGCGTACTCCTCCTCCTTCTACTCCCCTCACAGAGGTTTTTGTACCTGTTGAAGGCCACTCTTTTCTCTCTCACTTTCCCTGCTGAGCCAGCTAGGTTTTTTAGACCTGGACTGCTTACTCTGCATCTTGGCATATGTTTCAGTGGTGTCTAACAGACCCCTCCTTAGTAGGTAAAAATAAAAGCTTCTGATAATTGGGACTGTCGGTTAATCGAGACAAAACATATGCCACCAAGGTGTTCCGATGTAGCGGCTTCTACTGTATACTTAGACCTTTGTAAAGCATTCAGCATTGTGCCCCACTGGAGAATTATTCAAACAATCATGAAATCAGACACTGAATCTACTATTGTTAGATAGACAATGGCGTGGCTACAGGGTAGAATGCAAGGGTCAAGTTAAGGGATTATAAGTTCAATTCAAGTAAAGTTACTAGTGATGTGCCTCAAGGGTTAGTGCTGGGTTCACTAATCTTTCACAGTTTATTTTTATTCATATTTTATTGAGTTTAACAACAAGATCATGAGAAAAAATGGTAAAAAACAACAAACATAGAAACATAGACTTTGACTGCAGATAAGGACTGCTTGGCCCACCTAGTCTGCCCATCTCCCCTAACTAGAAGATAAGCTGCCCATCCCATTTAACCAACAGCCTATTTCTTCCTACCCCACCACAAAAATTACCTTATGTCTGTCCCATGCATTCTTGAATTCTCCCACAGTTTTAGAACCCACAACCTCCTCAGGAAGGCTCTTCCATGCGTCCACCACCCTCTCTGTAAAAAAAATAATTCCTCACATTGCCCCTGAGCCATCCCCCCTCTGTCTTCAAATTGTGTCCCCTAGTTCTTGCACATCTCTTTTTCTGAAAGATGCTGCCCTCTTGGATTTTGTTGATTCCACTGGGGTACTTAAACATTTCTATCATTTCCCCCCTCTCCATCCTTTCCTCAAGGGTATACAAATTAAGCTCATTTAGTCTCTCATCATATGGCTTCTCTTGCAGACCCTGCACCATTTTAGTTGCCCTCCTTTGAACTGCCTCCATCCTGTCAATGTCCTTGGTGAGATGGGGTCTCCAGAACTTGATGCAGTAGTCCAGATGGGGGCTCACCAGCTGTCTGTATGGGGGATAACAACTTCCTGTTTTCTGCTGGTGATGCCTCTCCCTGTGCATCCCAGTATCCCCCTAGCCCTTCTGACCACCTTCTCACATTGCTTGCCAACCTTAAGGTCATCTGATATGATTACTCCCAGGTCTCTTTCCATTTTTGTTGTTGTCACTACCTCCCCCCCCCCCCATTATATAATCTTCCCCTGGGTTTTTGTTTCTCAGGTGCATTATTTTGCACTTCTTTGCACTGAATCCAAGCTGCCATACTTCTGACCATTCCTCCAACCTTCCTTAGTCCCTTCTCATCCTTTACACACCTCCTTGTGTATCAACCCTGTTGCAGATCTTTGTGTCATCTGCAAAGAGGCATACTTTTCCTTCCAGTCCCTCTGCAATGTCACTTATAAAGACATTAAAAAGGACTGGACCCAGTATTTAGCACTGTGGTACCCCGCTAGTAACCCCTCTTTCTTCAGAGTAGACTCCATTTACAATTACCTTCTGTGTCCTGTTGTCTAACCAATGTTTTACCCAGGCTACCACCCTGGGACCCACTCCCAGGCTGGCTAATTTGACTAGTAATCTTTTGTGTGGGACTGTGTCAAATGCCTTGCTAAAGTCTAGGTAGGTCATGTCCACAGCCCCTCCCTGGTCTACTACTTTGGTCACCCAGTCAAAGAAATCAGTTAGATTCGTCTGACATGTCCTTCCCACTGTGAACTCAGGCTGCCTTGGGTCCTGTGCCCCACTGGCCTCTAGGTACTCAACAATTATTTCCTTCAGAAGTGATTCTATCACTTTACCTACCACAGAGGTCAAACTGACAGATCTGTAGTTTCCTGCCTCTGTCTTGCTCTCACTTTTGTGAAGAGGAATCACTTCTGCCTTCCTCCAGTCCTCAGGTACCACACCATCCTCCCATGATTTGTTATAAAGGGTAGTTAGTGGTGTCACTAGTTCTCTGCTTAATTCACTTAGAATTCTGGGGTGAATTCCATCTGGCCCCATTGCTTTGTCCACCTTCAGTTTTAGGAGTTCTTTCAGAACCCTTTCTTCTGTGAAAGGACTGGGATCGACCCCCCCATCCAGAGTGCTTCTGTTAATTGGATTAGGCACCTCCCCACCTCCTCTTTTGTGAATAATGAACAGAAGTATTCATTCAGTATCCCTGCTTTTTCACTGTTCCTCTCTGCCCACCCACCAACCATTCTATTCAGCCTCACTATCCCTCCCTTTGTCTTTCTACAATCCCTGATATACCTATAAAAGGTTGTATCCCCCTTCTTAACCGAGTTGGCTATCTTTTTCTCAGTTTGGGCCTTTGCTATTCTGACTACCCTTCCTGCTTCCTTCTGCCTTAACTGGTACATTTCTCTGTCCTGCTCCTTCTGTGTGTCCTTATACTTCCTAAATGCTATCTTTTTCTCCCTAACCTTCACCACCAGCTCTTTTGAGAACCATAGTGGCTTTTTCTTTTGTTTTGATTTATTTGCTTCACACAAAGGCTTGTTGCTTCTGTGATGGCAGTTTTGATATTTCCCCATTGTTGCTCCACCTCTCCTTCTAGCCTGTTTTCTAGTGCTTTTCTAAGGTACTCTCCCATCTTGCCAAAGTCAGCCTTCTGAAGTCCAGAACCCTCACTTTTGTATGGCTTGACTCTGTAGCTGAGTTTATCGTGAACCACACTATTTGGTGGTCACTTGTTCCCAAATGGCTATCCACTTCTACAGTAGATCTGAGATCCTCTCACTGTCCCCATTTGAGAGTATGAGGTCTAAAATTGCTCCCTCATGAGTAGGTTCCAAAACTAGCTATCTAAGGCATGCCACCTGAAGGGCATCTAGAATGGCCCTGCTTTTGGATCTGGCTGCAGCAAAGGTGGTCCAGTTAACATATGGCATATTAAGGTCCCCCATCAACAGTATGTCTCCTTTCTCTGCCATTCTAAGTATGCCTTCTATCATATCCTTGTCCCTCCAGTCCCCCTGACGTGGGGGGTCTGTATACAACCCCTGTGCGGATTGTGATGCCATTTCCAGTCTCTAAGGTGACCCACAGTGCCTCCTCTCCTCCCTGTTTACTCTTTTGTTCAGTTGCCTTTATCCCTTCCCTTACTTAGAGAGCTACTCCGCCCCCTCTTCTCCCCTCCCTGTCTCTCCTGTAGGTTGTGTACCCTGGTATGTTAACATCCTAGTCATGGTTCTCTGTGTACCATGTTTCTGTGACTGCTACACTATCCAGGCATCCTTCTTCCATCAAGGTCACCAGTTCAGGGAGCTTTTTGCCCAGACTACGGGAATCGTTACTCATTACCCTCCATTTCTTGATGGCCTTACCCCTTTTTGCCCCATCCCTGTCCTTATTGTGTTTGTCACTTTCTCCATTTACCCCTGAGCTTCTCCCTATCGACATCTCTATGTTGGTGTCTACCTCACTTAGTACCCTGATTTTTTTGGGGGGGGCTAGAATTTCCCTGCTTCTCTGCAGTGCCTTCCCCCTTGGTTAATTTCAATGCTTGCCAATGAAGCATTTAAACCTATCACTTGGGATCCTGGTGATCCAACAAACAAACAAAGCACAATTCCAATGGAGCACCTAGCTGGAGTGAATCATTCCATCGAGATACAGCATAAGAGCACCCATGGGAAGTATCACAAACATCATATCAGTTATAAAATGGAAAATGACTCTACTAACACTATAATACACTAGGCTAAATATATGCTGGACAAACCATAATCCTTTGTCTATAATTCCCCACAGATTCCCAGAGAAAACCTGCTGCTGCTGGGATCAGAAGGCAAAATACCCTCTCAATGCTAGCCCTTCAGGGTTCTCTGCCTAAGAGGGGGTAGAGAAATGAAGCTCCTCCAATCCACTAAGCCATGATGAAGCCTAACACCACCTACTAACACGTACCACCTGCCAAGTCAAGTGACTACTGATTTTGCATGGTGGTAAGCCACAGCAGCCCCTTGGGCATGGGGATACCTATATAATTCAAGAAAGGACTCCAGACACAAGCACATTTCTCGTGGTTACAAGAAGCAATGTAGGACAGTCTCTTGAAGCCAGTTACCCTCAACATGCAATCTATCTAGTCATCCAAAGTAGGGATCCCAGTCGAGTGCCACCTTCAAAGAAGGAGACTCTTAGCCTCTGTGACAGCCATCATAAACATGGCTCACTGGTAAGCTGTAACCTGATGAAGCTGCAAAGTATTACCCAATACCATAAGGGAGGCATTTGCTTGGATTTTAAATCCCAGAATTTGTTCCATAAGGCATATAAACCCCTTCCACCAACTTACAATCTTCTGACACTCCCAAAGTTCGTGTACCAGCATGCCTATTTCTTGATCACAACGCCAGCACCTTTGGTGCAGAATTAATCTGATAAGATATAAAAAATCTGGAGTTCTGTACCAATGCCGAAAGATTTAAGCTGCATCAGATGACCTGCAGAATCTTTACACCCATATGTATTGGCCCAAATAGTATTCTATTCCACTTCTTAGACAGATTGCCCCCAACATAAGCTCCCATCTCAGTCTAAGTTTGCTAGTGTCAGGAGAGGCATCTTTCAATAGTATTTTGTTGATAACCCCCAGTTTGGAAGGGTCCATAAAGTCCTGAGTCATATCCCCTTTCCCATATATTTTTTCCCACAAAGAGACTCGGGTACTCTAAGAGAATCCCCAGGTATGATACCTAACAGATGTCACAATTGGAGATATCTCCAGTGATAAGAGAAGGGCGAGTAGAGATAATTGCTGCTGCAGCTTCTAGAATGATTTAACGGAACTGAACAGAAAAGGAAAAAGATCCCGTACCTCCCCAATACCCCTTTGGCCCACAATGGCCAGCAGTAGGAAATACCTCCTATAGTTAGCTGCGGATTTCTCCAGCTGGGCCACAAAACTAGGGGTACCTTCAAATTAGGACCCAAGTATTTCCTAGCCAGTCTCCAAATATAATCACCATATTGCTGGGTGGGCAAATGGGAGGAGAAGTAACAATTGTGCCATACCCACTCTCAAGACTATCAAACTGAAGAATCCCAGCATTCTGAGTGGAGCCACAACCAAATTTGTCAGATACCCACTCCAATATAATAACCCTGCAACCAAGGTGAAGCTAAACCCCCCTTACTGTAGTGCACCATCAACCATTTCATAGAGAGTCAGGGTTTCCGGTCCTCCCAATAAAAAAAGAGAATACTGAAGAGAATTCATGCCACTAATGCTCCGTGATTTTAAGCAGTAGATACATAATAACACACAATCGTTAGCAGGAAAATCATTCTACGAGCTTGTACCTTACCCCACAAGGACAAGTGGAGGTACTTCCATCTAGCTATATCCTTCTTCAGATTACTTACTAAGGGTTGAAGGTTCAGAGCAGGCCAACCTGAGAGATGAGACAAACAAATACCCCTAGATATTTAATAGGGCCCTTGGCCCAAGTAAGGTTGGGGACAGGTAAAGATGGGGGCTCGTCTTGGGTTCATCAATATAAATCTCCATTTTACTCCAATTATTCTGGAGTCCAGAGATGATGGAAAATTTATTTAAAACTTGAAGTAATTTGGGCAAGAAGGAATCAACCCTCTTCAGCATCAGTGAATATCATCAATGAACAACATTGTCTTATACATAGCAGGAGATCCCACTTGTATCCTCTCAATTTCCGAAGATTCTCTGATCTTCTTGGCCAACAGTTTGATTGCTAACAAGAAAAGAGCCAGGGAGAGGGGGCATCCTTGGCATGTTCCCCTTCCTAGTTGAAAGGTTGGAGATAGCCTCTCATTGGTCAATACTAATGCTCAGGAAGCAGAATAAATTACCTTTATCCAATCAATAAACTGTGGTCCGAAGCCAAATTTCCCTAATGTCTCTAATAGATAGGGCTGTTCAATCTAATCAAAAGCCTTCTTGCTGACTAGGGCCACTACCGCATGAGATTTACAAGACCCCTGAGATACACCAATCAGGTCAGTCAAGCGATGAAGGTGATCACCACATCCCTTCCCCCCCTACAAAATCCACTTCATCTGGGTGTTTAAGGAGAAGCAAGGCTTTAGTCAACCTACCAGCCAAAACCTTAGCCAATACCTTATAATCAACATTAAGAAGGGACACTGGACAATAATTCGCACAGATAAAATGATCTTTCCCCTTTTTTAGTAATATTGTAATAATTGCATCATTTATAGTGGGGGGGGGGAGTTCCTTACATACCTAAGCTCCACCTAACACTTCTGCTAACAGCAGGAAAATCTGATCCCCCACCACCTGATAAAATTCAACATGGAAGCCATTGGGTCCAGGACTCTTTCCCTCCTGTAGCTGACAGACAGTCATCTTAATTTCCTCTGGGGAAATAGTGGCCTACAACACCCACCTTTAGTCTTCAGCAAGCGTGGAGAGTATCAAGAAATCCAAAAAAGCTCTAATAACTGCCTGGTCAGAACCCTCCACCTTTTTAGAGGAATATAATTGCCAATTAAACTCATAAAGGGCCCAGTTAATTCCATCGGGATCCACTGTCATATACCCTGCTGTCTTAATACCTGGAATAATCCTGAAGCTATTAATTTTCTTCAAGCAGTACACTAAAAGGTAACCCACCTTCTCACCCCCCTCCAATACACCTGTCTCATTCATAATAAACCTAATTCTGCCTGCCGGATATTAAGTACATTAAGTTGGAATCTAAGATTCCTTATCTGCTTTAACAAAGCAAAATCCTGTGTATCTGCCTTATGTTCTTTCTCAAGATCACTTAGTTGCAATTCTAACAACTGATCTTTAGATTGCTGCTCCTTTTTATGCACCGAGGAGTACAAGATCACCCTACACTTAATAAAAGCCTTAAGACTTTCCCATACCCCTTTGGCACCTCAGTACCTATATAAGTTTCCCACAAGTAATCCTGCATCTCATCCCACAACCATTTTTGAAAAGACTCATCTGAGAGGAATCAAGTATTACATCACCATCTTGTTCACTTCCCACCCCCCTGATCCCCCACAAACAGCCATGTCACTGGGGAATGATCAGAAATAATAACAGATTTGACAGTAGTGCTAAAGGATTGTCTCACTAATGACTGTGATACCAAAAACAAATCAATATGACTATAGTCATTGATGAGTCACTGAATAAAAGGAATATTGCCAGAACTCCAAGTTCCCCAGGCACAAGATATCACAAAGACCATGATCCACTTTCAGTTGGAACAAAGCCTGCGATCCAGCAGTAGACAATTTAATAGCATTCCCACTTCTGTCACAAACTGGGTCCAGGACTTTGTTCATATCTCCACCCAAGATCATGTCCCCCTCAGCCTTATCTTGAAGTATCTGGAAAAGGTTGTGAAAAAATGACACCCCATCATCATTTGGCCCATACACTGAAACTAAAGAATATGGACCACCATCTAGGGTGCCATTAACCAATAGCCAACAGCCGTAAGGGTTTCAAAATACCTGCCATGTGACCCAGTTCAGCCCTGAAGCTATCAGACTAATAACCCTCCATCTCTTTGAGTTACAGGAAGCTGCATACACCTGCCCTCTCCAACTTGGTTTAAATCACTCCACTTCTTTAAAGGGACACTGTCAACCTGTTTTTCATCATAATATTTCTAGTTGAAACCCTACATTTTACGATTGCTTACCCTCTCTAAAATTCACTGATGTTGCTGTTTGTTTTGTTTGCCTCCTTGTTTAGTAGAACTGAAATGCATGGCAAAGTATATTTATAAACAACCTTGTTTTGTTTACAATCCTGGTTCTGTTCTTACTGCATGTTTCCTGAGCATTAGAAACACGCCCAAACAGTACAGTCACTCATAAGACAGTAGCCTCCTAAACTCCCACTGCATTATGAGGGGGCTAGACTGTTTTATGGGTGTTCCAAGTCCAGTAAAGATGCATTTGGAGCTGATTAAGGAATGTAAACAAACCTGTTTTGGTGTGATAACACCAGTATGTTAGGCAGTCTGTTTTTTGGTTTTTTTTACACTTTTAAAGAAAATACGAGTCAGAATCAAACTACCAGCTATATCAACAATCTTTACAGAATGTTGGCAACCATAAAACATGTTTTTTTTTTAAACTAGGGACACTTAGAGTCCTATGGGGGTTGACATTGTCCCATTAACAGCTAAATGAGTTTCTTGAAGAAATACAAGTGCCCCCCCCCCATTTTCCTGATACTTGAAAGGACCTGTTTCCATTTTGCAGGGCCATTCATGCCCTGTATATTCTAGGAGACTGCTTTAACCGACTTCATGACTGTATAGTGGTATCCCCCAAAGAGCCCCCCCTCCACCTCTCAAGACCATAGTAGCAGTACATCACCCAATAATACCAAAACCAGCAGATAATAAGAAGTGAGAAAAATATAGCTATAACATGGAGAACCATATTAACTCTCCCTCAACCTCCCAAAACTATATACATTACAATAGCCATGCGTAAAATACTCAGACATGATGATTAACTCTCTCAGATACTTTGGATCATGCCCTCTGTTCCACTAACATATCCATAACCATAGCTAACTCCTTCCCTTTTGCCTGGTTCCTTTCATTAACCCTCAGTGCTCAACATTACTTATGGACCACTATCAGTAGACTCCCCACTCCACCCACATTCCCCCGAACCATGAGACATCAGCAAGGCAAGAAAAAGGAAAAGACAATGTGCCAGCTCCAAATCAAATGTCTGACATCACAAATACCTACTAACAGCCCCCCCTTGGCACAAGGACCCTCTCCACACTTCCTCAAGTCCATCAAAATAGTGAAAGTCCCTATAATATTGAAAAGACAGTCCATGTAACAAATATAAAATAAGAATCAAATGTCCACATCCACTACTTTGTCCACTGTGAGCTGTACAACTCTCGAAGATAAATTAAAGCAAGAAGACCCCTTATCACCTACATTTACCCCAGTGAAGCTGAACCGTAGGCTAGGTAAACAAATCCCCGCAGTCCATGTCTATACTCAATCCATGAAGTCTTCTATCTGTGGATATTCTGCCGTGGTCAAATCCAAAGGTGCTGCCACCTCCTGAAGTGAAGATGGGGGCAATGAACCATGTCTTGCCCTCTGTGGCTGAGGGGAAGGTGATTCCTCCTAGGTCCCTTCAAGTCGATCTCCAGATTCCCACTACTCTGATTATGAAGGAGCTGCATTGCCTCTGATGGAGAGAAAAATCATTCAGCCTTTCATTTATCAGAATCTTCAGGGTAGCAGGAGGAATCATAAAACACTTCAGTCCCTCAGATCTCAACAGGTCCTGGGCATGATCAAAGGCTTTTTGTCTATCAATTACCCATTTGGGAAAATCTTGATGAAAAGCAATATGGGCCCCGTTATGGCCAATCTCCCTCCTGGCAGGAGCATCCCTCAGATTTTTCTCCTGGTCCAGGTAACACAGCAACTTAAACACCACTGGTCTCAGCTGGGCAGTATTATCAGATGATGGGGGCTCCATAAGGACTCTGTGTTCCCTTTCTATTTCTACTGTAGCCCTAGGATCCAACTGTTACCAAAGTGGCAAGTGCATCTGTAGACAAGAGAGCATATCTGCCCCTTCAGCTCTCTCCGGTAAACAAAATAGCTTAATATTGCTGCACCAGTGTTGGGATTCCAGATCATCTACCTTTTCCCACAGGGATCAAACCTCCCATTCAACCAGTCTTGTCCTACATTCCATAGGCCTCTCCCAGTCCTCAACTTGGCTAACATGCATCTCTGCATGGTCCATTCTGTGCCTAAACACCTCCACCAAGACCCACACAGCCATTAGTTGGAGCATTTCCTTTATAGGCACTGTCTAGTGACATCACATCCTGTTGTCCATTTTTACTATGTCCCTACTTCTCCATTTGCAGGTTATACCTGCTAGCCACTAGAGGGACCCTCCTACCTTTCTACCTCATCTCCCCATCTGAATCTCCTCCTACTTCCTGTAACCTCTCTACATGACTAGGCTACTTCTCTCCCTACTCCCACCTGTACCTCTGCCCACATCCCACCCTCACCCTACCCCTACCATCTGGCAAGCACTACTCACTAACCACTGCCCCATCACCTGATCCACATCCAGCCTGTCACTAACCTCAGTGACCACTAAGAGTCACTATTTCTACCCTGTTTTCTGGTCCAAACCCATCCGCATTAAGTCACCTAGAACCTGGATCCCTGCTGTCAGACAGGTCGTATTCCAACTGCCCTGCCAGGGTCTTGAACCTTGTACCCTGTCCACCAGAGTCCGTGACAGTACCACTACTCCAAAGTGGCATCTACACTTTCTGAGGGGCAACCAAGATACTTGAAACTCACCACCCTGCTATTACCAAGGCACCATGTTTGGACACCTCTTCCCCAAATCTGGTTAAATGTCCCCATCAATAACCCTTGTACTTCTGATCGCCCCCATTTTACTGTCCCTTCCCATTTTAACTCCTCCTCCTAGTGCCTACCCAGCACCCCCCCCACCGGCTATTCTGATTCATCCTACTAATACCCCCTATAAGTAATTTCATCCCTCCCAGCTATCTCCTGGTCCCATTTCCCTACACCCCCCTCCTCCTCGGTCTACTCCTTCGGCTGCCTTCTGTCCTCCCTCTCCCACACCAGTACCCACTCCCTCCACTCAACCTACCCTACTGGTGCCTACAGCCAGCACATGGCAAAATCCCAGACTCTCCATGCTCTATGCTGCCACCTAACCATTGCCTTACTCCTTCTGGCTGCAGGGGATATACACCCTAACCCTGGCCCAACCCCTACCTCAGGCCCCGACCACCCCATACTGAACCCCTCAGCCAAGGCCACCACCAACACTCGTTCTGGCTACCTCCCCTGAGGCTTACGCCTTCTCCATCTAAATATTCATAGCCTAGTCCCTAAATTCGATCAGCTCCGGGTCCTAGCCACCCACCATGCCCCTGACATAATCATCCTATCTGAGACCAGGCTAAACCCCAGCCTACCAGATAATACCATCGCTATTCCAGGGTTTACCATTACACATCAAGACTGGCCCTCCAGAGGAGGAGGGGTGGCTATCTACATCAGAACAGCCCTCCACTTCACTGTCTCTCCTACAAAAGCTGAACCCAAAGCTTATGAGCTTCTTATGATGAAACTGTCCCCTCCCTCCTCATTACCTATCTTTGTGGCAGGTATTTATTGCTGCCCTGGCTCACCAACCACATTAGTCACTGACCTTCTGTGCCAGCCCTCATCTCTTGCCCAGTCCGGTGAACTATACATCATGGGTGACTTTAACCACAACTGGCTAGCACCCACCTTTAACAAAACCCAAACTTGAGATAACCGCTCTCAACCTTAGCCAAACCATAACGGAACCCACACGCTCAAACCACAAGTCCGGTAATCACTACCTCCTAGACTGGGTGCTTACATCCCACCCACACTGAGTCATCAGCTCAGGCCTCGTTCCTGATTCCATTAGCGACCACCACCTAATCTACTTGGTCCGCAAAATACACAGAGTCAAATCCCCTCCCAAATTTATATTCCAACTGTCTTACAAATCCCTCAACCTCTTCCCTTTCCTGGAAGATCTATCTCACTCTAATTGGGTCCCAAGCTCAAGCGGCTCTAACATGGACTCAGCCCTTATGCACTTTTGGAATACCTTCCTCACCGCCTGGGACAAACACGCCCCCCTGCACCGGGCTCGAGTCCGAGGGTCTCACCTACCCTGGATATCCCCTGAGCTGATAGCTTGCCAACAGGCCCGTGACAAGGCCTGGCGAAACTACAAATCCATGCTCCTCCCAAACAACTATATCACCTACCACATGCTCCACAACAAGTGCACAAAGGCCATCCACTTAGCTAAGGCTGAATACTTTAACAACACCCTAAACACAAATCTTGGGAGACCTTATAAATTCTGGAAAGTCATTAACTCCCTTTTCTCCCCCCAAACAGCAAGCCCCCCACCTCTCCTCCTCGCCCAAGGGACTCTCCTCTCTGGCCCCCTCTGAGTTTAATTCCTATTTCACTACTTGCACCCTGGCCCTCCTCGATTCCCTACCTCCTGCAACTACACCTGCCCCCAACATCTATCCCCTACTGTCTGGTAGGTACCCTTTTCCTTTAGACCCATCTCCCCCCCACCGAAACCCTAGATGCCCATCACTCCCTCAACCCCTCCAGAGGCAAATCCCCTGATGGTCTCGATAACAAACTCCTCTTCCTATCTGCCCCCAACGTTGCTATTCCCCTCGAGGTCCTACAAAATTTTTCCTTCACCACTGAGTCACTCACCTCCAAATGGAAGCATGCCACTGTCCTACCCCTTCCAAAAGGTGGTGATCCTACCTCCACTACTAACTACCGTCCCATCTCCCTCCTCCCCATCCTCGCTAAACTCCAGGAATGCCTAATCCTATCCCAACTCTCCCACTTTCTCTCAGAAACTAACTTCTTCACCCCATTTTAGTCCAGTTTCAGAAAACACCACTCTACCACCTCCTCCCTACTAAGACTAATAGACTCCATCCTCACTGGGATGGATAATGAGCTAATCACTGCCACTATTTTCATTGACCTAGCAAAAGCCTTCGACACAATATCCCATCCCCTCCTCCTATCCTGCCTAACAGGGGCTGGGTTAGCAGTGTCTGCCACAAACTGGTTCAGTGCCTACCTACTAAATAGAACCTAATCCACTAAAATAGCTGACCACATCTCCCCCCCATCACCAACGGCATCCCCCAAGGCTCAGTTCTTGGCTCATTCTCTTCTCCATCCTTCTAAATGATTTGCCCAACTCTTGCTCCACTACCGCTATCCACATGTATGCAGATGACACGGTCCTCTTTACCTCCGTCCTGACCCACGAAGAACTCACCTCCAAACTTCAAACTGATTTCAACAAAGTCCAACACTGGTTCAATACCAACCAACTCTCCCTAAATGCCAAAAAAACTGTCTCTATGTCTTTCGGCACTAGACAGCGGCTATCCAAACTCACCCACCCTCTGACCTTCCATACCCTAAATAACACTATCCTCGATGAAGTGCCCTCCTTCAGGTATCTAGGGGTTTGGCTTGATCGACACCTCTCCTTTTCCACACATGTAGATGCCATCATTTCAAAACTGTGGCCAAAACTTGGTGCCCTCTTTAGAAGCTGCACTAGTCTCCCGCTACCTATCAGATGTGAATTAGTCCAGAAAATGATTCTACCCTCCTTTGACTACTGTGATGTTGTTTACAGCTTCACCTCTAAGACCACCCTAGCCAGACTTGACCCCTCTTTAATTCTTTCTGCTGCTTTGCCCTCGATGCCCCCTGCTCACACCACTGTGAGCTCTACCATGCACTGGCCCTGCCATCCCTGAGTAACCGGCGCCTGATTCATAGCATTAAATTTGCTTCCAACTTTTGGCATGGCTCCCTCCCACCCTACATTGAATCCTCCCTATCTTCCCCACCTACCCCCACCCACTCCCTCAGGTTTACTGATGCTAGGCTATTAGTCATCCCTCACCGAAGGACTGCCGTCAGCCAATCGTCCTCCTCTTACCTCTTCCCTAAACTCTGGAACGGCCTGCCGGCCCAGATCCGCCATTCCTCATCCAAACACTCCCTATCCACTGCCCTCACTAACTTCCTTGCACCAAATTGCAACTGCCCCGACCTCCCCCCGATAACTTCTCTTCCCCCATCCCCCCTTAGCACCTGACCAGTGGTTTGGCTTTTGCCTAATTGTCTGGTTTATACACTGCCCTACACACTTATACTCTTACTCTTATTCACTCTTATTCACTCCTAATATCACCCTTCCCTCCCTCCTTTCTACATAAACTACGCTCTTCCACAGTACTCACAGCTACTAACTCCCCTCTCCTTCCCCCATCTAAACCACCCCCCCAACACCTTGTGTTTAATAGTCCACTCCTCCCCTTCCCCCTATCTTCGCTCTCCAACCCCTACTGTCAACTTGGTGCAGCTCACTTCAGGTCAAGTTCTGCTACTGGCATGCAAGTTCTGTTACTAGCACTTATGTAATCATGTATTGCGCTCAATGTGTACCCATAAAATGTATACTTTGTCCTTGAAGATTTTTTACTGTACTGTGCTCCCTATGTAATCAAGTTCAAATGTAATCCCACCCAACTATGTACATTATCTGTATTGTTCGACTTCTAAATTCGCTTTTGTATGTATACCTGCCTCCTCTGTAACCCCTTCCTCCAGGTCGCACTGTGAGATGAGCATCTTTTTGCTCAGTGTGCCTTTCCTGGTAAAACATTTTCAATAAATAAATAAATAATATGGTTCAATTCCGTCCAGGTGCCACTCATAAAGGATTTTATTTTGCTGAGTTTTCTGGCTACCAGACTCCCTTCGGATTCTCATTCTATCTGACTATCAGGGCCTGGCCTCATTCCATCGTTGACATGCTGAGGTGACGCTGATAATTTATATGTCTTCTTTGCATTTGCTACAGATTTTTCAGGATCCATTGTAATAGACAGACAGACTGTATTTATTTTTAATTTTCTTGATTACTAAGTTTGTCATTGTTTTATTATTGCATTAGTCTGTGCTATTACTTGTTTATATTGCATGTACTGCTGTAAGGGATCTTCTTGTAAATGAGCTTCCTCAATGGAAATGTTCCTTTCAATGAACTTGAACTTGAACATCAGACATGTTCTGCCATCACTGCATAACTGAAAAACTTCAATAGAAGGGTATGAGTAGCTTTTTTATACACAATGTGGAACAGAGCCATACAACCAGGCTGCCTCTAGCTCAGTGCCATCATGTAACACCCATATTTCAGAGTTTTATTGCTGACCTAACAAATAACCTAAACATTTTTGCTTGTAAGTTTGCTGATGATTCAACAACAGATAGTCCTTGTGCTACAATAAGCCAGTCTCAAATTATCTAATATGGCTTGGACATTATTTACAATTGGAGTACTATATGGGAGATGAAATTCAATGCTGAGAAATGTAAGGTGATGCATTTGAGAATAAATAATCCCAAAGATCAATACAAATTGAGACCCACAGTACTTACTGAGTCAACATGTGAGAGAGACCTCGGGGTCATGGTTACTTCTGATCTTGACTCTCAACAACAATGTAATTCTGCTATAACTAAGGCCAATGGAGTACTGTGATCCATAAGAAAAAACATCACCTCTTGAAAAAAAAAAAATCAGTATTCCTCCCATTGTATAGAGCCTATGTTCAATCAACTATGCAAGCCCATTCTGGTGCCCCTACAAGATAAGTCAAATTAAACAACTTGAACAAGTTCAGCACAGGGAGACAAGGCCAATACACAACATACAAGATACATCCTATGACCAAAGACTTGACTCACTAAATTCCATGCCAGTATCAATGAAAAGACTGAGTGGTGACTTACGTATGATGTATAGAATGTTGTTAGATACCATTATAGTAAATGACCTCAATATAGAATTTAAATCATGTTCAAACAGAGATGCGAAGTCACCCACTACACATTATGGAAAAGCACTTTCATACCACTAAAAGAAAGTCCTTTCTTATCAGTGGTAAACATATGGAATTCTCTATTCTTATCAGTAATGGGTAGTAACTCTGAAAGTCAATTTAAATCTAGATTGGACAACTACTTATCAAGTGTCGAGATGAAGTATTATTAGTAATGGAGTCAACTGTGGGTCTATGGCCTTCTCAGCTCCCCAAGACCTTAGTGAAACCTTTGTGTGAACCTTAGTATAAAATAACTCATATAGGCAGTATCAGAAGCAGTAATCAGCAACTAGTGTTGTGCAAAATTGAAATATATAATTATGCGAAATTTTTAGCCTAGGCGAAACAAAATTTTGCCTGGTTTTCCAATTTTGCATAATGGCGAAATTTCTCGTAAAATGCTTTGGTCAGCCAATTTTTCCAATTAATGCTGAAAATTTCACCTTGTGGTTCAATTTTGCTGGTGTAACTTCCGATTTTGCCAGTGAAATTCTGCTGCAAAAGCAAAATTTGCAAAGCAGTGTGGGCAAATGGGTCAAATATCATGTGCAGCTTGTTTACAGCTCATTCTGCTGCATGTTGAGTAGGAGAGCAGTCTGTTGTGGTGCATCAGAGCCAATAATGCCTTTTAAAACATCTTTAAAACTTGTTTTTCCAGAGCTAATTGCTCCAAAATATACAGTTTTTTTCCTAGTGCTGCTAGGGAACATTTTCTAATTTTGTGGATTTTTCCATAGCACTTAGTTTAATTAGATTTTACTTTTGTCTGTGTCTTTGAAGGAGTTGAGTGGGAGTGGGAGGAGTAGGAGTGTAAACCAGTGCAGGCCATTTCTAGCCTTTTACAAACAGATTAATCATGAATTGTAAGTTATTTTTTACTGTTGTTTCTTATTAATTTTGTTTTATCTTGACAATTTTTTTCTCTGAAAAGTTACTCTGTCCTGTCTGAGAGTTCCTGCTGCTGTTAGCATGTGTTGCATATAGCATTCTTCCACTTTTAGTTGTGATTGTAAATTCTAAAGTTTTAAACACAGAGAGCTGATCTGTTATTTTATTTTTTGGTTGTGGTTAGTTCTGTTTGCTGGAATGTTAACTTGTGTCACTTAAACTGTGAAAATCAACAGTTCTATTTTTTTTTGTATAGAAACTTAAGCACTTTTACTTGATCACTTGAACTTGTCCATTTACAGTTTCACTGCTTTGTTGAACTGCTCCCCTGTATTTTATTGCTGGAGCTTGCCTCTGCACATTGTGCGGTGTTTCTCTTTTAGTTGACTTACCTTACCCTTTCTCTGTTACAGCATTGTTTGTTTAACACCTGATGCGGGCAGTATAAAAAACTGTATATTAATATAGTAGTTTTCAAGAGATGGCTTGCTGATCCTTCCTATCCAGACCACTCCCATATTGTGGTACTTGTCTTCGTTGATGTTTTTTGGTTGTCTCTGCCCTTATATAATAAAAACAAATCCTGGTAAGTAATAACACATTACAGTATTTAAAGTCAGTGACTTGTGCCCTTTTTCTTTGTGTGAGTTGCTTTACTTCCTGTTTGGGAAAAGAAAAAAGTGACCTTTTTGGTTTTACTAGAATAGGCTACCTACCGTATACAGTATTAGTTGTACTCTAAGTGCTGCTATCTGTCCTAATTGTGTTTGGACTTGTATGGAAGCCAGTACTATAGATGTGATGTGTGAGGTGTTATTCATACAGTTAGTAATACATCCTTTCTTGATTTACTTCCAGAGAAAGGCAAAACTTTAAAGCAGCAGCCAGCAAAAATGCCTGCTGAGAGACAATCCAGTACAGGGGGAAACATGGTAGGGGGGATGAGGGAGCTATAAAGTCTGCTGAAAAGAGTACAGCTTCAGTTCCAGTTCCCCATAGCAGTCAATGCACATGTATATCTGCATCAGTGTCTTCTGCTGTGGGCTCTGGTGGTACGGTAGGTACCAACAAAGGAGCTGTTGGCAGTACTGGCATTCCTGTGTCTTACTTTTTTAAGGCTCAAACAGTGTGGAATGATGACAGTGAGAAGAAAGGAGGCACTGACAAAAGCACAGAAACAGTGTTCCAGGAGGAGTGTGATAAGTCTGTTGGTGTGACTGTACCTGTTCCTGCAGGAGTTGGTGATGATAGTGTTCAATCAGAGTCTAACAAGCCTGGAGACAGGGATAGTCAGGGATAGCAGGACCCTGAGATGGTTGCAGAGAAAGAAAAAGGTGCAGTGCTGCAAGAGGACAGTGATAGGGAGGAGGAGGAGGAGGATAAGGACATCATCGCTTTTGGTGGTGCTGCTGACGAATGGGATGACTAAACATGGGAGCCTGAGTTAAAAAAGGCCAAGAGTGATGTAAGCCATTTACATGCACAGCCCATGGGTGGTCAGTCTGTTAACAAGTCTATTAGCAAACCTCCAAGCAGTCAAGTCACCCCCCCAAAAAAGTACTCTCATAGAAGTGATGAGAGCAGCCCAAAAAACACACATGCTTCCACACCTATTTCTGAACTATCCCAGACCCAAAAGCATCTGAAGTCCAGAGGTCAAAAGTCCCTAGTTTGGGACTTTTATGTGCTTGATCCTGCTGATGATATCATAGCGATATGCCAACTTAGTCAAGTACATGTTAATCGGGGGAAAAAGGGAAGCCACATAGGCACCGGTGGCCAACACACCTACCTGAAAAACAAGCACCTGCTGAGATGGCAGCAACACCAGAAGGATGCCAAAGCTGTTGATGGCATCTCCCTAAGCAAGTTAAATGTAGCAGAGCAAGAAGGGGGGGCAGAGTGGGTCAGTGGTGGATGAGGGGGGTGAGCAATCCTCTGCTCTCTTGAGTAGTGGGCATATCAGTGGAGGTGCCAGTCCCTTGAGTCAGAAAAGTGCACCACCACACCCACAAGTAACCAAAATAACTTTTTTTCATTTGCTCTACACAGTCCCAAGAGTCAAGTGTTAACCCTAAAAAGAACATCATTGCTGCCACAAGTACAGCATTCTAGTCGAACAGCCCCAAAGATGCAGCCCACTCTGAAGACTATCCTTGAGCGAAAGACAAAGTACCCCCCAATCATGCTGCTGCACAAGAGTTAAGTGCTGCCACTGCTGAAATGCTAACCATCAATTTGTTGCCATTCTCATTTAAGGAGAATGTTGGTTTTCGCAAGTAGATGTCCCTTGTCCATCCCAAATGACAGGTTCTATTGCGAACATACTGTATTTTAATAAGCGTGCCATTCCAGAGTTGAACAGTAGAGTAGCTGATTCCATTTGACATGCTTTGAAGCATAGTGTATCACAATATATCTATCTTAGCATGGCTATGTGGACCAGTGGACAAAGAGCAGCAAGCTAGTATCTATTAATACCAGCACACTGGGCACAGTTGGCTGGGGTGGTACTTGATTTTGGGCCTGGCAAACCTGCATAAAGCAAAACTGTGGTGGTAGCAACACACTTGGTATTCGGCAGCATGTGACCTTGAGTATGACAAGTGTTGCTGGTTCTCACACAGCTGAGAAAATGCTTAATGTTCTGCTGTTGGAGACTGATGGGTGGATTCACGTACAGTCATTCATAGCAGGATTCATCGCAAGTGATAATGGTGCCAATGTAGTGAAATACATTAGCAATGGTGGTTTTTTCAGGGTGCCCTGCCTGGCACACTGCCTTAATCTTGTTGTTCAGTAGTTTCTCAACCATGTGGACATTAAGGAAACAGTTACTGTCACCTGTCACATCTGTGTCCACTTCACCCATTCTGCAAAGGCTCGTGACCATCTATGTGAGCTACAGCCCAATAATAATCTGCCTCAGCACCGTATGAAGCTTGATGTTGTGACCAAGTGCATCTCTACACTGTACATGCTTGACCGGCTGTATGAACAGTATAAGGCTGTGTCAGAATACCTGTTGGTGCACACCACCTGTGTCAGTACTGGAGTGTCCATCGCTCTAACAGAATAACAGTGGTGCCAAATGGATGGGCTAATATACGTTCTCCATCCATTCAAGCATGCTACACAAGCAGTGAGTGGGGGCACTGCTTGTATAAGTCAATTCATACCCCTCTTATGTGTGCTGAGGCAGACACTAGTTAATGTCTGACACCAGATTGAGGCAAGTGGGGATCATGGCTGTTGTGATCTAATGGATCACATGCTCCATGTGCTGAACACAAATACCCATGTAGCTGACATTTTACCGTCGGCTGACTTTGCAATCACCACCATGCAGGATCCATGCTATAAACGTGGCCTGCCTTCTATAATTGAAGGAGGTCATCAGCGAGTACAAAAGTTGACAGAGAATCTCATTAGAATGGTACATGCTGCACAAATGAAAAAGGCATGCACTGCAGTGAAATCAGGTGTTGCTACAGCCACCAGCAGCTCAAAGGCAACCAAATCCAAAAAAATGGGCAAGGTACAGCAGAAAACAGCAAGCAATCCCATTTGGGATATTCTCTTTCAGGTGGGAGTGGAAGATATGCAGGAAAAGGAGGAGGAGACAGATGAGGAAACTGGACTCTGGGCAGCAGAATGAATGGTGGAGGCCTACATGGGGGACCCAAAGCACCTTGCCATTACTGACGAGCCACTACTGTATGGGAACAGCAAAATGACTGACTGGCCAGCACTAACATTGGTTGCTATGAAATACTTGAGCTGCCTATCATCCAATGTCAGTGTAGAACACGTGTTTAGTGCAGTTGGGGCCATTGTGAGTGACTGTAGGACCAATTTGTCACCCAAGAATGTGTCCATACTAACATTCATCAAAATGAATGAAAGGCACATTCCACACAACACTGTGACTTTAGTGGTGTTGCCACAGGAACTGTGTCTCGGTGATGAAAATCCCTCGAGTAAGGCATCCACCAGCAGTGAGGTGGATGAAGTAACAATGGTGAGAGAATTTCCA
This sequence comes from Neoceratodus forsteri, assembly GCA_016271365.2. Taxonomy (NCBI): domain Eukaryota; kingdom Metazoa; phylum Chordata; order Ceratodontiformes; family Ceratodontidae; genus Neoceratodus; species Neoceratodus forsteri. Next base: position 843,211,712 of record CM057455.1, read on the forward strand.
CCTGGTGAGAACTCCAGTTTTGAAGGCTGTGAGGGGTGCTTCTTAGATGATGTGGTAGTGGAAAAAGACTGAGTTTACTCGAAGGCTACCCCCTAATCCACTTTCAGCTCAGTATAGTGTTATAACTTATTTTTAGCTATGTACCATTGGATTGGTTAGGGTAATGTGTTATCTGCTGCAGTGTGAATCAGTTTCTCTTGGTCACCCTTTGCCGCAACCTGTTGTTTGGTCCCCACCAATACCCCAGCCTATATAAAGCAGCAGCAATGAAATTACCATAAATATAATTTGAAAGATTACAGTTATAATGTTTGCTGCCCAAAATATCAAGATACACATTTTACTTTTCATGTCAACCATCAAACCCATCTTACAGGAAGATATGTTGTCTTAATGTCGTTAAAAGTGCCCATGCTGGCACATGCCACAACGAGACCCCCCCACCTGACACACCCATGTACTCCATGCGACCAAGAAAATATTTTCTGCCATTACTGTTGGTGAAATGCTGAAGAACCCTGGCTCCTAGTACAAGTAGTGTATAACTGTAACACATTTATTCAACCATTAACACCATAAGTTGAACAAAGTTTGAGAAACGGTGAATGGTGGCCATCTTTAATGATGCATGTCATTAATTAGAAAAGTAATCATGAAAAGTCTTAACAATTTACAACATTCAATTCCCCCAAAAAGATTACATACGCTATACTACCAGGTTAATGATCTTGTACAGAAACTGTGATGGTTCTTGGAAGGCGGGGGGGTCAGGGCAAGTGGAGGTGCTTCCAGATTTTCATGATTACTGCAGCTATGCCACCTCAAATGATTAGATAAGACATTAGCCCCCTCCAGCTAATTATTCACTTAACACCATCTCAACTATCCATTTCCACATATAGTTCCTCGCTGGATGTGGGTGGTGTTTGCTCGTTAATGGTATGGACACCAGTGGCCAACATAGCAGTTCAAGCAACACCCTCTGTTTTCCATGCAACACAGCTCCTGCAGGGCCTGTATGGATGTAGTCATCACAGAGAGATAGGATGGAACCTCAACAGAGGAAAATGACCTAAGCAAGACCAGAGATAAGAAAAAATTATGAATACCTGTCAATCTGCATATCTGGTTTTAGCAAGCAAATTAGTACAAGAAAAGAAAAATAATTATACTTGTCATACCCTGTGATGTCATTAAACTGCGAAAATTGCCCCAAGAAGGAAAATGCTGGGTGGGACACATGATTCCAGACCATGATGAAGCACAGTAGCAGGCATTGCCCTTCCCTATCAGTACTGCATACCTGAAAAAAAAAAATTAAAAGAAGAACACATTTTGAGGATTGTAAAAAGTTCCAGTCCCACCCCTACCACCAACATCCCCCCCACAGAAGACCATACAAAATGAAGAAATACTTACCTCGGGGACTGTGAAAGTGGAACCATTGCATAATTAAATAAATCCTCCAGATCTGGTTGAGCAGCAGCAGGAGTGAGAGTTAACTTTGCCAGAATTCCTGGTGTTGACAAAAGCAAAAAAGAACACAATTAGTATCAAACTCAGACATCCAGATGGCAGTATCAGACTTACCCCACTAGTAATGAAAATTTCAAAACTTACCATCTGCATAGGGAAATGTAGTGCATTTCAACATCCCTGGATCCTAATCCAGGTCTGGCATGATGATGTCATCCACATCACACTGAAAAATAATATAAAAGCATTACAAACATATTAGAACTCAAGACACCACAATACCAACCCACCAATACCCTTATCTTGCACAGGAAAAAAAATAAAGGCAGATACTTACGTGTTCAGCAGCAGCAGTATGGACTCTGTGAAGATGATCCACCCTCAACCATCCAAAACATTACTTCTTGTAGCAACTTGGCAAGTAGTAGCCAGAGACAGCAGCAGGCAGCAAGCTACAGTGCCAAAAAATGTAATTCACTCCCCACCGCCAGGTAAGTTGCAACCACAGAGTCAGTCAACACAGCCAATATTAGTTGCAAATCTCTAGCCAAGGAATTTGAGTTAGTTTCGCTGAGTCTTCATCTCCCCTCCTCGGAATGTATCACTATCCTAGGTGGCTATAGACCCCCGTCTGGTGGTGATGAAGTCCTTAATCTTTTGAAATCCATGTTCGCAGATGCAAAAACTGAAACAATATTTCTAGGAGATCTAAATATGGACTGGCTGTCACCTAAATCACATGGCCTCAAATCCTTTGTGACGAGCTAGGTCTTGGGCAATTAGTCAGAGAACCTACTAGGAACAACACTCTAAATACTGCCAACAGTTCCATTCTAGATGTGGTACTAACCACCCATCCACACAAAATATCTCATTTGGCAGTGTTTCACAACGACATGAGCGATCATGGAATTGTTGCTTGCATAAGATCTCAAATTAAGGCCCAGCACGCACCCATCTTTATAACAAAAAGATCCTTCGCAAATTCAGTGCAGTAAACTTTTATCTGACCTGAGCATGATCAGATGGAAGATTTTACCTAGATGTCAACAAGGCAGCTTGCATCCTAATGAAAACTCACTACAATAATAAATAAGCATGCCCTTTCATCAAAGTAAGGGTATGGAACAATTCCAATCCCTGGTTCACCTCTGGATCTCAAGGCAGCCCTTATAGCTCGAGATAAGCTCTGGGCTAAAGCTAGACATTCCAAAGAATCTTCGGATTGGCAGGCCTTTAGAACAGCCAGGAATAACTGTGTGAAAAACTTCGCTCTGCTAAAGCTAACTATTATATTTCTACTCTAGAACAAGCTAAAGGTAACCCTCATAAAATATGGAAGACTATCAAAGCTATAGAAGGACAGCCGCTAGGCCTCTGTCCCAACAAAGATAGTTGCAAGAGCGGCAAGATTGTGGAAAACAAGTCCCCTAATCCTGGAGGAACTTAACTCACTTTTACACAGCTGGATTAGCTTTTGACTTGTCACCATGCGATGCTGGTGCTGCGGTGAGCCAGCATACCCTTCCTCCACATCTAGTCCTGGACCCAGTCCTTCCAACTGCACGAGATAACTTATAAAGAAGTAGAAGATTCTCTTCTAACTTAGACACCAAAAAGTGCAGGGGACGATGGCTTGGAACCCTTTTTCCTAAGGTCAGGCTATGCCCATCTCACTGCCCCACCTCCACATCTTCAATCTTTCCATTACATCTGCTGCCAGCGGCCCCTGCTGGACATCAGCACATATCCTCCTCTATTTAAATCTGGTGACCCATGCGATGTAAACAACTATAGGCCTATCTCCATATTGCCTATCTTTTCTAAAGTTCTTGAAAAACTGATCCATATTCAGTTAAAATCTCACTTGGAAACCTTCTCTCTCATTAATCAGCTCAATCTGGCTTCCGGGCTAATCATAGCACAATCACTGCACTAGCAAAAGTAACCAATGATTGCATCTCTGCTATAGATGCTAAGAAGGTAACTGGTGCAGTCTTTTTGGACCTCAGCAAAGCTTTTGATACTGTTGATCACAAACTATTAGTCAATTGCCTTGCAAAGTTGGTGCCACATACCATACCACCCAGTGGTTCTCTAGCTACCTAACTGGAAGATTCCAAAAGTAAAGACGGAGGCTTTTTTCTGCTGCCTTGCCAGTTGCAAGAGGAGTCCCCAAGGATCCATCTTAGGCCCTATCTTGTTTTCTCTGTACATCAATGACTTAGATGCTAACATATCTACATCCAATCTGCACTTTTTGCAGATGATACTGTGTTGTATACTTCTGGCTCATCGTTATCTGAAGTCAAGGGAGTGCTTCAGCGGACTTCGCACAACTTGAGCATAATTTAATAAAGGCAAGCTTCTGCTCAATGCCAAGAAGACTAAAGCGATGATATTCTCCTCGCAGTGCTGTCTCAGGTCACTCAATACTCTTGCCCAAGACTTCATTGTCACCACGCTAAATGAGCCTCTGGAAGTTGTAACCAAATTTAAATATCTAGGTATCTGGATCGACAATAAATTATCTTTCTGTGACCACATCAAGATGTCTCTAAAGGTTAAAAGCAGGTTGAGTTTCTTCAACAGAAATAGCCCCTTTTCCCCTCGGAAACCGAGCAAGCTTGACAGGCCACTTTTCTCCCCTACTCGACTATGGCGATGTAATTCCATTCCCTCCACCACTCTTGCAAATCTAAGTAAACTGACATCCTTTATCACCGCGAGCGTTACGGTTCATTACCAACCCCTCACCGTTCTCACCACTGTGACTTATATGCAGCTGTTGGTTGGACATCCCTTACTACTAGACGCCTGCTCCATGCTGGGCTATGGACTCTTAAACTGCTCCTGCAGAAATTGCCAAGCTATCTCTCTTCCTTATTAGTATCTCACATAGTGCATACTCGTTAAGAAAATCTGACTTTATTATGCTTGACATACCAAGGAGCGGACTTCCTTTGGTAAACGTGCTATTGCATATGACCTTCCTCCATTTGGAACCAATTACAAACCATGGAAACTAACTAGCACAGTTTCAATAAACTTCTACAAATCGCTAAGCTCAGCTAAAATAAAAGACAACCTGTAACTGCTCACTAAGTCTCTTCCTTCTCCATGTGTGCCATATTTATCCACTGGTAAAGTATAATTGATTTGTCATATTAACTGCTTTCCTTCCCCTTCTCCTGGCTTTATCTTTTGCTTACGCCCACTGCTACTCTATCAAATCTCTCCTCCTCTCATATCAGTTGTAGACTGTTGTTTGTTCTAGCTGCCAAAATACTGTATATTTGATTTGATTTGATTTGATTAAATCAAATCACACCAGTCAGCATGTTTCATTTATCAGTATGCGACCTATAAGTCGCTTCCCTGTCTCATATCAATGTTTACCACCTGCGGTCACCCTGTGTGGTACCCTTGTATGTATATCCAGCCTGCATCATGTAATGTGTATTTCATGTATATACTGTTATTACCTATCTGTGTTTGTACTTTAAGTGTTTATGTCACAGGACCTCCTTGTGAATGAGCTTGCTCAATGGAGTTTTCCTGCAATAAACTTGAACTTGAACTTGAACAATCAGGACAGCAGCATAGGGAAATGACAATTCTGCATTTCTGTCTTAATCAATTGAAAAGCAGCAGCAGGAGGAAACAATTGCAAGTAGCAGCAGAATTTTGCAGGAGGAATTCATTTTCTCTGCATGGCACCCCTTTTCATGTCCCTGAGGTGGTGGCACAGCATGTACCATAAGGACTGACAACAGATTTCAGTCTCCACTTTATGTACCATTTCTTCTGTAACATTTCTGGACATGTACCGCCTGTTCTGCACTCACAGAAACAAGATTCAGCATGAAATCAATGTAAACAGTGGACCAAAGACCATGTTTTGGTTCAGGTGGTGGCTTGGGTGTTATATAACAACATGGCTGAGACCTGATTTCTGTCTGAATTTACTGTAACATTTTTCTGGAAACATTTCTGGACTTGTAGGTCCTTTTTGGCACCAGCATCACTGAGTTTCAGGGTGAAATCATTGGTAAACAGGGCCCAAAACAACAATTTAATGTCTAGTGGTGGTGGTTGGGGGGGCAACATCATGACTCTGACCATATTTCTGTCTCCATTTTATGTACCATTTTACCAATACTTATGTAAGTTATGTATTTATGTAACTGTTTCTATGACTGTTGTGTATGAATTCAGACTGATGCTGCACACAGCCATAGCAACTGCCACCAGCTCTTACCACAGACAACAGACAACAACATCACAGAGCTTTGGGAAGAAATGTTTGTTCACATGAGCAAATTACTATATCTGACATTTGTGGATAGGAGGAAACATACAAATAAGAAGTAACATAAAAGGAGCATGAAGGTACACAGTTTGCGGGCACAGTACTACAAGTTGCACATTGCATACCTCCACTGGGAAATTGGCAATGCTATCAGCTGCTTCGTTATGTCTTGATTTGTGTAAACCATAAACGTATTTGTTACCCCTTCCTATGTAAACTCTATGGGCCGGATATTCAAAAGGGTTTCGCCATGCGCAAGTCCGAAAGTGCGCCATTCTGCGATATTCAGCAGGGGGCAGTTGCCCACCGAAAACAGGCTGAGCAACAGCACAATGCAAATGAAGGCATGCGCAACCGAAGGGGGTGGATCCATGCATAAAGAGCGCAATGCGAAATTCAAAGACTTGCGCAATGCACAAGAGCAGAACTGCCAGAAGTTGCGCCCCAGCGGAAATGAGCCAAAATAAAAAGGCTCAAGGAAGAGGAGCAAGAACGTGACAGGGAAGACACATGAGGCAGAGAGACAGAGAAGGCCAGAGCAACAAACAGTGCAGGCCAGGGAGTGCACAGGACAGAAGAGGGGCAAGGGAAGGTGTATGGGGCCACAGAGTGCAGAGACCAGTAGGTGTACCAGGTGCAGTGGAGGTAGCAGTCAGGACAGCAGAGGTAACAGAGCAACATCAGCCGGGGGGGTCACAAGCCAGGGAGATTGACAGTGCCAGCTTCCACATGGAAGCTGTAATGAGGGGGGTGAGAATGCATGCTGCAGGGGGACATGGCCGTGGAAGGGCCCGTCGGCAGTATGCCCCCAACAGGCAGTACCGTGCCCGCATCAGCTTTGAGCTGTACACAGATGTAGAGATTGTGGGCCGGTACTGCCTGAACAGGGCAATACTGAGATGGCTCTGTGAGCTGTGCAGTGATGTGATGCAGGCACCCTCACGATGGAGTCACGCTCTGTTGGTGGAGACCAAGGTGATAGCCTGCATGTGCCTGCTCACCACGGGCACCTTCCAGAGGCCGACAGGGGACACCACAGGCATCACACAGTCAGCCCACATCGCATCCTCACCCAATTCCTCAGCGCACTGCTGCCACATGCTGCGGACATCCATTTCCCAGCACCGCGGCAGGCGTAGCAAACATGCAGGGTTCAACAGGGTAGTGCGTATGTCTGGCATGCTGGGCCACAGACTGCACCCATGTGGCCATCGCATGCCACCTGGCCCCGATGGGGCTGCATATAGGAACAAGAAGGGCTATTCCAGTGTCAACTTCCAGGTGATGTGTGATGCCACTGGGCGCATACTCAATGTCTGTGCCACACACCCTGGTGGAGCACTTGATGCCTTTATATGGTATCAGTCCACACTGTGCCATCGATTGAGAGTGGGACATCCCACAGGCCATCTAGTGGGTGAATACGCTATGTAGGAATTGCAACGTGGGGCAAGGTGGGAATGCCACAGGTGCCATGGCAGTGGCACACAGGGATATTGGCAATATGGACCTGAACATGATACTCATCTCCCATCTCCACACAGGTGACGGCGGATACCCACTCCGTCCCCTGGCTGCTCACACCATACCAGCCCCATGACCCCATCACAGCAACACTATAATGAGGCACATGCCGCAACACGCAACATCATCGAATGGGTGTTTGGGATGCTCAAGGCATGCTTCCGATGCCAGACACCTCGGCGGTGCCCTACAGTACAGCCCATCAAAGGCCTGTGGGATATTCCTGGCCTGTTGTATCCTGCACAACATGGCCAAGACTGTGGGATAGCCATTCAGGTCGAGGAGAGGACAGCGATGGGGGCATGGCGGCGCCAGTGATGATGGTGATGAGCAGCCCCCTTGGACCGGCTGGGACCCGGACTGATCCGGCAGGCCCAGCTGCACTGGGACACCATCGCGGAGGCATTAGCCATGACACAGGTAAGTCAAGGGCCATGTGCAACCAACACTGTCCTGGCGCAACCCACAGGCACACAGTGTAACACCAGGGGTGCATGATGACAAGGGGAGTGGAAGGGACCAGGCACACAAACACACCATCGGGGAGGCGAACAGTCATATGGACACACACACACACACACCAGGCACAAAGCATGGGCAGGTGCACAGCAGAGCAGGAACAGACATGGCAAACACACAGATCCACGGACCACACCACCACCTGTACTGTCGAAGTCGTGTGTCAGATGCTGAGCACCCTTGCAGCTTTGTACAGTACAATGCAGGCATCATCATGCACCGCATCTGGCGGACAGCAGTGGGATGGTGTGCAGGTAGTCTATGTCGCCAGCGTGATGTGCAGGGCACCCACAAGTACTGCCCACCCCATGCAGCACAGTGCACACAGGGCAGCACCAGATAGGGCCCACACTGGGGAGACAGGTCAGTCATGTTGCACCATTCCCACGGCCACAGCGGATGCGTGGTGGCCCGCCATGAACCAACAGCACTGGCAGGCTGAGCAGGGGCCACATGGGGTGGCACCGATGGACGCCAGGGTCTACTGTCAGCGACCTTGTCCGCGTGGGGTCTGTAGTATGCCAAACACCACCTGCACCAGGGGTGCTCAGGATGCCCAAGCAGAACCCGGTGTCGACAGGCTTGGTATGCTGCGATGCGGGGAGAGTGGTAGGCGTGCTGTGTGGGGTGCGGCGGTACAGGGAACCTTCTTGTGTGCCCAATGCAGCCTACAAGGCGACCAATGCCTGGGTCTGCCTGTCAATGGCGGTCACATCCATCTGCATATGGAAAATCTCTGCACGGGCCAGAGCACAGTCCCTGCTGTGCCACTCCACAGCCACGCACAGTGCCTCCATGGACGTTGCAACCCGCCTTTGCTGCTGTACTTATTCCTGCAGCAGGCGGGTGTGCTCTTCAAATGGGTACTCTGCCACAACGGTATCCTGTCCCCCAGGGTATGGATGGTCCTGATGCTCAACACCCCTTGAGGGTGGGCGCTGTTCACCAGGACCAGGAATGGGCATATCAAAGGGTGGTGGGCATGTGTCACCACTGTACACTGTACCCCCAGACCTGATGGGTGACTGCTGCTGCTGCCCCTCCAACCGCTGTGCCCCAGGGACCACTCATTCCATGCTGTGGCCACAACAGTGCCAGACTACTGCACAGCCACGGTTCTGCCCCACGGTGCTGACAGGCACAATCTGGGACTGTGCTGACATGCTGGCACCTGCGTTGGAACCAGCTTCTTAGGGGCGCGTGCTGGCCTGCTCTGTGTCCGTCATGGGACACACACATGTCACTGCCCATTGCAGTCCTTGCATCAGCAATGGTGCAGGTATGTGCTACAGCCACAGTCATAGCATGCTGGCATGCTTGCATGCCAGACTGCTGAGACACAGGCTGTGCACCCCCCGCACCCGACTCACCGACTCCAGAGTTGGCAGCCCGGCGTGCATGCTGGTGCAGTGCATGCTGGCTGGTGAAAGAGGTGGATGGACCCTCCTCCATGTCCAGCAGGTCTTCCTCACTGCCTGGACCCACCACCACCATCCCCTGAAGATGAACAGGATCTGTAACAGAAAGACAGGACATGTGAGTGCATGTGAACAACCTTCCCCCCCAAACACCACCACCATGTCATACCGTGCAGTGATGGGCTTCCACCTGTCTGGAATCCACCTCCTGGTACGCCCTCAATAGCACTCCACTGCATTGATGCAGCCAGTCGGTCCTCAGCCAGTGTCAGCTCCACCACCGCTGGCTGGCCCCCGCCTGTGCCAGCACGTGCCGCCCTGAGGACTGCCACCTTCTCCTTCACCCTCCTACGGTCTGTCCCTATCTTCTATTTGCATTCCTTCATGGAGCGCTGGTGGCTTCTGTGCAGGTTCACTGCCTGAGTTACCCCCTCCCATGCAGCCACATGGGCCTGAGGGATGCTCCGCCATCCACTCAGTAGTGGTTCCTCCTCCAGGTAGGCCTGGAAGAGGGCCTCTGTCTCCACTGTGGTGAAGTTGGGCCTCCTCCTCCGCCCCACCATCCTCACCTCACCTTAGGCTCTGCTCGGTCATGTCGATCTGTGGGTGGGAAGTGGACACCTGTCACTGTGCAGTCTGAGCGTTATCCCATGACCATTGTCCAGAACATCACACAGCATGCAACCCACCTCTCACCTGCAGTAACCGAATCTGCCAGCGAGCTCAATGTCACACATTTATAGCACAATGCATGCAAATTAGGAGTGGAGCAACTGTAATGAGATGAGAGTGCGCCACTGCACCTTTGAATGGCTGATCAGATGATTTGCATGTGTCGGCTGAATATCGCGCCCGTTGTGCTGCATGTCTGGTTGAGCAGGCTGAGCCAATGGCGCAGATCTGTGACTGTGGTACACTGCATTAGCATGCCCAGGTAGACGCATGGCGTCTGCCGTGCTGATGACGTGCTGTGCGCAATCGGCAATTCAGGCCATGGCCACCATTTTGCCAGTGGCGCTACAGCAATGGGCACCATATGGCGCTGTGGCACTACTGCGCAATAGTCCACTGTGGCGCTGGCATGCAGGTGACCAGTCGCGCAGGATGCATAGATGTCAGATGGTGCTGTGGTGGCCTTGCTTCGCAGACCCCTGACCTGGTGTCGACCTTTGCCCCTGGCTGTTGGCGCTGCCATGTATGCGGCTTTGTTGCGCTGTTTGGTGACAGCACTATGTGAACTGTGGCGCTATAGAACGCGATTGGGACCTATGGTGGTCTATTGTGCAACATTTTCACGTGGGGTTGCCGCTGCGGCGCCATGTGCCTGCTGTACGACTGCGATTGTAGCGCCGGGAAGCTCCCCAGTGGAGTCAGGTGGAGGTGGCCAACCTGGTGGCCCTGGTTGAGCCCACTTTGGGGCACTGTTTGGTGATCAGCCCTCACCATGCCCGCACCCATGTGTGGGCTGCAGGTGGCCACTGACCTGGTGAGGTCACAGGGCGGTGCCGGTCTGTGGAGCAGTGCAGGCACAGATATAGTGACCTCCGCAGGAGGGAGCCGGACGTGCTGCAATGCCTCAGGTCACGTGCCAGGAGTGGCGTTGTGCCTAGGCCAGGTGGGTGTACCATCTATGCACCTGTATTCTCCGTAGGGGTGTGACTGTGTTTTGGTGGTGGTGCATGGGGGATGGCTCTGCCATGGTTGGCTGTGTCAGTGTGTGCAGGTGTGAGATGCATGGGTCTGGCTGTGTGGGCAGGCACACTCACTGGGGCAGGGGGCAGTCTGCTTTGGGGTCACACTGATTTTTTTCTCAACATTTGTCACCCATGGGCCTGGCGGAGAGGATGCAGGCCCAGGCTGAGGAGGGCCGTGGCAGGGCCCAGGTGGTGGCCGGATGAGGCATGAGGGGTGGGCCACAGCGGCAGCAGCAGCAGCAGCAGCCACAGCTGCTTGATGAGTGTGAGTGTCATTACATCATGGATGCTATTGCATGCTGGAGGGGGTGGGCATGACCACCAGCCATGGACAACACAACCATGCACTATACAGGTGACAGTCATCACTGTCCAGTGTCACTGCACATCTGTGTGTGCGTCACTGGTGGTCCATGCATGCACTGGGCACATGGCTGTGGAACTGGCATCCCACCACATTGCCACGTCACTTGACAGCCTTGTTTGTGCTGTGATGGACATGGGCAGTGTGTGTGTGCAGTGGTGCACATAGCTGGTGCTGCCTGGATAGGCGTGTCATGTGCATGGTCACTGTGGGTGGGTGCATACCATCACAGGTGCGGGACACTAGGCTATATGCCTTGCAGGATGGGTGGTGTTCAGGGTTGTGGACAGTCACAGCCAATGACTGTGTTCCCTTTTCCTAGGTCTCAGCATCCTACGCCGGATGGGCCATGCCCTCCAGTGGCTGACGAGGGTGTCTGTCGCGACACATGACCTCCTCAGGGACATGCAGTGCCATGGGGTCAGGCGACGTCAGAGGAGACGGGAACAGCAACAGGCAGCAGGAGACCAGCCTGCCAGGCACTGAATTTGCTTCTCCTTCCCACTTCACCCATCCCTCCCACCCTGCCTTCCCTCTCCCAGTTGTTCACCCCTACCCTACCCACCTACCTTGTATCTCTACCCCCCCTTGTCTTGTACATATCTGTATATAGTTGTGTTATTGGTCTTGGTGTTGTACATATCTTTTCAATATATATATATATTTTGTTATGAATACTGTGGTGGTCTCTGATTTGCAGCTGGCTATGGTTGCTCAGTTGCAATGGTGTGCATGCCATCTGGGGTGGTATGGTCCTGGGTATGTGTGTGTGTGTGCGCATGTGTGTGTGTGTGCATGGGGAGGTGTCTCCGGTGTGGGAGTGACTTTCAGTCGGTCTTGCCATCTGCTGCCGCCCACTACTGGGTGCCCAGGGTGTGTCTGGCTTGTATGGTTCAGTGCTACATGAGGTTGCAGTGTGCCGGGGGGATGCATGGTGTTTACTGCAGTGCCAGTCACTGCACATGGGTGGTGTCTTGGGGTCACGGTGCAGGGTGTGCTGTGCAGAAGGGGAGGCTGATGTGCACTGTGGTTGTCGACCCCCTGTGTGTGGAAGTCTCAGCCTGCCAGTGGTTGTGCTTGGGCGTCATGGCCCTGCTGTGCTTTGTTGGCTTGTCCCCATGGGCCAGTGGATCATCCATCCCTCCCCCAGTGATGCTGTGCTTGGGGTGTGCGGGTGTATTGTTAGTTCTGCAGTGTGTTTCTGTGCCCATGTGTGGCATGGCTGGTGGTGGGCCCCAGCCTGCCTCCCTGGTTGTGCAGTTCCATTGCTCTGCTGGTGGGGGGCTCTGCTTGTACTATGGCACCTCTGGACTGCTCAGCTGGGCTAGCCTTGTTGCGCTATGGCGCATCATTTCTGCTCAGCTTCCCCTTCCTGGTTGTGCTATGGCGCAGTTTGTGCGATATTCAGACGTTGGCTGCTTGCGCAGTTTGTCTTGCTCCATGTTTGAATATCGCGTCTGTTGCGCATATGCACAACTGACTTGGCTCCTGCTGTTGCGCACTTTTTGGGCGCAGTTTGAATATCCGGCCCTATGTTTGTAGTACAACCCCAGTGTCAATTTGTCTGCTGAAATTATGCCGTTACAACAAAATGTACCTCCTTAAGTGTTGACGATGATCCTTTGTAAACAAGCTCTTAGCTCAAAGGTTTCTAATTCTGAGTTACCAATAAGAAATAAAATAAATACCTTGAGGCCTGGGAGATGTGCAGTGTCAAACTCAGACAGGGTAAGGGTATTCGTAAGGGTATTCATAGCAGACAGAGGGGAAAGGGAGGGAGCATAAACATTACATAAAACATAACAAATTAGATTGAAAACCACTGGACAAGATAAGAAAAAGAACAAAGAGGATATAGAAGAGAAACAGGACAGAAAAGTGTTTTTTTTACTTTAATTGTTTTGGTGTTTTTTTAAGGGGTGCAGAGAAAGCAGTCTGAGACTTGGAGAAGACAAACAAACAAAAAAAAATAGGTGCACTACTCACGTCCACCAAATTTTCCACAGCTGCCACCACCACCACCTCCATAATGCAGCTCTGCCAGCAGGTCCAAGACCTTCTTTTGGTCCTCCTTTATTTTATAAAGGTCTCCCCTGACCTCTTGGTGGAACTCATCCAACTGCTGTTGGAGTCCCTGCACCTCCATGAGCACTGCCACCAACTTTTGGCAAATGGCGCCAGGTACTCCATCCTGACAACCTGACCTACTGGGGGAGCTGCTGCTGGCTGAGAGGATGCCACTGCAGAATCAGGTGCATCATGTCAGTGCCACTGCAGATGGGTGGGAGATGTATAACTCCTCCTGGACTCCAGCTGCTATCTCCTGTTGTAACTACTGAAGTGCCCCCTGGGCTGCCGAATGTCTTCCTCCTGGTCAGCTCCTTTGCTGCCTCCTGCTGCAGCTTCTTGCTGCTGGGAGAGCCAATTTATAGCATTGTGGTGCAGCAGGTGGCTTCTCTGTCTACTCATCCCATTGTGGGACCCTCCCCCCCCTTGCTTCTTTTGCACAAATGCTGCAGATGACAAGTGTCATCTGAAACCTTTGTGGAAAAAAAGGACCACACTAAAGAGAACTTGGGGAGGCCCTCTTCATCTAATGTCCCAGCAGGAGCCACCTCATCCAAGACCTGCTGCTGCTACTGCTGCTGCTCTTGCTGGAGGGGTGTAGGCACAGGCTGCACAAGCTCCTGGGGTGGGGCAATGGACTTCTGCTACTCTTTCTAGGCAGGGGACACATGCTGCTGGGGGGTGCAAGGTGATCCTGCTGCTGCTGCTGCTGCTGCTGGAGGGGGACCAGCTGCTGCTGGGGGACAACAGGCACATGCTGTACTTGCTGAGGGTTGCTTGGAAAACATCCACGTGTTAAGGTGGACAGTAGATTCTCCTGGTGGTGCTCCAGCCTTTCTCTCCCTTGCTGTATGGCTCCCAGTCTCAGTCCCTTTTTACATCATGAAAAAAAGTTTTCTTAGTAGAAAACTAAAGAAAATAAATGAAAAAGAAAGATACAGGGAGGGAGTTAAATACACACACACACACACACACACACACTATTAAGATAAAACAATATAACACTAAAGAAAAAGCCCTAACAAAAAATATTTACTTTTCAAAATAAAGTGGGGAACAGATTACAAACAAACACACACAAACACTATATTTTTTGGAAAACAAGCTTTCATGCTCACTCTGTCTCTCTCTCTCTCCTAGTAGGCTACAAAAGCTCTAAAGGAAGTAGATGTAGTCTGGCTTCCTGCCTAAGTACATTCACCCATGTGACCAGCAGTCTGCTAGAGACAGTAAGTCATGTGACAAGCATTTTTCCCCACATTTTCTCCTGATACTAACATAAAGTGAAAATGTACCGGTGAAAGTGAAATTTACTGGCAAAACTGAGAGCAAAATTTTGCCATAAGAGCCCAATTTTGCGAAATGTTTTACGCAGCGATATTGTGATTTCACCAGACTCTCACAGATGAAATTAAATTTCGATGCATCTCTATCAGCAACCAGCCAACATTTCACGTGTATGTGTGCACTTTATAAGGTAGACATTACTTTCTCAAAAAGTAAGAAATTCATTATAAACAACTATATCAATGCATATGTTAGGGTTACAAAGCCATAAATGTCAGGAAATATGGAGATAGGATTTTCAACCCTAATGTCCAGCCCCCTCACCCACCTCCTACCTTCATGGCCCTAGGCCAAGCTACAGTTCTAGGAATTTGCTCTGTGGGTATGCTGCTTCAAGCTACTGATCTAAGACTATGCCCAAAGTGCCTGGAGTAATGTGCATTGAGTATAACCCACAGAGTGTAAACTATAGGTCTGGGGCTGTGCCCCATGAGTTTGTGGCTTCAAGTTACAGATCTGGATCTGTGCCCCATGCATCTGGTGCTTCACATAGGGCCTGTAGGGCCCAGCATAAAGTAGACTGTATGTCCAGGGCCCCATTTTGTGGATATGCTGCCCTGGTAGTGGCCACAATGTTCAGAACAAAGCAAGATACATGTGTGGGGCAGTGCACAACAAAGCAAAATACATGTGTAGGGCAGTACCCAATGGGTCTGTAGCTTCATGAAGGGCCTACTGTACATGGTGCTGTGTAAACTAAGCTGCAGCTCTGGGGTTGTTCCCCCTGGGCCTCTTGCTTTGCTTAGGGAACACAGGTTTGGGGCTATGCTCCACAGGTTTTTTAACCTTGCCAAGACATGTACAGGTCTGGGGCCATTCCTGAAAAGTCTGTTCCCTTGTGTATGGTCCTGCATCAAATAAGACACCTATGTGGTATTTCTGGGGTACAGCCCTAGACCTATAGCTTGAAACAGCAGGCCATTGTGGCATAGTAACAGCCCTGTAAGTTGGCCTTGGATCACAAGTGTAGTGGATAGAGAGAAGGTGAATATTAAGGTTGAAAACCATAACTTAAGCAGAAAAGTCACTACATGCCATAAGTTTGGTGTTAAAATCAGGGGCACAAACTACCAGCAAAAAGATGATGCACCCAAATAACTTCTGTAATAAACCTCACCACCCCACATTGAAGGGAAAGGTGAAAAACTTGTATTAATAAAGAAAAAAGATAAAATTCACAGGCAGACAGTAGGTCAAACATTGCATATTTCACATGTATCAAGTGCTCTACCGAGAGAGAGAGGGAGACAGAGAAAGAGAGAGAGAAAGAGAGAGAGAACTGCATGCAAACTCATCTTACAGTAAAAAACATGGGCATGTTCACCAAGTGCTAATTAGCACATAATTAGCACACCCTTAGAATAAATATCAATTAATTATGTAAATGTATGAGCACTGTTAGAACATATACTTATCATATGAGTGAGGATTATTAAAAATAATATAAACTTCCCCCAAAATAATACACTTAGCACAATGATTGCCCATATGTCCAGGGACATAAAATAACATTCTCCATCCTACAGATGCAATGATTTCAATGGCAGTGCTTGAGTACAGAGTGCTCATTCTGGCACTGCAATTAACAAGCAGTCATCACCTCAGGTGATTATGTAGCTTGATGTCTCCAAAAGGTTGAGGCAAATCAAGTTTTCATTTAGCTTCACACCCATGTAGAGTATATCTACTCTGAGCCACTGCATAATATAAAGTGCACAAAATGAGTAAATACAGTACTAGTATTAAGAATTAATGTCCAGTTTTGAGACAGAACACAAATAGTGATAGTTTACCTCAAAAAGGGGAAACAGCTGAATATATCATTTAATCCTTTATCAGTCATTGCCCATTAGTGACATATAGCAAAAGGATTTTGCTGCAAAATGGTTTGCTCAAATCCATTATCTAGGTCCAGTCCAGACCTTCTCAATCCACATTATGCAAAACTGGTGCTATGGACCCTTTTGCTTCACATGTACCACCAGAGTTGTTACTTTAGCCATGCTCTGGCATCTATCCTGCTCGCTTCCCACTGCACTTGCTGCTTTACTGTTTACACAGCCCACCTTCACAGTGCTGTAGGTCACTCCAAGGAGGAGTCTGTAAATTCACAGAGGAATTGAGGGAGACAGTATTTTTATTGGAGCAAGCACAGCAAAGCATCTACACCACCATTTAATGTGGTCACTCCAGTGCTGATCCCACAACTGAGTCAGATCAAGAAAATGATCCGAATGGCACTTAAGACAATCTGGAAAGTGTCTACATGGCAGTATTTGCAGTGCTCTGCACACTGGTTGATGTGCTGCAAATGAGGAAGTGTAAACAAGGCTTTTGTCTTCACTATTGATAACACTAATGTGCTTTCCAGTCTGCAAATTAATGATGTACTGGGTTGAGACAAGATAGACTGGTGATCCCCAGAGCCTCCTTTCTGTGTATGAAACCAGAGATTGACCCTCCCTTGTATTTGAAATAAACTTATCTAGTACAGAAGCGAATGTTGTTCCTGTGATATCTCAGAATTACTTGAAAGAAATTGAGAAATAAAACAAGATTGAGCAGATTGGGAACGTGAGCAGGACTACATTTACTTTGACAGTGTGTATGGGAAGATAGACTGGAAGTGTTTTGTACTTTTTAGCATGCACTGTTTTAGAGGAAAAGTTGGTACAGGATCATGAGCATAGTGTCTAACTGAGAGTGCATTTAAAATGACGCACAGAGTACGGCCACACAAACAGCAACAGAGAGAACACTTGGCACACAACAAGGGAGCAGTATCAGCAGCAGTGTGTACCCTTAAAGCAGCTGGTCAACATGACAGCATGGTGTGTTCAGAGACAAGTCAAAGAACAGTGTGTTGGACCATTTTAAACACATACAAAAAATGAAAAAAAAAACCCAAAAAAAACAAAACAGGCACTTCAGTGTTTAAAACTGCTTATTTTGACAGTTTAAGGTTTGTGCAAATGTTTTGTTATTATGATTTATAGTAATGGCAAGTTATCATTGTTGTAGTTTGCTACCTAACAAAGACGGTTCCAAAACATGTTTTGAAAACCTGTTTTAGGAGACATGGGCAGTTGTCTGTACTGCACTCTCATTGCCAGAAGAAGTGCAAAGATATGGGTTCCTTGTGTTGAAATGCATGACTCTGGAATCTTTTTAGCCAGTCAGGATGCAGGATTACCCTATTCATTTTCTGTCCTCCAGCTGTACCCTTCCCCCCCCCCAGGTCACACCATGTGACGAGCATCTTGTTGCTCAGTGTGCATTTCTGGTGAAACATTTCAATAAATAAATAAAATAAATACATTTTATAAAAATTAGGAATGTTATGGTTGCCTGTCATGCAGCATCTTGAAAAAGACTCTCAAACTCAAGTGCTGACATACCTTATATGTTGGTAGAGTGTTTTAATGCTTAAGTAATTAGACCAAGAGAGCAATTCCTTTCTGTTCAGATACATATTTTAAAGAGTAAAATCAAAAACAAGGTGCTGTGTCTGCATGTGGTCTATTTATCAATGTTATGTAATCCCGGGTCACCCCTGAAAAAGGGACCTCCGGGGCCCAGCTAGCTTACCCGGTCACCAAAATGTAATTAATAAATAAATAAATAATTAATAAAAGCAAAACAAAATGGTAATATTAAATGTACAGTGAAAATAGAGTTAATATATATTTCAACCTTAGGTCTTCTTCAGGAAATAGCTAAAAGAGAAAAGAGCAAAGTTTAAAGAGGTCTCTATAAATATACTGTCCTTGAATAAGTCATGTAAAAAAACAGGAATGATGCAGTGTGCTTTCAGATGTTCACCATTTTCAGAATTTATGTTACTTCAAGTAGTTATTTAGTCAGAGACAAAAACTGATAGAAATACAGGAATTGTTTTAAAAGTTTTTTTTTTTTTTGATAATGACTGGCATGGGACTAAGTATTGTTTTTGTGTACTGGTGTTATATAGAGAATAGTGTATGGGGAGGTGGTTATAACAAGAATTTTACACACACCCGAGGTGTGGGATGCCACATAAACCCCGAAGTTGAAGCCTGAGGGGTTTATTTAGGCATCCCACACTGAGGGTGTTTGTAAAATTCGAGTAAATAACCACCTCCCCATTACTTTATTTTTTATAATTGCTGATTGCAATTTTTTTGGCACACATTTAACATGCTTCCTAAACCACACTAACCTAATGCTCTCCTCTGACAACACAACACCCAGATCTCCACAGGAAGCAGATAACTCTCATCACCACAGCACAAAGATTTCTAGCAGGAGAGTATTTCATTAGTGTCAGGGAGAACAACGACGGAGCTGAGAGAACACCAGCAGCTGACAGAGCATGAGTGGCTGAATTCTTTCATTTGTTCTGCAGATGTTTGTGTCTCGTGTTTCTCTAGAGAAAGCTGGCATGTGTTTGCCATTATAACCAGCTCAGTTGGTTATAACGGCAAATTATAACTGGCTTTCTCTATGGAAAAAATTTGTGACCAGTTATTATATAAAAAGTTATTCACTAACTGAAAATCACAAGCCAAGATGGAAAAAGAGGAAATTCCTAAACAAACCCCATCCCTTAGAAATGTTGGGCAGGTGGAGGAAGCTGCTCCTTCTGATTAAAAATTAACAAGCCAGAATCAACCAGTTTAGTTACTGTGATAAAATAAGACTCCAATGTCATTGGTTCTATAAGTATTCTGAAAGAAAAAAACAAATCTAGGAGCTATTACTAGCAGAAGTTAGTACAATGTGATAACCATCCACTAGTTATGTGCATATAATTTTGATATACATATATGTTTTAGACTTCTGCTTAGGAAACAGGCCAAGCTGCAAAGCCTCAAGGGACCTGGGATTTTAAAAGAAAGGAAAGAAGAGTTTGCCCTCTCACTGACCCAGTGGATAAACTAATTAGGAGTTTCCTGTTGACACCTACTTGTCAGAAGCCTGTATTAACATCTATAGATCAAGTTGTAGCAGGTTATAAAATAGCCTCTGCTTTGAACCTAGGAAACTGGCCATAACACACTGCATTGTATGACCTATCAGGAGGAAAGCAAATTCTGACAGTTACTTGTGAAAATCCTCACAGCTAAGAGAAGTGTTTTGCAGAATGTTGTTCTGAGAGCTCAAAGGGCTATTCTGTCCTGTCATAATTTATGCTCTGTGGCTCACTAATTAAAATGTGTGTATATATATTTGGAATGTTTATCACTGTGCAGTGGCATGTGACTAATTTAGTATGCAGGAATGAGAGTGACCTCACAGCTAGCATCACCACAGAGCTGTGACCTCACAAGCTAGATGGGAACCTTTTCCTCCTTGATATTGTCAAGTTGCTCAGAGAACATTGTACTCTTACTTTGGACTCCTGAAAAGAATACACTCTTGTTCCAACTTTGCAAGCATTAACACACTTGTGTTCTGGACTTAAGAAGCACTTCTACCAAAATTAGGTACTTACAGCACCACTATTTACCAACTGAAACTGGGGTAGGATTAGTTACTCAGTATAAGGTGGTTTATTCAAAATTGTCCATTTATTTTTGACTGTACATTTAATTTTTTATGTTCTGAGTTTTATATTTCATTTACTATTTTCAATTTTAGTAAACTTTGTTTTCATTAAAATCCTGCCTGAGACATTTTCTCATTTTTGAGTGTGACTGCTGGGACAGTGTTGATAATTCTGACATAACTGTTAAAGTGCTTATGGTGCATCACCATGTGCAGCAAGGTAAGAACATATCTAGTTCTCAATTTGTCAAAAGGGGGATTGTGAACCATGTTGTATGCCCACTGGTTTGAGTATTGCACTGTTTTCCCCGAAGAAGGTGTGACATTTGGACCTGTTACCTGGGTGTGCTAGTGAAAAAGGGTTAATGTTTGGCCCCAGGATTTGAGACTGGTAGTTGCTAGAACCCAAAACGGACAGGGATGTTTCCCTGTTTGTCTCCTGTTTCACATATTGCACTTTGAGGATGGGCACTGAGGGAGAAGATGGCCTGACCCTAAGACTGTGTTTGTGACAGATCTGGTTGTCAGTGGTGTGAGCTAAAAGATTTTGTTTGCAGTGCTGCAATCTAAAAGATGTAGTTGCATACTGTGAAATGATTTAGTGGTATGAGCATTAACAGTCCAATATGTCAGACTGATAAACTGTAACAGTTCACACACAAAACAAAGCAGTAATTAAAAAAAAAAAGAAATATATTGTTTTGGTTACAGTCAATGTTTCCTATCTGTTTTATTTTTTTTTCAGGTGCAAGATAATGTAGCCATATATTAGGGAAGAAGATGGTTTCCACCTACAGTGAGTACACAGTGGAATACCTAAGACAGTTGTGCCAGGTGAGAAGAGTCTATTGTGAGGGGGAAAACAAACAGCACCTCATGGAGGCTCTTGTGGCAGCCGATGCACAAGCAACTGCCCAAGACCTTGACTCACAGTCAGTGACTGAAAGGGACCAGACCTTGGTCATGGAGGGCTCAGGGTCCATTGCAGTGTCCAGCCCCAGGAAGGAGGACAGTGGGACCAGTGTGAACTGAGAGCCACAGTAGCAAGGGAAGGTCACCACCATGCTGGAGTCAGAGGTGATCAGGCTGCAGATGGAGTTGAGGAGAACAGAGCTGGAATTTAAGCAGAAAAGGTTTGAAGCATAGCAACAGAGGGAGTTTGAACAGAGGAAGCTGGAGATGGAGAGAGAGAGAGAGAGAGAGATTGTGAGAGAGAGAGAAGCGAGAGCAGCAAGAGACTGAGGAAAGAGAAAACAGCTTTGGAGAGAGAGGCAGAGGAAAAAGAGTGACAGCTTCAGAGAGAGGCTGAGTAAGAGGAGGGAGAGAGAGAGAGAGAGAGTGCCAGAGGAAATTTGAACTGGAGAAGCTACATAGAAACATAGAATCTGACGGCAGATAAGGACCACTTGGCCCACCCAGTCTGCCCATTTCCCTACCTAATGGATAAGCTGCAGATCCTAATTAACCAGCAGCCTACTTCTTTCTACCCCCACCCCCTAGAATTGCCTTATGGCTGTCCCATGCATGCTTGAATTCAACCACTGTTTATGACTCCACAACCTCCTCCGGAAGGCCGTTCCATGTATCCACAACCCTCTCTGTGAAAAAATACTTCCTTACATTACCTCTGAGCCCCCCATCTTCAAATTGTGCCCCCTTGTTCTTGCTCACCTCTTTTTTTGAAAGATGCTACCCTCTTGGACTTTGTTGATTCCCTTGAGGTACTTGAACATTTCTATCATGTCCCCCCTCTCCCTCCTTTCCTTGAGGCTATACATATTAAGCTTCTTTAGTCTCTCTTCATATGTCTTCTGGTGCAGACCCTGCACCATTTTAGTTGCCTCCTCTGGACAGCTTCCATCTTGTCTATGTCCTTGGGGAGACTGGGTCTCCAGAAGTGCAGACAATACTCCAGATGGGGTCTCACCAGCTGTCTGTACAGAGGGATAACAACTTCCTGTTTTCTACTGGTGATGCCTCTCCCTATGCATCCCAGTATCCCCCCAGCCCTCCTTACTTCCCTCTCACATTGCTTGCCCACCTTTAAGTCATCTGATATGACTACCCCCATGTCCCTTTCCATTTTTGTTGTTGTTAGTATCTCACCCCATTGTGTACTCTTCCCCTGGGTTTTTGTTTCCTAGGTGCAATACGTTGCACTTCTTAGCATTAAATCTAAGCTGCCATACATTTGACCATTCCTCTAACCTTGCCAAGTCCCTTCTCATCCTTTCCACCCCACCTTGTGCATCAACTCTGTTGCAGATCTTTGTGTCATCTGCAAAGAGACATTCTTTTCCTTCCAGTCTCTCTGCAATGTCACTTACAAAGACATTGAAGAGGACCAGTCCTAATACTGAACCCTGTGGCACCCCACTAGTAACCCCCCTTTCTTCAGAGTGGACTCCATTTACTATTACCCTCTGTGTCCTATTCTCCAGCCATTTCTTTACCCAGGCTATCATCTTGGGACCCACTTCCAGGCTGGCTAACTTGTATATTAATCTTTTGTGTGGGACTGAGTCAAATGCCTTGCTAAAGTCTAGGTAGGCCATGTCCACAGCCCATCCCTGATCTACTACTTTGGTCACCCAGTCAAAGAAATCTATTAGATTCATCTGCCATCACCTTCCTGCTGTGAATCCATGCTGCCTTGGGTCCTGTGCCCCTCTGGCCTCTAGGTACTCAACAATTCTTTCCTTCAGAAGTAATTCCATCATTTTCCCTATCACTGAGGTTAAACTAACTGGTCTGTAGTTTCCTGCTTCTGCCCTGCTCCCACTTTTGTGAAGGAAATCACATCTGCCCTCCTCCAGTCCTCAGGTACCACCCCATCCGCCCATGATTTGTTAAAGAGGGTAGTCAGTGGTGTCACTAGTTCTACCCTTAGTTCTTTTAGAATTCTGGGATGAGTTCCATCATGCCCCATTGCTTTGTCCACCTTCAGTTTTAAGAGTTCTTTCAGAACCCTTTCTTCTGTAAATGTGCTGGAATCAACTTCTGTATCCAGAGTGTTTCTATTGTTTGTTTTAGGTACCTCCCCCTCTTCATTTGTAAATACTGAGCAAAAATATTTGTTTAGTATCTCTGCCTTTTCACAGTCACCCTAAGCCCACCCCCTTCCCTTTATTAAGCCTCACTATCACTCCCTTAGTCTTCCTTCACTCCCTGATGTACCTAAAAAAGGTTTTATCCCCCTTCTTAACTGAGTTGGCTATCTTTTCCTCAGTTTGGGCCTTTGCTGTTCTGACTGCCTTCCCAGCTTCCTTTTGCTTTAACTAATACATTTCTCTGTTCTGCTCCTTCTGTGATTCCTTGTACTTTCTAAATGCTTTCTTTTTCTCTTGAACCTTCACTGCCACCTCCTTTGAGAACCATAGTGGTTTCTTACATCATTTTGTTTTGTTTATTTGATTCACACAAAGGCTTGTTACCTCTGTAATGGCAGTTTTTATTATTTCCCATTGTTCTTTTAACCCTTCTTCCTGCCCATTTGCTAGTGCATTCCTTAGGCACTCACCCATTTTGGCAAAGTCAGCCCTTCTGAAGTCCAGTACTTTTGCCTTTGTATAGCTTAACTCTATTGCTGTGTTTATTGTGAACCATACTGTTCGATGGTCGCTAGTTCCCAGATAGCTACCCACTTCTACATCTGTGATCCTCTCTCCATCTCCATTTCAGAGGACCAGGTCTAAGACAGCTCCTTCATGAGTGGGTTCCAATACTAGTTGTCTATGGCATGCCCCCTGTAGGGCATCTAGAATAACCCCACTCTTAGAAGTGGCTGCTGAAACTGCACTCCTGTTAACATCTGGCATATTCAGATCACCCATCAGCAATATCTCCCCTTTATCTGCCATTCTAAGTATACTTTCTATCATTTCCTTGTCCATTTCCTCCCCCTGAAGGGGGGTCTGTATACAACCCCTGTGCAGATTGTGGTATCATTGCCTCCCTCCAAATTGACCCAAATTGCTTTTTCTCCTCCCTGTTTACCCTTTTGTTCTGTTGCTTTGATTCCTTCTCTTATGTAGAAAGCTACTCCTCCTCCTCCTCTTTTACCCTCCCTGTCCCTTCTGTAGATAGTGTATCCTGGTATGTTTATGTCCCAGTCATGGTTCTGTGTGTACCATGTTTCTGTGACTGCCACAATATCCAGATGTTCCTCCTCCATCAAGGCCACTAATTCAGGAAGCTTGTTACCCAGACTATGGGCATTGGTAATTATTGCTCTCCATTTTTTGATGGCTTTACCTTCTGTAGCAGCATCTCCCACTGACCTTTCTACCTTGGTCTTTTTCTCATTTAGTACCCTGTTTTGTAGGGGGAGGCTGGCATTTTCCTGCTGCTTATCAGTGTCTCCCCCCTTGACTAATTTAAAAGCTTGCCAATGAAGCATTTAAACCGATTGCCCAAAATACTTGTTCCCTTCCTGGACAGATGCAGACAATTTTGCCAGTATAGGCTGCTGTCCCTCCAGATAGAACCCCAGTCCCCAATGAAGCCAAACCCCTGTGCTCCACACCATTTTTTCAACCATTCATTAAACTGCATGGTGCAAAGTACCCTCGCCTCACCATGCCACTGACAGGCAGCACCTCTGAGAAGGATACTGTGTGTGCTACTTGTCTTAAGCCCCTCCCCAACTCTACAAAGTCTTTCTGCACTGCTCTAATCTCATGATGAGCCAAGTCATTTGTCCCTATGTGGACAATGACATCCAGCTCAGACTCCCGTGCAACTGTTCTCATGATCCTAAGGATGCACTTCCTGTCCCTCCAAGCCATGGCACCAGGCAGGCACCTTACTAAATTCTAAATTGACAGCTGAATTTAAAGAGGGGGAAGATATGGATGCATTTTTAAATTCATTTGAAAAGGTATGCATTCAGGTAAAAATTCCCAGAGTCCTGGAGCTTCCAGCTATCCCTGCTACTTACTGGTAAAGCTCATGATGCATTGGGTAATATGGACAATCAGGACAGTAATGATTATGACAAACATAAAGCTGCATTGCAAAAAAAAAAGTATGATTTGACAGCCAAAACATACAGAGTTAAGTTCCGTAAGCTCAGGAGAAGCCCTGACATGTGCTACAGCGAGCTGGCCACAAAACAACATCAGTGTCTGAAACAGTGGGAAGATGTAAAAGCAGACTCAGTAAAGAAAATTGAGGAGATGTTGTACATTTGGAGCAGTTCTTTTGGGCTTGCCCAGCTGAGCTGAAAATCTGGCTAGAGGACTGAGATCCAAAAACAGTGCAGGAGGCTGCTGAGCTCTCAGACAGCTATGCCAAGAGCAGGACTGCTCTGAAAGGGAGTTGGGCAGGTGTGGCAATGCAGAATGGGAAAAGCATACCTTTAGTTTGGCTGAAATCCTAACAGCATCTCCAGAAAGTGAGCAGCCCCAGGTTACAAAAAAAGGGTTTGCCTTATAAAAGAAATAATGAATGTTGGTTTTGCAAACAACCTGGGCATATTGCAAAACAGTGTCCTTAAAATGCACAGAGTGGATAAAGTTGTGCTGGGAAAGAAGTGTTTTTTTTGTATCCCTGAAAGCAAGCCAGTAAACATGAGGGAGCACATACACTCACCTACTGTGAATGGGGTGCAAGCCCATGGTTTAAGGGACAAAGGGGTGTCCCTTACTTTGGTAAAAGGGGATCTGGTTGAGCCTGGACAGCTTATACCTAATCAGTTTGTTACAGTAAGGGGATTCACTGGGGAGGAGAAAACTCTGCCACTTGCTAGTGTTCTCCTGGACTGTGGTGAGACAGGAGAGATTGTGAAAAAGTTGCAAATGTCAGAAAGTCTTGCCCTGGATGTGATTATAGGGAAAAATCTCCAAAAGGGAGTGGTGTGTGCAGTTACCCCTAGTCAGGCAGCAAAAGCAGATTGTAGTTTCCCTGGAACTCATAGAAGTCCCTGTGGAAAATACTGGAGGCTGGTTCCCCAGCCTGTGTCTCCTAATATGGAGAATAGTGAAATGGGGATAGAAATTCCCAAGGTAGCAGTTAACAGAACAGCTACAAAGATTACTCTGAGGAGGGAGGGGTAGCCAATTGTCAGAGAGCTAGGGACCCTCATTTAGAAACTGAAGTGGACCTGTCCTATGCCTTGTGAATGTGTAAATATTTGCAGCTGCTCAGAAAAATGACCCTAGTTTAGAGACACTGAGGGCTTGTGCAGAATCTGATGGGACACAGGGAGGTGACGAGAGACATAGAGTGTATTGGGACAATGGATTGCTGTATATGCAGAACATAAGGACAGAGAGAGGGGTGATGGATAGGCAGCTTGTCGTTCCCCACAGGTACCATGAGCAGTTGCTCAAGATTGCTCATGACATCCCAATATCTGGACATCTGGAAATTGTGCACACTACACAGTGATTAGCCCAGAATTTCTATTGGCTCAACTTCAACCAGCAGATGAAGGAATATTGCAGGTCTTGCCACAGGTGCCAAGAAATAGGAAAGGTGGGTAGTAAAACCTAAGCCACCCTAATTCCCTTGCCCATAGTGGATGAGCCATTCAAGAGGGTAGGAATGAATATTGTGAGGCCTTTGAATAACCCCAGCTCCTCTGGGAAGAGGTTTATCCTAACAGTGGTGGATTATGCCACCCAGAGGCAGTCATCCTAGCTTCACTGAGGACAAAGTGGCAGATGCCTTGCTAGGGATTTTCTCCTGTTTTGGGTTCCTGCAGGAGGTTATCACTGATTGAGGGTGTTCCTTCATATCAGACCTGATGAAGTGTTTGTGGGAGAAATGTGGGGTGGTGCAGAGATGCACGACACCTTATCACCCATAAGCCAATACGCTTGTGGAAAGGTTTAAAGGTACCCTTAAACAGATGATCCAAGCATCTGCTGAACAGCATGGGAAGGACTGGGAGAAATACCTTCCCCACCTGTTGCTCACATACATGGAGATGCCCCAAGAGACAACAGGGTTCTCACCCTTTGTGCTATTATATGAACGCAAGGTGCGTGGGCCCCTAGACTTGATCTGGGAGGACATGGAAGGCAAGCATGCTACCTAGGGAACTCCCATAGTGGATTATGTCTTTAGGTTTAGGTAAAAGCTGAAGGAGCTTATTGGAACAGTCCAGAGAAATTTGGCAGCTGCCCAGCAGAAGTGAAAGGTATGGTATGACTACAGAGCCAGAACTCGCTTGTACACTATGGATCAGGAGGTCATGGTCCTAATTCCAGTCCTGAAAGATAAGCTGCAGGCCGAGTGGGCAGAACCATACAAAGTAGTCAGAGAAGTGAATGACATAAATTACATTGTAGAACTGCCTGACAGGAGAAATACCCAAAGGATGTACAATGTTAACATGATGAAGTCATATGCAAATAGGGCTGACATGGTCTTTGCATTGTGTAGTCCTGGTGAGAGGACAGGCGAGGAAAACCCCCTTCTGGATTTGCTGGAAGAAAGGAAGTGGGAGTTCTCTGTGGAGGCAATCAAAATGTTGCCCCGGTTGATCCCAGACCAGATCCAGGAAGTAAGAGAGGTTTTAGCAGACTTTGTCTCATCATTTAATGCCAAGCCTGAACTAACCCCCTTAACAACACACAATGTAGATACAGGGATGCAAGCGCCCATACCATAGACAGCATATCAGGTGTCAGAGGCTGTTGAAAAGGACATTAGGAGGGACGTGGAGGAAATGCTGGATTTAGGGGTAATCTAGAAATCCCACAGCACCTGGGCCTCACCAGTAGTCCTCGTTCCCAAGCCAGATGGCTCTACTAATTTTTGTGTGGACCATCATGGACACAACACAGTCACAAAGTCAGACACCCACCCAGTGCCATGGACAGATGAACTATTGGACAGATTGGGAGGGGCAACATACTTTACCACTATTGACCTGATGATAGGGTATTGGCAGGTGGTGTAAACTGCCAGAGCTAGGGAGAAGTAAGCCTTCATCACTCTAATAGGGTTATTTGAGTATAAGGTAATGCCTTTTCAAATGAAGAATGCCCCACCACCTTCCAAAGGTTGGTGAACCAGATGTTACATGGTACTGAAGAGTATGCCGTGGCATACCTAAACGATATTGCCATCTGCAGTGCCAGCTGGAAGGAACACCTGTCCCACCTTAAGGAAGTGTTGGGCAGGATACAGAGGGCTGGGTTCACTGTAAAAACTGAAAAGTGTCAGGTGGCCATGGCTGAGGTGGCATATCTAGGGCATGTAGTAGGATGGGGACAGTTCTGTCCTAATCAAGCAAAGATTGAGGCAATCAAGGTGTGGCCCAGACCTGAAACACAGATGCAGGTTTGGAGTTTTCTAGGGACTGCAGGATACTATAGAAAATTTGTATCAAACTGCAGTGCCCTGGCAGCTCCCCTATCTGGCCTGCTAAAGAAAAGAATGACTAAAAAGGTAAAATGGGAACCAGCCTGTGAATGAGCCTTTAAACGGCTAAAGGAGGCACTGTGCGGTGCTCCTGTGTTAGCCAATCCAGACTGCAGTAAACCATTTGTAGTCCAGACAGATGCCTCAGATGTGGATATTGGGGCAGTACTTAGTCAAACTTCCAACCAAGGGAAAGATCACCCAATAGTGTACCTCAGTAAGAATTTACTTCACAGGGACCAGGCTTATTCTACAGTGGAGAAAGAATGCATTGCAATGGTGTGTGCATTGAAGAAATTAGAGCCTTACCTATATGGGCAGCATTCTGAGGTACAGACAGATCATAACCCCCTGGTTTGGCTGGCACAAATGGGTAAAACATATTTTAGGCTTTTAAGAAGAAGCCTTGCCTTGCAGGGTTACAACATGACTGTCACTCACAGGGAAGGGGCAGCAAATGCAAATGCAGATGGGTTATCCTAACAATTAGAGCAGTGAACTGAATTTGGGGAACTCATCCCATGCCTAGGAATAGATTTCCCCATGTTCATTCTAGGAGGGAGGAGTGTAACATGTTAACTGTCTACCAGTTATGTGCATATAATTTTAATATAAATATATATTTTAGACTTCTACTTAGGAAACAGGCCAAGCTGCACAGCCTCATGGGACCTGGGATTTTAAGAGAGGAAAGAAGAGCTTGCCCTCTCACTGACCCAGTGGATAAACTAATTAAGAGCTTCCTTTTGACATCTACCATCAGAAGCCTGAGTTAGCAGTTACACACCAGGTTGTAAAACAGCCACTGCTTTGAACCTAGGAAACTAGCCATAACACACTGCATTTTACAACCTATCAGGAGGAAAGCAAATTCTGACAGTTACCTGTGAAAATCTTCACAGCTAAGAAAGGTTTTTTGTAGGATGTTGTTCTGAGAGATCGAAGGGATATTCTGTCCTGCTTTAATTCATGCTCTGTGTCTCACTAATTAAATAGTGTGTGTGTGTTATATATATATATATATATATATATATATATATATATATATATATTATATATTTATATATACATATATTTTTTTTTAATTGGAATGTTTAACAGTGTGCAGTGGCATGTGACTAATTCAATATGCAGGAATGAGAGTGACCTCACAGCCAGCATCACCACAGAGCTGTGACCTCACAAGCTGGGTGGGATCCTTCCCCCCCAATATTGTCAAGTTGCTCAGGGAACATTGTACTATTTTACTTCGGACTCCTGAAAGAACACACTCTTGTTCCAATTTTGCAAGACTTAACACACTTGCGTTCTGGACCTAAGAAGCACTTCTACCAAAATTAGGTAATTTCAGCACCACTATTTACAAACTGAAACTTGAGTAGGATTAGTTACTCAGAATAAGGCGGTTTGTTCAAAATTGTCCATTTATTTTTCTGACTGTACCATTAATGTTATATGTTCTGTGTTTTATATTTTATTTACTATTTTTAGTTTTAGTAAACTTTGTTTTCCTTAAAATCCTTCCTGAGACATGTTCTCATGTTGAGTGTGAATGCTGGGACAGTGTTGATAATTCTGACATAACTGTTAAAGTGCTTATAGTGTGTCACCATATGCAGCAAGGTGAGAAAATACCTAGGTCTCAGTTAAGTCAAAAGAGGGCTTGTTAACCATGTTGTGTGCCTGCTGGGTTGAGTATTGCACTGGTTTCCCTGAAGAAGGTGTGATATTTGAACCTGTTACCTGGGCATGCTAGAGAAAAAAGGTTCATATTTGACCCCAGAACTCATGACTGGTAGTTGCTTAGACCCAAAACAGACAGAAGGGTTTCCCTGTCTATTTCCTGTTCACATATTGCACTTTGAGATTGGGCACTGTGGGAGCAGAGGGCCTGATCCCAGGATTGCGTTTGTGACAGCTAGTAGACATGTTGTTTTCCATTTCAATGTTTGATTCAAGAAAAACCAAAAGAAAAAGATTTCATGCATACCATTGTAGACATCTTCCAGAGACAAGAAAATGAACCTGCATGGCCAGTTTTTCTGACTTTTAAAAATAAAAAAAGGATTCCTACAAAGGTATTACAAGTAAAATGAACAGCTTTCAAAAAAATACTTTTCACAATCTGTTTGTTGTTTATTCAGAATAATGGAGGTCCCAAGAGCCCACCCTGATCTCTAGTACAGGGCTAAGTATTTCTTCAGATATTTATATTTTATAGTATATTCTTGGATTGGTAAGAGAATTAATTCATTAGTTAGTGAACTAATTAGTTAATTGCTGTTAAATTTAAATTTAGTTTTCATATTCAATTTTAAGAAGTTTTTTTTGGGGGTCCTGATGGAAATACGGGTAAACAAAACAACGTTTAAATATGGAAGACATTCAGCAATTGAAATTGTTCTTTCCTTTTATTAAAATTAAATTGAAATACATTGCATATCTCTTTCTTTTGCTCTTTTTTGTATGTATTTGTTCCACCTTAAAATTGTTATACATTTTGTAATAGATAATCCATTAATGCACAATCATTTCTAGTAATTTTTGATTGCTATAAAAATATTTGTGCCACATGTAATGTTCATTTATAAATGATTTGGATTTTTCAAACAGACTAAAAATGGATGTCTCTTAGTAACAATACTTTTTTTTTATTCATTTCATTCTTTGGAAAAAAACCTTGGGTCAAAAAGCTATTTTTTAAAGGTTCCACGTCAAAATAAAGTACATGAACACTATAACAGAAACACCACAAAATATGACCAGTTCACAGTTAACTCAGTATGAAGGTACAATAAGGACAACAAAATACTGCTATACATGTGGTTATAAAATTCAAGTGTGGGATTAACAAGTCAGTTGGAAATAAAAAAAATGGCAGAAGGATACAGTACCATTGAAAAACAATGTTATTGGTGTTCTTCCATGGAGGCCAGAAGGTATTCAGAGAACTTACTGATCGGTAAAGGAATAGCAGCTAGAGACAAGCATTGTCATGAAGTAAGGGGGAGAGAGGTAAGGATTTGTTAGTGTAGGAGGTGGATGCCCATTGCATACACGCATTGTTTTAGCTTTGTACCATATCAAGGTGGCCAGCCCAACAGAGAACCACATGCATAATCCAACTATCCTTGGTAAACTCTATTTCAAAATTAGTAATACACAACTCACAAGTCACAAGTCATTTGCAGTCATTCAACAAATAACATTTTCACTCCTTCAGATTCTCTCCCAGACTGCCAGACTGCCCACTGCAAATCATACACTCAACACCCAAAGAATATTAAAATCTTGTAGGAGGGATCAGTCTCACACAAACACATTAGGTAAAGATCTAATATCCATTTTGCACCTCACAGTCATACATATTAATTGAATGTGTGTGGGGGGATATGAAACTGGATTCCACTAATTTCAAAACTTAAAAATCCCTTAATTCTACCATACAAGTCTTTAATGACAATTAAGTGAATAATTGAGGGATTTTCATCAATAATTTTTGCTTAAGTCATCCTTAGTCAGAGCGCACAATTTAATGTTTTTTTTTCCTGCTTATTGTTTTAAATTAATTGGATTTTCTCGAAAATGAGAACAGTACTGGATTTTCTCAACAGGGGCTTCAGAAAAACCTGGCCTTAATGAAAAAACTGAATTGAAACCATTTCTGAAGAAATAATGTTAAAGGCAATTGTCAGTTCTTGCAAGTCCCCCCATCCCAATACAGGATCCTGTTAAAATAAAGGAATAATGCATGACAGGGTGTCTGTCATGCTGGGATAACACCACACCTGGGAGTGTTGGGTATGAGGCCACAGGCTGAGTGCGTCCAATGCCCCAGGCATGGCGTTATCCCAAATGACATAACCCTGGTGCACATTATTCCTATTATACAATGGCTCATTGTCATACAGAATAAAAAAACAATTAAAGATGTTTTTGTGTGGAGAAATATTTTTTGGTTTTAAGAGAAGATGAAACAATCAAGAAAATGCTCCATAAAATGCTCAATCAAATGCTCATCTACATGGGTTCACAGTGCTGAGACTAGACCTGTGGCATTGTGCTGGGATAATGCCATGAGTCCAGCCCCAAACTGACCAATCACAGTCCAAGATTCTTTCTTGCCATTGTATAATCACTAATAAAGTCTGGGTGAATTGTGTGACAGGATGTGTTCCAAGGGAAACTGAATTTATGCATTAAACTATTAGTATTGATATTTATAAAATGTTTTGATATTAGGATAAGTTGGTTAAATCCCTATATTAATGTATTAACATGTCTATTTATAGTTTATCATTCACCATAATTTCCTTTTTTCCATTTTAGGGCACAATTAATTTCATCTCATTGTAGTGATACCTTGTGGGAAACCTTGCAGAAATCCAAGTGTACTACCAGTGGACTCTGAAGGATGGTAAAACTTGTTGAAAAAATATGTTTTTAACATACCAGATGACTAGATGAATATGATTAACAGTTTCAGTGGTGATACTGATTCAAGATGTTTTCAACCTGTATATATGAATGTGTATTACGGTTTTGTTTAGAGTAAAGGTTTTAAATATGTTCACTGGAGCACTGCCACTTTAAATGTTACCTTATTTAAGGCAATAGATTGTAATACATGTCTTTCCTATGATTAAGCACTAGAGGGTGCAAAACACCTCAGGAGTTATTGTTTCAGAAAGGAGGGGGCAGGTTGGAGGGACTGTTGTCATTGTGGCTTGGTGTATGGACACAAGAAGGACATTTAATAAACTGAAGCACCTTTTTTGCACAAAGTAAAAATCTCCAAGTGAACTGAATTATTGAAGGGTTTGCTTCTAACCCTAGGAGGTTCTGTGAGTAGCGTGTGCTGGCAATATCTTTTCCTTCATGTTTTAAATTAATGACATTTTTATTCTTACTTTATGCTTTATTTTACCCCTTAATTTCTCAAAGTAAGCATTTGTTTTCTATTTTTTTTTTTGATATTGTAAAGTTTTTACTGTTTTTCAGAGCAAAAGAAACATACATTCTGGTCAGCATAATGCACAGTATACAGAAGGTTGTGAACAAGGAAACATACAAACCAATAAACCACCGATCACATCAGAAGAAACTAAAGATGGATTATGCTAATTGAAAAGCCACCACTAAGGTCCTCTCCCTGAGGGGGGGAGCTGTCAAAGTATACATCTGGACTAGGGCAGGGCAGAGGGGTCCAAACTGGGGGTAGAGTAACCACTTACTCAGCTCTGGGTCTTCAGGTACCTGTGCTGTCTAATCTACTAAAAGATGGGGCTCTCCCTGTGGCCTGATCCAGAAGAGGAGAGATGTTATGACAATATTTTGAGTCAAGGAATGGCGCCAGATTAAATTATAGCTGACCATTGATCCACCAGCAAGCTGAGATAACCTTTCATATGTGGCAACCTTAACTACATTTTCCAACAACTCACTCAGGGTAGGGCACTCAGTAGAGTGCCACTTCTGGAGAACTAGCCTTTTAGCCTCTACTCTCATTACTGTCGACCAGAGTGCCCCAGGGTCCCATCTGGGCATAGATTCAGGGGTGCATCCCAGAAGTAGGAGCAGTGCATCAATCTGGGAGTGGGGGAAAATGTCCCGGGACACATTAGAAACAGACTTCCAGAGGAGCAGAATGGAAGGGCCACTCCAGAGCACATGGTGAAGTGTGTATTTGGTAGTCCACATCTCCAACATTCATTGTTGTGAAGTCCCTGTTTATACAATTTAGCTGGTGTATAATACCAACGTAATAAAGTTTTGTTCATAATCAGCCAGGATCTAACATCCCTGTATGCCTGGTGTATTCTGATCCAACAGTTAGACCATTGTGACTCTGAAATCTGTACCCGCAACTCATGCTCCCACTGTGTTTTGGCAGGTAGGGTAGGGTCAGGCTGATTGTCTAGCATGGCTTAATATATATGACTAGCTCTATTTCCATCATAGAGGTTCTGAACTCTCAGGATTGGAGAGGTGCTTTGCAAGGCCTCAATCTTATTGTGTATTGCAGGACACTTTTACGGCATTCCTTACCTGGAGATATCTCCAGAAATGGGAAGCAGGTAGCAAGAACTTCTGTTTAAAGAACCAGTGGAGCCAAAACAGGCAGACAGGAAAATAATACAAATGTTAAGTAGTAGTCAGTTGTAACTTTTTATTTCTAAAGTATTTTTCTTTTTACTTTTGCTCATCAGAAAGTATTCTATGTGATAATATTGTGCTGGATGTGTGGAGCAGCTCTTTGCCTGGCAACTGACATATCTAACTCTTCTGCCCCACCCTACATCATCAGCATTATGATCTCACTGACAGTGACATCACAGGTGAATGACCTGGCAGTTACTGACTTGCTGTTCCAAAGTGGCAGTGATGTCACAGTCAGTGAGGTCACAGTGCTGATGATGTAGTGTGGAGCAGTATAGCAAGATATGTCAGCTGCCAGGCTAAGAGCTGTTCCACACATCACACCTGCTAACATCAGGTAAACAATCTTAAAGAAAAAAAGAAAAAGCACCTCAGATATAAAAGGTAATGGTTGGCTGCTTTTAAAATTTAATATTAGTTTTAGGCAGTACACTAGCTCTTTAAGTGCTTGAACTGTATCAACCAATGACGTACCTGGGATCAGGAGATCCTGTACCGAATGAATCCCTTGTGCCTCCCAAAGTTTCCAGTGGATAGGACTACCCCCACCCTTACCACTTGGTGGTTACATAATGGCATACTTGCCCACGGAGTGGGATAGAGTTGGAGAAGTTTGTGCACCTTAGTCCAGTATGTTATGGACAGGAGAAGGGGGGGCTAGAACCTCCATCGGCCTCTTGGGAGTACGTACTGGAGCACCACAGGAGGGGCCGGGGATCCCAACCTGTCTGCCTCAAGGTCTACCGAGATCAGGGAGTTCACCTTTTTATTTGAAAATCATTAAGCTGTCTGTGAGTTGATGAATGCCATGTGGTAGCCAGAAATCATGGAAGGTCCCATCCCCCTCTTCTCCAGTGCTGTCTTAGTTTCTGTCTGCTAAAGTGGGGGGCGGGGCTCTCTTCTCACAGATACCCTCCTATTACTTGATCTATTTTGTGGAAACATTTTTGGTGGATGGCCATGGGTGTATGGGCCAAGAGGTATAAAAGCTTGGGAGCTATCGTTAGCTTAATAGAATCAATCTTCTCCACCAGAGAAAGCTGAAGCGATTTCCAATGAGCCACATCAGTTCATATGATGTCTATCAGGGTTTTAAAATTAACATTCACTTGTTTAGTCAGGTCCAGGTGAACTACCACCCCCAAATATTTAAGACCCTCTGGGAGCCATCTTAAATTGAGATCTGAGGCAGCTTGAGGGGTGCAGACTCAGTTCAGAGGTAGAACCTCAGTCTTGGATTGGTTTACTCTCAAGCCAGACACTTCAGAGAATCTGGTAAGGGTTTTCAAAATCTCCTCTAAGGTTTGGGGATTATAGTTTGTCATGATGAGCAGATCATCGGCTTATTAAAAGGTATTCAGCTTGCTAGTCCCAACCTGAATACCTTGTAGCAGTTTGGCTTCCCTAAAGGCTATTGCCAATGGCTCGATTACCATGACAAATAGTAGAGGAGAAACGGGACAACCCTGTCTCGTAGCCTTTTGTAGCTGGAAAGGGAGGGGAGACCATTCGATTCCTAAGAACTGATGCCATGGGGGATTTGTAGAGCAGACTTGCCCAACTCCTGAATTGATTTTCCACTCCCGATGTTTCTAGTGTGCACATCAAGTAATTCCATTTGACACTGTCGAAGGCTTTTTCAAAGTCTACAGCCATTGCCGCCACAGGGGTAACCATTTTCTGGGCATGATACATTTTAGTGGCCAGAGTTCTGTGGTGATCCAAGCAGAATCTGCCTTTGATAAAGCCTACTTGGGCTGGGTGGATAAAGCCCGGTAGAAGGGGTTCTAAATGAGAAGCCAAGATCTTTACCAAGACCTTGGTGTCTGCATTAATGAGAGAAATCAGATGGTAACTGTCTGGGTTAAGCAGATCTTTACCTTTCTTAGGAACAGTGGTGATCACTGCCTCACATAGCGAGGGAGGGAGTTCACCTCTGCCAAGAAAGTCAGAGTATACCCGTAGTAAGACAGTTGCCACTTCTAAGCCTGGGATTTGGTAGAAATCTACCTGCAGACTGTCTTTCCCTGGTAATTTGTTGTAGTTGGTCCTCCATATCTGGTTGCCATACCCAAAGGCACCACCCATATTGGTGGGCAGGTGGCCCTGGCAGCCCTGGAGGTTTATCCAACTCAGGCTGTGTTATGCAATGCCAGGTCCATCAAAAACAAGACTGCAATTATTGCAGATCTTGTAGAAAAGGTGTATCTGGCTTGCATCACAGAGACCTGGCTGGATGAAAATTCTGGCCCCATTTTGGAGGCTCTAACTTCAGCTGGGTACTTGGTGATTCACTGCCTGAGATTGGATATCGGGGGGGGGGTTGTGGTCTGTTTCAAGACCAAACTTAACCTCACGAGTGTACCAGTTGAGGAAACTGAGTCTTTCGAGTGTGGCATGGTAGCAGGTCCAGGCTGTAGGATTGCCCTCGTCTACAGTCCACCTGGAGATGAGAAGCAATTCCTTCAGGAAGTGGCGGATTTCATCATTGACATGGCATTTGAATTGCCCAGACTGATGGTTCTGGGTGATTTCAATGCCTGGGTCGATGACGAACTCTCACAGTTTGGACAGCACTTGCACCAGTTGATGTCATCTCTGGGTCTTACCCAGACAGTTACCACTGCTACCCATAAACATGGCCACTCCCTTGACTTGGCTTTCCTCCTGGGGATCGAGACCTCTGATTTGGGGGTAGAACCAGTTGGGTGGTCCGATCACTATACCATGGGGTTTAGTTTTAGCACCCCCTTCGTAGGTCTGCCCCTGTGGAGATGGTCAGGTATTGCCCTTTACGATATGTTAGTTCTGAAGGCCTGGCAGCTTTACTTGACCTATCGTCCTCTCCTGTGGCTAACAATGATCCAGATGCCCTCGTGGTAGCCTATAATAAGGCTATCTTGGTGGCTCTGGATCTTATTGCTCCTGTCCGTGTTTGCCCTCTCTCCCTTTGCCCTTAGTCCCCATTGTTTGGTGGGACCTTGAGGGAGATGCAGCAACTAGGTTGAAAGTTAGAGTGTTGCTGGTGGAAATCCTCCCTTGATGCCGACCATCTTAGATTGATGGAGCATTATCAAGCCTATCAATCTGTAATCACCCATAAGAAGCAGAGTTCCTGTCTGGGGAGATTACAGCTGCTCAGAATCGACCAGCTCAGCTCTTCACACTGTAGAGAGGCTATGCAACTCAGCCCGTCTACATGTCTGAAAGGCTTTTTCACAAAGAGAA
This sequence comes from Neoceratodus forsteri, assembly GCA_016271365.2. Lineage (NCBI taxonomy): Eukaryota > Metazoa > Chordata > Ceratodontiformes > Ceratodontidae > Neoceratodus > Neoceratodus forsteri. The sequence continues at coordinate 843,249,719 of CM057455.1, forward strand.
TGCAATGAACTTGCACGATTCTTTGCAACCAAGGTGACCAACATTAGGGTGGCACTCCAACCAGCACACTCTAAGGGTGTTGCTTTGGAGCAGCATGAGGCTGCTGTTCTCCAGTTTTCCTGGAGTTCCTTCAACTAACCGGAATTCACGGATATCATGCGGATTGTCTGGGGTGCATGCCCTACGTGCTATCATTTGGATCCAGGACCAACTTCCCCGATTTTGGGTTGTATCGATTTTATCAGTCTGGTCCTAGCACAGATAGTCGGGTGCTCCTTGGAAACAGGTGAGTTTCTGAACTTTCTGAAGGAGGCGGTGGTAACACCCCTCCTGAAGAAAGCTTCTTTGAACCCTGACTGCCATGCAAATTACAGACCAGTCTCTAACCTTCCCGTTTTAGGGAAGGTGATTGAGAAGGTAGTGGCTGCACAGCTGGAGGACCATTTGACCATCTGTGATATCTATGAACCCCTTCAGTCCAGTTTTTGAAAAAGGCATAGTACTGAGACAGCGCTGGTTCGGGTGCTCAATAATCTCCTGATGGCTAGGGATTGGAAGAACCATTCTATTCTCATTCTTCTAAATCTCTCATCAGCTTTTGACACTGTGGACCATAGGGTTCTCCTTGAGCATCTGAGGTTCATCTGTGGACTATCAGATGTAGTTCTAAAGTGATTTACATCCTACCTCACTGGAAGAATGCAGAGAGTGGTTTCCGAGGTTTATTCCTCGGACCCAGTTTCTCTGTCTTGTGGGGTCCCTTGGGGCTCTGTGTTGTCCCCATGTTGTTTGCAGTGTAAATGCTGCCCCTCAGAGTCATCGTAAGAAGGTATGGACTGAGGTTTCACTGCTATGCTGATGATACCCAGCTCTACCTTTCTTTTGCACCCGATTAGGATGGAGCTTTCTCGGTCTTTAATAACTGCCTTAATGAAGTCCTGGAGTGGATGGATTTGTTGGTAGAAGTTGAATTTGGAAAAGACAGAGGTGTTGGTAGTGGATCCAGTGCACTGGATAGGGGGTCTGGAGGCTGGTTCACCCTCCAGACTTTATGTTGAGGGTGTCTCACTCCTGACCTCTGAACAGGTGTGTAACCTGGGGAGAATATTTGAAGAAGGATTGACTCTGCATTTGCAGGTGTCTGCTGTCATCAAGTCCTCATTTTATCATCTGAGGAATATCTCCAGGATTAGGCACCTTGTTCTGTCTGGCAATCTTCCTAAACTGGTCCAAGCCTTTGTGTCCTCACATTTGGACTATTGCAACTCCCTTTATCTAGCGGTTTCAGGGGTTGAAATCCATCACTTGCGGCTGGTGCAGAATGCAGCAGCCTGGCTTCTGACTGGTACAGCTCAGTCGAGCCATATTTCACCGGTGCTGTGCGGACTGCCAGTAAAGTGGCAGATCACCTTTAAAGTTTGTCTTCTGACTTTCAAAGGCCTTCATGGACTTGGCCCAGACTACCTGAAAAAATTCCTGGTTCCTTACTGCCGTGGGCGATCACTCCGCTCAGCTGGCGAGGGGTTGCTACAGATCCTGAGGGTGTCTTTGAAATCTTCCAAGGCTCATACATTTATGTATGTGGCCTCTACCCACTGGAATTCTCTACCCTGTCAGTTACTGGAGCGCGTGACTGTGAAGGGATTTAAAATGGCCCTGAAAACTTATCTGTGGACCCAAGTATTTGGAGTCTGACTGTATTTATTGTATTTGTTTACTTGTGCTACTTGTTTTAATATAAGATTTGAAATGTTTAATTTGTTTTATTCTGTAAGGCACCTTGATTTTATGAAAGATGCCATAAAAATAAAGTTTTATTATTATTATTATTATTATTATTATTATTATTGTTATTATTTTTTAGTTTATGTGCCAGATGGCCATGGACATGTCTTCTTCTGAAAGCAGCTCTTCTAGTTTAGCTGCCAAACTAGTGGCTAGCCTTAGGATAGGAAGATGACTCAAGAAGCCCTCTATCTTATCTTTGCTGGGAGGCATAGGGGAAGAGTAAAGGGATTCATAAAATTGGTCCATAACCAAACTGAAGTCTTTCTAAGTTGTGACTCACTGTCCTGCCCTGGAAGTCAAACTGTGGATGGTCCTAGCAGCTTGTCTATGCTTCAGGTGATAGGCCAGGAGTTTACGTGACTGTTCCCTTCCCTCTCAATAAGAATGTCTGATCCTTCTGAGTTTGAACTCTGCCTGTCTGGTTAGGTGAAGGTCGAGATTCACCCTGGTGCTATTAAGTTGTGCTAACCGAGACTGAGGTGGGTTCTTGTGGGTCACTTTCTTATACTGTTTTCCTAAAGCAGTAAAGCGAAGTTCAAGCTCAGCTTGGTCAGACTTCCTTTTCTTCATCCTGGCCGAAGCATAAGAGATAATGCAACTCTCATAGAGGCCTTATAAGCCTCCCACATGGTGGAATTCACCATTGTCATTGGTATGCCAGTACTTCCCAGATTCCTTAAAAATCCAGTTCAGAAAAAGGAGGTCATCTAGCAGCAACATGTCAAGCCTCCAGGAGGAGACCAGAGGCTCTTCCAGGCCCCACTCCAGCCTCAGTTCCAAAGGGGCATGATCAGAGATTACTACCTGGTGGGTCTGAATCTTACTAACCTTGTGATAGTGGGCACCCAAGATAAGCTAAAAGTCTATTCTGCTAGAGGACCCATAGGAGGAGGAGAAACAAATATAGTCCAGGACGCCTGGGTGCTTTGTGCGCCATGTATTCAAAAGAGTATGTTCCTCCATTAGGCCTTGGACCACTTTGGCAGCCTGTTAATGTGGTTCCTTATCCCTCCCACTTCTGCCCATAGAGGGGTCCAATGTAAGATTGAAATCCCCTTCAATTATTACTAGACCCTGATGCTCACTGAAATCTGAAAGGATTTGGATGAGATGGTGGAAAAACTCCATGGCATCTCGATTAGGAGCATAAATATTAAGTAAAATCAGGAAAACTTGAGAAGTAGCCATTTCCACCATTACCCATCTCCCTTCTTTGTCTTTCTGTGTCTGGTTGATCTTCCATGCAAGATTTTTATGCCACAGAATGGAGGCTCTCTCTTATGTGATGTAGCAGTACTGTGTACCTCTCCCCCCCCACCCATCCTTGCTTTAATTTAACCACTTCCCCTGAGGTGAGTTTGGTCTCTTGGAGAAAGGCCACCTGGGGCCTCAATTTTTTAAAATGAGTTAAAACCTTTTTTTATTTGACCAGAGAATTGAGGCCCCTAATGTTCTGTGAGATCAGGCTAACCTCTATCTGGGGAAGAGAGAAAGGATCTAAAACTGACATATTTATGCAGCCCTTATGAGCCTGTACTGGGTCTCCTCTGTGGTGAGTTAACTCTCACGTAAGAGATCAGAAAATTCCCTGTAACCACACTGAAATTGCTAACTAAAGCTTAACCTTCTGAAATACTTAAGAACAACTTTACACAGTATTTATTTATATTGTATGAGAAATACTATAACACACTGTAAGAGCAGTGACTTATAGTCTAAAAATAACACATTAAGAAATCTTTAAATTTAACACCTAACCTTCTACAGTGAGACAGGCTAATACCTGCAACAGTCAGTTGTCTAGTAGCCCAAACTCAGGTGCTGGTTACCAGGGTATGTGGAACTAACGTTTAGACAGCCCATAGGCCGTAGCTCTTCATCCTGAACAACTAGTCCATATGTAAGAGTGCTAAACAAAACATAACATAAGGAGGAGCAATGGCTCATCCTTTTAAGAGAATAAAAAGGAAACTAACCTTTTTATAGCAACCCCTGGGATGTGGATAGCTGGGTCTAGAAGATTCAGTTTCAGCCACCTTCAATCCAGAGAAAGGGGTCCTGGCATCTGGCCTACCCCTCTCAAATCCTCCCCTTTATTCAATTGTCCTGACCCAGATTGACTGCTTGAGCAATGTTAGCTGATGGCTTATACTTAGACCCCTTACTCATTATGGAGGCAGATTCACTCAGCCCTTGCCTCCTATATATATATATATATATATATATATATATATATATATATATATATATACATACATAGCCACCTGTGGGATGTAGATGGGGAAAAGAGGGGATAAAACTGAAATAATGACCACAAGCAGTGTGCCGCACTAAGAGATAATGCATGTTGTACAGTACTCTTCAGCAACAGCTCACTTTATGGAAGTGCCGTACTCCAAAATGACAGCACCCTCCATCCAAACATATACCACTTATGAGTAAAACTACACAATAATGGGGGTCTTAGAACCAAAAATTGCAGTGTTAAACTTCACTGCTAAAAGGTTTACATTCCCCACCCTTCGAGATGCTTGTTAGCATATGTTTAAAGAGTGAACCCGGGAACTTGTTACATTTCCATATATAAAAGGAAACAGGATCAGCCGGGTAAAGGTGCAAGCCAGCCCCAGCATTTGCTTGGATCAACCCTGGCACAGGGACATCCAGGTTGTCCCCTTCACTAGTGGCAAATGTCTGAGGGTTCATTCCATTATCAGCTCACAAAGAGGAATCCCGATTGGAGCCCTAAGACTCTATAGTGATGCCATCATCCGTCGCACTTCCTGAGCCCTCCGAAGGTAAGTCCTTCAAGGGCCTAAATTTATTCTAGCTGGGCAGGATGTCTGGCATTCCCTCTGAGTATCTTGAGTCATGGCTTCTGCTATGACTCTGGGAATGGAGCCTGGGAGACTTATTCATGTGGTGCCTGCACTTTGTGATGTTTTTGGTTCCGCTTAGTCTTGTGTGTACTTGGGGTCAAGAGAGACTTGGGAGCTGGGTGCTCCATTGGAGGCCTAGATGAGACCTGGTCTCTCACCAGCTGTAGTGTATAGTCCATTTGCTCAGCGTGGGACAATTTATTATTAGGCCAGAGGGAGTCAGATATCTTGGTCCAGTTACACTAAGGGGCAAATTTGTGTAGAAAACATTCAGCTGCCTGGGGTGTATCAACAAATCTGGGAGTCCCATCGACCAAAACACAGAGTGTAGCGGGGTAATGCAAGGAGTAATCCAGCCCCAGCTTTGCACAGGCTCTGTGGGATAGGGTGAAGGTCTTCCTATGGGCTGAAAGTTCCTGGGAGAAATTAGTGAAGATTTGTATTTTTTTGCTTCTCCACTGCAGCACCCCTTTTGACCTTGCGCTGGACAAAAAAGCTTCCCTGTCTCTGAAGCATAGAAACCGGGCAAGGATCAGTCTGGGTCTTCCCCCCTGGAAGTGGAAGAGGTGCCAGAGATCTGTGGGAGTGATCAATTTCCAAGCACCCCTGCCCCTGCCACCCCAGGAGACCCGGCAGCTCAGTTTGGAGGAAAACAATCATGTTAGGGCCTTCAGCTCCCTCAGAGAACCTGACCAGCCATAAGTTATTTCTATGGCTGTGGTTTTCAAGATCTTCAATGCAGTTCCACATTAAGTGAAAAGCCCCATCCTGGTCATGGAGTTTAGCGTCCATGCGGTGGGCGATATCATCCTGATCCACCAGGCATTGTTCATTAATACTGGTCTGCTGCAAGAGGTTGACTATGTTGGAGGTATTGTTTTGAGTTGCTATTTCCAGTTTATTCATTTTGGAGATCATGGCCTCAAATATGCCCCTAATTTCTTTCAGGACCAACTCCCTCTGCTGAGATGTGGATACTGCCATGCTAGGGATTGTTGAAGACATAGGCTGCTTCCCTGATCTCTCTTCAACTCGCACTGGCTCCCGAAGTACCTGGTGTATCGAGGTAAGTTTGGATTGAAAATGTTCAGTAGGGATTCCGCTTCTAAATACACTGCTACCTTTAAATGTAGCTATGCAGAGCGATAGTTGTAAGTGCTGATGTGTGTCAGAGCTTAGAGAGCTTCAATTTTAGGTTGCCATCTTCTTTGTATCAGGCCACACCCTCCAAGATTGTCTCAGTTCAGTACATTTCATAAGCATGCATTTCTAATTTATTGTATAATTAAGCTGCACTCTTTAATTCTTAAAATTAAATATCTACATACATTTAAAATTTTACACTTAATTTTAATCCCTTAATACCTACATTAAATATGTTTTATTACTTATTTTAACAATTAATCTGTGGATTTCTTTCATCCTTAAATTCTACTTAATTTATCTTTAATCAGAGCACACAATTTGATTTGTTTTTTTTTTCTGCTTAATTTTTGAAAATTCATGACATTTTTAGTCTAACTGTTATGCTTAATTTGTACCCCTTAATTCCTCAAATTAAACATGAATTTCAGCTTCATTGTACACTTAATCTGCACTCCTTCATTCTTAAAATTAAATATATGTAAATTCTTAATTTTACACTTAATAGTAATTCTTTAATATGTAAATTAAAATATTTTATCACTTAATTTAACATTTAATCTTTATCCATTAACACCTAACATTAAACAGTGTTTAATACTTAATTTTACATTTAATTGTAATCTGCTAATAACTGAAAATAAGCATATGTAATACTTACTTTTATACTTAATTTACTGAAACAAAATCCTTAAATATACCTTAATTGTATCCTAAATTGATCAGTGCATTATGGAATAAATTAATAGTTTGAACCTTACAATTCCCTTAATTCTTATTTACTTTTATTTTCAAAGTGGATCTGACCCCTCAATCCTAATCCCAAAACAAAATGCCTTTTCATTTTATTAGATTTAAATTCATCATTTTATTAATTTCCACTTTAATGGTTAATTTTCCAAATTGTACTAGTAATCACATGCAAATCTGAAGTTGGTCAACCTGCTTTATAACATCATTCTTTTTTTATTCCTTAAATTTCTTTTCCTCATTGCCCCAGCTATCACAAACCAGCATTTAAGAATAGGAAATTATTTTGCAGAACCCTTGAATCAACAGCTAAGATAGGGCTTAACAGAACTTGTTTGACATAAACATCACTTATATAACTTAAATAAATAAAATCAGATGAAAATGTGAACAATTTAAAAATGTATTTTATGCCAAAAGACTATAGACTGAGATTGAAAGAAAGACATATATACCTAATTTTTCAATTGTCAAAATGATCTGTTCTTGGTGCAGAAGGCTGATGCAATTAGAGATGCAGTGAATTTAATTTCCGCCAGTGAAGTGGTGGCGAAGTGACCAATTTCATTGCATGGAGTAATTCTCAAAATTTTCACTATTAGGCGGAATTTCATCTAGGCAAAATTTCACCTAATGCGGGTGAAATTTCACCTTCTGTAGGTGAAATTTCACTGTGGAAGGTGAAATTTTGCTGTTCTGCTGGGTGAAATGTCATTGTTCCACTGGGAGAAATTTCACCCTGTGAAACAGGTGGAATTTTGTGGATTACTCCACAAAGCAAATTTTGCTCACTTTGAGCACCACTAGCTGCAATAAAAGCAGTGTAAGTTGCTTGTTGCATCCCCACAACAACAAACTGGCTGGATGGAGATCAATAAATCCATTCTATTAATGGAGTGGATCACAGGCAAGTTGAGGCAACACATTGAAGGAGAAATGCTTCTTGTACTTTTCATTTCTGAAAACCCTCACATACAGTCTTGGACCAACTAGCAGATGTACCATGACTGACACTATCAGTGCACTCAAAGAAAAGAGGATGGGTTGGTGGTACTGGATTGCCATTTCTTTTGGGGCCATGTGCAAAATATGGCAGGCATACAGTAGATGGAGTATCTCCCAATGAGGTTAGGGAGCTCCGTATTTTTTGTTTATTTATTTACAAATGAAAAGAAACAAGAAAGGTTCTCCTTAATGGGGACCTTTCTCCCTGTTTTCCAAAATTCCCCTCCAGAAACACAATATGAGCCTTACCTGACCAAAGTTCTATGGCACTGAAATTATAAAGTTATTATTGCCAGAAACTGAGAGAGAAGGGATCATAATTTAACTCCCTGGACCCAAGAGCCTGATCCTTTCTACTTCCTGATTTGGAGACACACCCCATTTTGTGATGTAAATATATGGAGACCACAGGGGCACACACCACATAGTTGTATAGAAACCCATTTTTAGACTCTTTTTTAACATTTTGGAGAGCAACTTCAACAAATTAAGGCCAATGCTCAAGTAACAAGCACCTTGATTTGTTGAAATAGGCACCCTAAAAATGGGTTCCTATACAACTCTATGGAGCACACTCTCACGCTGTCCATACCATATATCAGAAAATGTGTCTGTGTAGGTGTGTGTGTAACCGAATTGGGAAGCAGAAGGGATCATGCTCTTGGCTCCAGGAAGCCACATTACAATCCCTTCCCTCTCAATTTCTGGCAACAATAAATTTGTAACTTTGGTACCATTGAACTTTGGGGCAGGTAAGGTTCCTATTGAGCATTTAAAAATGATGACCAGGAAAGGTACTCTTTAAGTAAATAAGCTACAGGAATAGATGAATGTTATGACCTTTTGTTAATGCAAATATCTTCGGTAATGAATAATGCATTCCAAATTTAAAGGAATTGCATTAATACAAGGACAACTGTGTTTACAAGTAATGTTTTAAAAAATCACACAGTCATCAGGAACTCTCTGTGCTACATAGTCATGTGACTATTCCATCAATGTGCAATAAACTTTACAGCTTTGAATCCCAAGCCATAAGATCAATTCAAAAGTTGTACTTTTTATTTTGGTGGTATCTTCTACCATTTGCAGGCTTGAACACTTTTGCTGGACTGTAGTCTACGTACTCAGTTTTTCTTTCCACTCCCCCATTCCTGGTGTCAGGTGTCACACATTCAGCATCCTGTTTATCTACACTGCTTGATGGCATGTTTCCATGTATTTTATCTTCACACTGTGCCTTTGAATTGACTGACTCATGTTCTTCAGCCATTATTCCCAAGTGTGAATCCTGAACCAACTTCTTATCCTAAACAGAAATGTCCATGGTCTCTATGTTATTTTCATAAATAAAGTTATTTTCACATTGGCTACTTTCTTGTTTGTGTTCCTCCAAATTGACACTTTGTCATACAATTATCTCCTCAATCTGTAAAAGGAAAAACAAAACAAAGACCAACACAAACTAGGAAACATACTATCGGTACAAACTAATAAGGTAGCACATTAGTCATTTCATTTCCAATATAAAAGATTATATGAAATCCATTTACTTATGTCTTTAATCCATCTTTAGGGTAAACATTCTTGCTTACTGGTTCATGTCATCCTGAAGACACTGGTTTCATTACCACCACCAGGCAGTTATTGAATGACCATGAAAATGTTTATTTCCCACAGATTCCTGCTCACATGCATAAAGGCACTGTCCACACTAACAGTAATCCTTGTTCATCAACATTTCCACTACACCAAGCAATTTGGTTGCATTAGACCCCAAAAGAGCCATGTAAGTGTCACACAATAATTAGAGATGTTGCAAAATAGTATTGCTTAAGCATGCACTCATTCATTGAAGTGATCAGTCAGGCTGTCAGCCATGGAGGTGAGTGGAGGGCTGTGCTTGTGGCCCACTCAGGATGTGGGGGAGCAGGGTGGGACACTATCTGATGACAGGGTGGGGGGTCCACCAGACAACAAGGAGTCAGAATGTTTTTGTTATTTTAACACAAATTTGGGAATGGGGAAATTGATGTTAATCTCGGCAGGAGGTGCACCTCTTCAGTTTGGGCCAGTGATCAGCTGGGAGGTCCACGAGACACCAGGGAGGCTTTGTCAGGGATGGAGAAATCTGGGGAGAGGGGTTAATTCTTCAGTTTGGGCCAGTGATCGGCAGGGGGGTCCACTAGACACCAGGGGGTCAGAATGTTTTTGTTATTTTTACACAAATTTGAGGATGGGTACATTGTTGTTAATCTCAATGGGGAAGTATGCTTCTTAAATTTGGGCCAGTGATCAGCTGGCAGGGGTCCACTAGACACAAGGGATTCTTTTTATTGTTGCTGCTGAAAATTGTGAAATTTCACCCTCGAGCAGCTAATTTCACAGTTTTGCATTTGAAATTTCGTACCCACAAAATATTTCGGGAAATGCATGAATTTCATGAAATATTTCACAGAGCATAATTTTTCAATTTCACACAACACTAATCATCATTACATTCATGTATTATTTGTTTGTATGCAAACTTCTTCATGTGTACATCATATCAGTACAAATTAGAATTACACAGTGTGCCAGCAATATTGAGAAGAGAAATAGTACTGTTTTACAAACTGCACCAATCAATGAAACATTGTGTGCCACTTACAATAAATAACTGAACTTTTGGATCAGATTTTAAAATGTCCTGTTCTATTATTTGGGCTACTAGCAAATAATTTGTTAAGGACTGCTCAATGATCCCGTAGTTAAAAAGAAGTGTTTTACAAAGAAACTTCAGCTCTTTATTTCGTTTCAAACAAAGATTGTGACTGATTTATTTACAAATATTTTTACTGTTATAACTGCATCATGGCCAAGTCAGGTGGGGACTGGCTGGGGGTAAGAGCTTTATCTGGTGCCTAAGTAAAATGGGGGAGGTTGATGACAACATTTCAGTGGTGAAAACATTCCAACGGTACACATTTAACATTTGTTTTATTATTTTTAAATATTTTTAAATAATTCCAATTAGGCACTGCAAGGAGTTAACTTAACAATCAATTAGTCCTGCCTCCAGTGACAATACAGCACTCAGCTGCAATTACTGCTACATTACACCCCTAGGATGGTAACTGAATGTTAATTGACCCCCTACATGCATTATTGCTTAAACACTTCTTTGCTGAAGATGTGACAACAAGACATTCAACAAAATCACAAATGAAGGCCCTTACCTCATGTTCACCGCTGTTTTGAAATAGCCATTATTCTATCTTTGCAGTGTTTTTTCTTCACTAGAAATAAAACACATTTAATAGTATTATTTATAAAATGGCAACCAAAAATCCTGGCATATCATTGACTGAGAGTGCTAACTGTGCATTAAAAGGTAATGATGCAAGTGTATGACCCTTTTTCTTGGCAAAAGCCTCAGTGCTACAACAAAATCAATAAATCTACATATCAAATAATATCAAGCATTCCATCTGCCACCTTACCATTACTATCCTTTATTATCCTTGAATTAAAAACTGAACATTCTGCATATAGAACACATTTTCCCCCTTCCCTGGAAAGAGGAAGAAAATAGGCAGGATTGCCTAGTCCTCCTTTCCTGGTAAACAAATACTAACTAAATAAATAAAAATAAATACATTTTCTTAAAATAGTACTTCTAGGGCCTGATATTCAAAACTTTGTGCTGGACGCAAACCATTTGTGCAGGTTTAGTGCTGGGTTAGCACGGGTCTGCTATATTCAAAAGGCCAAATAGCGTGTGCAAACTGCATTAGCGCCAGGCAAAATCATAATGTATGTGAGTGGCAAACTGAGGGGACATGTCAGCTCAATGCTATATTCAGTGAATAGTGCTGTGAAAAGTGGTTTTGCGTGACTTAGCACAACACTTAGTGCAGTACAAATTACCGCCCTGGAAAAGGTAGTCTTAACCCTGGGCAAACCAGCTTTAAGTGACATTGTGGCTTTGTGTGAAGTTTGTATGGCTTTTGTGTGGCTTTGTGTGACCCTAACCAATAAGTATGACACATAGAAAAAAACCTTACATAGAGGAAACATGCTGTCCACTGATGGCATCACAATGATGCCATCATCTGCCACCAGTCCCAGCCATGCCAGGCAGTAAGTGGTGATCCAGCTCCCAGTGGACACCATGGCAGTGCAGCCATAGAGCACACACCTATAGACCACCCTTTGGTGTACACCAACAGATGCCAGCACACACATGCAGCACTATGGGCATGGAGGGTGTTGAGGGGAGGGTGTACAAGTGGCCAGGCTGCACCACGGGCTGGGTGCAGCCACAAGGCTAGGACAAGCCATGCTGTGCACATGAGCCAGTGTTGGGAATACTCCAATGCCAGTGTGCCTGTCTGATCATATATGCCCCCCAGCCACATACTGCAAATCTGTACAGATGCCACAGCACACACAGCCACCATGTATATGTCACTGTGAGCATCCCATGACAGTGGTACAGCATCTGTGTGTAGCACAACAGCAGAACAGTGATGCCCACTGTCAGTAAACACCTGCAAGTTGAGCCTGTCACTCAGTACAGTGCAGTGATCATCATTGCCTTACACACCATAGGCATTGCTGTGTTTCTCACCACTACTGGCCCCCTTGCTACTGTAGTGTCTGCTGGGACCTGAAGTATAACCTACAGCCTGACAGTTGCATGCAGCACCACCACCTGTGCATGTGCTGTGTATTCCCCTAGGGCACAATATGCTATTCTGTACTGTACAAATGTAGCCTGAAGCTACCACCATGCACTCCCAGACAGACCTACAGGTGAGCTGTGGAAGACCCAGCCAGCCCCTATACTTCCAGACAGACCTACAGGTTGAGCTGTGGGACCCTGCAGTAATGCTAGGCAAACTGCATGCAAATCAGATAATAATGAGATGCTAATATGGATGTTTGCCCAGAGACTCCCTAGATAGGCTCATTTGCATGCCACTTTTGAATATAGCAAAATTTAGCCCTAGGCAAATGTGTTTGCACCAGGCAAATGGCTTAGCTCCACACTAAACCCACACAAACTTGTTACCACCATGCAAACATTTCAGAAATATTGTAGAGTTGTGCACAATGTAATTTCACCTGCACTGCTGCTTGTAGCTGTACTGAGTCCATGCATGTGCTGGCACACACATTGGCCATATAGTTCACCTCTGCCTTCCTTCACATCACTGTGCACTTGGCTGCTGTTGTGGTGTGCCCTTCCTGGTTGCTATATTCAGAGCTGTCTTATTCCTGGGCTATGTTTGCACTGCACTCCCAGCCCAGATTGCCTGACTTCCTTAGCATGCTGTATTCAGCAGGTTTAGTTCCGGGGCTATCCCTTTTGAATATAGCAGGCTATTGGGTCCAGGCTAATTTAACACACCGGGCAGTGCTAATTTAGCCCCAGGGCAAAGTTTTGAATCTGATCCCTAGAGTCAAAGCACACATCATAATTTTCATCATACACTCTTGTGTTTGTCATATCTCTCATCTCCTTTACAGGCATCCTCCAATCTAAACACTACCACATAAAAACAGTAATGAAGCTAACGATTCCTATTTGATGCAATCCTGATCTCCCACAGATACTGCAACCACAGTCAGATAGAGCTGCCATAGGGTTTTTAGTTCGTATTATCTGTAATTTCTCCCATCAACTGCTTTTCCCTACCTCTCTTCCAGCTGCAACACCAACCTGAATGTATCTTCTTTAGCGGCTACCTGGTAGGTATGAGGGGAGCAGCAACTATGAAATATGGCAGGTGGGGGAGAAGAATTGTGAAAATGTGATAAAGTACAGCAGACACCCAGCTGTGCAGGAGTGTGGAGCAGCAAACATGCTATCTTTAACAGCAAACACAGTTCATGTGGGAAGTGGGGAATAGTACTTATGAACTTCCACAGGTGCTCTTTACAGTTGAATGGAAAAGTAGGGGGAGGAACATTGTCCAATAATGAAGTAGGTGTAACAGCTCACAAAGCACTCACAAAGCCACCCACCTGCCTTTTGAAATGCAAACCACAATTGACAATATTGACTTTTTTACTATAAGATACATTTTCATTTCCATTTCATCTATATTGAAAATGATTTTAAGTGCAAAAAGTAATTTACATTTTTGTATATTCTTATACAAAGTAAGCAAGATCCATGTTATGTTTTCACTACTTGTGGTTCCATGACACTGTTTTGTACTGTAAGCAGACAATAATTTGACTATGTGTTCCAAAAGTTTTTGGTCTTTTTTTTCACTTCAATCACTATATATAGGTCTACATTACTTTTCAAAATATACATTGCCACCTAGAAAAACATGTGTTGCATCCCACTCAAAGGGTCACTGTTTGTATAGCAACATCATAATTTCCTCACTGTCACTGACTATTGCCGTGTGGAATTTTCAAATTCTGACAGAACAAAATTCTGCAGAATATTCAAAATTCCATCGGAAACTGAATGGTGGAATTCCACAGCAACAAATAGTTGCAGAATGATTTTCTGTGGAAAAATCACTGTTCCAAAGAATATTATTCCACGGATCACAGTAGACAGAATTCTGCAGGTGAACAAGCAAAATTCTGGTGGAAATTTCACCAGTGGAATGGTCGTTCCCACTTATTCTGACAGCAGAATTCCACATTCTGCACAGCATTATTACTGACCATCAACAGATTTCCTCCCTCTCTCCCAAACAAAAATTGCTAACACTACAGTAAATGGCACTGTGTCATGGGGTTGTCCTCTTGATATAGTTGGAATGGAAAATAATAAACTGTGATGCATAGGGCTTGGGATCAACAGTATGTTGATGGTGGTGATCCTGCCTTTGTGTGTCATCATCTTCATTTGGAGTACCAATAAATCAATCAAAATCTTTATTTTGCCAAGTGGAACATCATTGAGACAAGGTCATTTACAAGATGGACCTGGGGCAGAACAATTGCCAACAGGGTTGAGACATCACAGGTTGAGTGAAGGTACATAACAATTACATAGTAATAATAACAACATAATAATAACATATAAACATCGCATGCGGCAAGATACTTGTACCAGAACATAGCAATAGGTTCAACTGGAGGTAGTGCCATTTAAATACAATTGCATGGATACAAATATATGGACATAAGGTAATGAACTAAAGTTTATACGAAAACATCAAGGAGAAGTCATAGTGAGCAGAAGTGGCAGTTCCTCTAGCATCAAAGTGTGAAGAAGATTGAGATGTAAGAGTCCTTTAATAAGTACTGTAGGCATGGCCTGGCAATTGGGGTGGGAAGGGGAGAGGGGTATAGGGAGTGGGGAGGGAAGGTCAGCTGAGGATAGGGTTGGACATGATGGCCTAGGGAGGAAGGACTGTTTGAAGGGAGAACATGACAGATGCCACAGGCAATGGTTGAGGTTTAAGATCAGAATTTAAAGCAGTAACAAATCATGTTGTCACAACCTTGATTAGAAACAATGACAGACCTCAGAGAAGGTCCTCAAGAACAAGGATTTGAAGAGGGAGAATGTGACAGGGGTAGTGAGCATTAAGGTTTTCTAGATCTTATTCCAGAGCATAGGGAGAGTGAAACTTACTGAAGCTCTACCAAAGGGTGTTTTAACTTTAGGGATAGCCAGAGATAAGATGGTGAGACTTCTGAGAGAATATGCACTACTGATGCAGGGAGTTAGGCAGCTTGTGAGGTACTGACATAATTTATGACTGATTGCCTTATATGTCCATAGAATAGCATTCTTTTGCCTCCTGCAGCTAAGGGAGGTCCAACCTACAAAAGAATAGAGGATGCAATGGTGCATGTCATAAGGGGCATCTGAAATGAACCTAAGGGCTCTGTGGCATGGGGCATCAAGCTTGGAGAGAGCTGTGCTAGTACTGTGGCCATATAGGAAGTCTGTATAGTCTAGGAGAGGCAAGAAGGTAGCTTAAACTAGGAGTTTTCTAGCCTCCTGGGTTAGTGAGTACTTGATCCTAAAGAAAATGCTGAGCTTTTGATGCAGTTTCTTACTGAGTTCATCAATGTGATAAATGAAGGACAATTTGTAGTCAATCCAGACCCCTGGGTATTTGAATTTTTCCCCAAACTCCAGGGCTTCTCCCAAAAGGGTGCTTATGTGAGAAACCTTATCTGTTTTTTTTTTTGGTTTTTTTTTGAGATGAGGGGCCAGTTGAGAGAAAATCATGGTCTTAGTTTTTTGGCATTGAGCAGGAATTTCAAGTTGAGTAGATTTTTTCTGAGGATGTCAAAATCATTCTGGAGGTCCACAGTGGCTTGATCTGGAGTTGCTCTATCAATGTATAGCGCTGAATCATCAGCAAAGAGATGGATACTAGATGACTTTAGGCCAGTGTCAATTTGATTAATATAAATGGCTAAGAGAAGTGGACCAAGTATGGATCCTTGGAGGATACCTCTAAGGAGTAATTTTCTTTTTTGACGATAGGTCTCCTTCAGCCTTGACCTGCTGCTCTCTGTCCACAAGATAGTTTGTGAACCAACTTAGGGCCAGGTTATCCACCCTAACTTTCTTCATGGTCACCAGGAGTAAATTGTGGTCCACCATGTCGAAAGCCTTGCTATGGTCCAGAAACAAGGTGCATATGTATTGTTTGTTATCAAGTGCAGACTGACAGTCATTCATAACCTTAGCAAGGGCAGTGGAGGTACTATGCATGGGACATAAACAGGATTGAATCAGGTTTAGTAGATTAAAACTTTCCAGATGAGATCAGAGCTGTTCATTTACTACTTTCTCCAATAGTTTTGACAAGGCCGGGAGCAAGGAGATTGGGCAGTAATTATCTAGGTTACAGGGGTTCCTGATTTAAATAGAGGGATAACATGGTCCATCTTCCAGACCTTGGGGAGGGAGCCCTGATTGCGAGACAAATTGAAATGGTGGGTAATAGGGGGAGCCAAAATATACTAGGCCAACTTTAGGAAGAAAGGCTTAATCATATCCAGGCCAGCACTTGTCTTAGTATCAGGTTGAAGAAGGAGATCCTCAACCTGTTTGACAGTGACTGGAAAGAAGGAGAAAGAGTGGTAAGGGTCAATAGATTCCTGATCATGGCACTCAGATGACTGACTAAGGAACTGTGCATTGATGGCATTTACTAGGAAGGTATCAAAAGTCATCCCTGCTGTGGCAAAGTGATTGTTAAGGAGGTCAAGGATCTCATTTTTATCTGTAGTGTGGGTACCACCAGTCAAAATTTTGCAGGGAAGCATGCCAGGGCTGTTATGGCATTCTACCTCCCTTAAAGTTTTCCAAAACTTAGTAGCAGAGTTAGTGGATGTGTTAAGCTCAGAGCGGAAATAACTAGACTTCACAGCTCTGATAGTTTTTGTGCAGAAATTCCTTGCAGTTCAGAAAGCAGACCAGTCTGTGGCCAATTTAGACTTTATGGCTCTTTTCCAAAGAGCATCCCTGTGCCATAAGGCAGTCTTTAGGATATTCGTGAATCAGGTACACTGTGTGTGATTCTGGAACCCACACATTAGGAAGTACAGGAATCCAGTGGAAATGCTAGTAGGGCAATAAAAATGATAAATCAAGACAAAATGTTAAACTTCACTGCTGGAGAGGTTTAAAGACCAAAACATGTACATCCTGTAGACAAGAAGATGCAAAGGGATAGTGTCCATATGACAGACATACAAATAATGTAATTCCATGGAAAAAATAAGTTTGACTTTGAAGAGTTGTTCATATTTATTTTATTTATTTATTTTAGTCTTTGGTAACCAGGTAAGGCCCACTAGGCACAAGTGCCAGTTTTCAGGGGTGATCTGGGAGCACTGGCAGTTAAGTGACTTGTTCAGAGTCACACAGTATGCAAGAGGAGGTACTGAGAATCAAACTCAGGTCTGGTCTGCTGGATTCATCAAGCTCGTTCACACCTTGTTCCTCTAACCTCTAGGCTATACTGCCAGCCCATATGTGGTAACATAGGCACAAGAGTGAACTGAATAATGCTGGTGTCATGGACGAATAAGTGATCAATGTCAGAACATATCATTAATGCAGAGAGTGGTGGATATGTGCAACAATCTACAAACAATAAGTGATGGCATATCTTACCCAACCATAATCTGTTTCTGCAGTATCTGACACTGAATTTTCTCTGTGTCCGGCTCCTGTGTTATTGATCTTGAAAGAACTTTGCCTGGTGCATACCATTTGCTGGTTTTCAACCCTGCCTAAATCTGACTTTTAAGTTCCAACAAAAACAGTGATATAATAACTCATGCAGTGTGCATATCTCATGCCATACTACACTAAGTCTACTTCTTGAAAATACATGGAAACCAATTCACCTGTAATACTTTCAGTTTAAATGTAGATTATAAATAGAACAACTAAACTGCAAACCATTATTTATTGCTGATGTCATGCCAACATGTTATGTTTCTTGAGAATTCATCTGCTCCTATTGCTTCTTCCCAACCTGATGTTTTAATACTTTGCTTGTGGCATCTGTTATTCCCATGGCAACAGATGGTGATGTCATAACCATGCATTATCATTTCAAGGACTGAATAAGCTATACAAGGAGCTGAACTATAAGGTATGTAGAACCATTTTCTGTGTGAATTTCCTCAATAATGGAGTTTGTCCTTTGATGGGCAGACCAGGTTGTCCTGGAGCACCCCTTCCCACCTGTATAGAATGGTTGTGCTCAGAAGGGGAGGGGCTAAGGGCCAGGACAATGGACAGGTAACAGGAAAGGGGAAGGGAGGTAGATAAGGGACAGCACAAGGGGGCCTCAGCCACTTTTTGCTGGAGTTTTGAACTACATCAACTGCAGCACGTCGGATTGGCTTTTTCACCAAGAGTGAGAGGTAAGAAACAAATAGTGATATTACAGGAAGAGATGTAAAATATATATATATATATATATATATATATATATATATATATATATATATATATAAAGGGAGAGAAGAATGGAATATATACAAAAAAGTTTACAGTAGACTCATGGAGGGTTGGTTAGAAGGACTGTTTGATGGGTTTTCTGAGTTTGATGGGAAGTATAGACTGTTTTGTCCTAGTAAGAATTTGGTGGTCAGGGAGGCAGCATGAGCGGAGACCATGTGGTGCGGTGCCTTGTGCCATTTTTGTAATAACTAAGTTGGAAGAGGAAAGCCCCTTTGTTTAATGCTGGCATTGGTTTTTTGCTTTTTTGCCCAATTGGGCTGGTTTGCATGATTATGTGGCCCGTGGTGATGGTAGGAGCGAGACAAAGTGGGACCGCGTGGCGTGGTGAATTGGTAGTGTTGGTTTTGCTGCATTTTCCTCAGTTGGGCTGTTTGGTAAGTTTATGTGGGCCTGAGAGCACGTAGCGATGGCAGGAGCAAGTGGAAGCAAGACCGCATGGCGTGACGTCACACGCCACACGTGGGGTGGTGGGAAAAAACCCTTTGTAAGGCACTGGTGGTGTTTAGTCACTGTGAGGGCTGTAGAAATCTGGGGGAGTGATGGAAAAGGCCTGGAAGAGGTGCTGAGGCATGGGCCACTTGGCGGGCTTTATGCACCACTTGCGTAAAAAAAAAGAAGAAGCAAAAGTCCTCTTTACTGGTGGTGGGTGTTTTTTGCTGCAAATTTTCCCAGTTTTGGAGGCTAGTGGGATGAATGGTGGGCCTAGGAGAGCCCGTAGAGAAGGAGGGAGCGAGCAGAAGCCAGGACCGAGTGGCGTGATGTCACACGACGTGCAGAGGGTGAGGGAAACCCCTTGGTGGCATCCAGTTAAGGTGCTGGTAGTTTTTGTGGACGGTGTGAGGAGGAAAGCCTGGGAGAAAGGCAAGGCCTTGAAGAGGCACTGAAGCATGGATCGCGTGGCAGATGGCATACACCACATGAGGAGGTCTGCTGGAAGGGCGTTGGCTTGATCTAGCAGGCTAGGGGGGCATTGTGTGGCTGTTGCTCAAATTTCAGGACCCAAAAAAAAACAAACAAAGCTTGGCAGCTGGGAGGAGTGGGGGGCCCACGATCCAGGACAGTGCAGCCAGCAGCACATGCCGCAAGGGGGAAGGGGCTAGAAGTAGGGACTGGCTACTATGCCCTGGTGGCATTTCTCAAGTTTTTTCAGGGCCCTGGATGGAGATAGGACTGTATGGGGCCCCGAAGGAGTTACCGCGTGGCGTGATGTCACACAACAAAGGAGAGGGGGTTAGATAGCATTGTTGGGCTTGGGTGGGGTACTGGATCAGGGGGAAGCATGGGGTGTGGGCTCAGGAGGGGAATAAGCCTGGAGAAAGGGCCAGAATACAAGAGAGAGGAGGTACAACAAGTGACCATGCAGCATGACATTGCATGCCACCGGGGGGGGAGTTAAAGGAGTGCCCAGGTATCGGGCTGTCTGCATGTGTAAGGGGCCTTTCAAAAAAAAAAGAAACAAGGGCATGGGAGAGACCCCACGCTGTGAGGGGGTTGCATTGGAAGCTTTGTCAATCATTCAAGAGTGGTTGCCTTCTGTTTGGTCCTTCCCCCTTCTTTTTTTCAGGCACCAGGAGGGAGCAAGAGTTGGGCAGAGGTCTGAATATAGGGGAAGGTACCAGATTATCGGACCACGCAGTGCCCATTTTGTATGGGAGGGTTGATTGTGGGGGTGCCTTGATTAGGTTGATGTGGGCGTGTGGTTTAAGGGACAGGACTAAGGTGTTGCAAACAGGTACAGATATACAAATTAATCCATGTTTTATCTTCCTGTATTTGTCTTCACAGAACAAAGAAAGAATGAAAAGCAAACAGAATGTGGGAGCTGATGGAGGGAGAGGAACCAGGGAGACCCGGGGAGAAGAGAAAAGTGGGCCAGGGAAAGGGCGGCAGGGGGAAACGACCAGCCAGGGGGCCAGGTAGTCCCGCTAGGGTGGCACTGGAAACAGTGGGGCCCACCAAATCGGTTGATCCAGTACATCTGCGGCCCGTGGACCCGGCAACACCAGTACCCCCACTGGATAAAGGGGGATCTCCCTGGCGGAGCCCAGGCATGATGCCCAGAACGTGGTTTTCCCTCCACAGACCCCAGTAGTTCCCCCTCCTCCTCATCCACAGGGAGGACCAAGAGAGAGTGTGGAAGACTCCAGGCAGCACAGCCCGGACAAGGTTACATGTAACACATCCAGTGCAGTGGGTGATAGTATAAAAGAATACATAGGGTAAATTGTGGTGGTACTTGGAGCAGGAGGTTTGTGGCAGATGGAATCAGCTCTAGCGGACATTAGGACAGAAAAAGAGGGTCCGGGAAAGAATGAAAAGGGAGTGGAGAGAAAAGGAAGAGGTACAAGGGAGATAAGGGCACCGGGGATGAGGATAGGTGAACATGTGCCACTGGCCACAAAAGAAAAAATATGGAAAGGGGAATATGTAGATATATTTGCTTTGGTGAGTCAGGAGGCAGCAGCAAAATATGAAGAAACTGAGGTCATAAGCAAGAGCGAGATGGCAGCGGCCATAGTCTCTTTAGGAAAGAAAGAGGACAACAAGTTCACAAAAGGGAAGACTTGGGATGGATGAGTTCCTAGGTTTTGCCACTTTCTCAGCCGTCGTGCTGGAGAAGAGGCCGGAGCTAGGCATCCCGCTCATTACTTATTCCTTGATAATACAGAGAGCAAAAGCAAAAGGCGGGGTTGGGTGGTTATACAATTGATGAATTCTTTCATCAGAGAATGGCAACATTTGGGGATGTGAGATGGGACACCAAGCAGTAAGATTTGTGGATGGATTACGTAACAGTTCAGTCCACGCCCAAAGGTGAGTGAGGCAGAAAGGGGTTTACACCTCAGAGATGCTGCTGGGCTTACAATAGGGCTTTTTGCTCATGGCCTCAATGTCGTTTCCGGCACGCTTGTTCAAAATGTGGAGGAGGACATCCGGCAAGAAAATGCAGAATAACATGGGCACAAGGGACACAAGGGCACGGGGTTCAAGGATCAGGTCAACAGTTTTTTCGAGATGGCCAAGGGTTTAAAGGGCAAACATGGAGTAGGGGATGGCGGGGAAGGGGAACGTGAATAGAGGGGGTCAGGGTCACTGAAAGAAAGAAGGTAGGGCAAAATGAGGAGGAAGAAGTGGGTAGGGGTTGAGGGGGATGCGACAGGGAACAGTTTGGGATGGCCAGAACCCCCATCAATTTGAAGGTATGGACAGCTTGCCTGGATAGATATCCAGACCAGAGCATGCGGGACATGATTTTGAAAGGTTTTAACACAGGGTTTTCATTGCAGTGTAAGGGACCCAGGCGAGTGATGGAGGCGAGCAACCTCAGGTCAGTAAAAGGGAGGAAGAAATGCTAAGACAGAAGATAGAAAAGGAAAAAGCAGCAGGTAGGGAGGAGGGCCCGTTTAATACTCCCCCATTGCCAAACATGAGATTTTCACCATTTGGTTTGGTACCCAAGAAACAAGAAGGAGAGTACAGGGTGATCCACCACCTGTCCTACCCAGAAGGGGAGTCAGTGAACGATTTAATCAGTGAGGAGCATAGCAGGGTGACATATGCAACACTAGAGGACGCGGTCTGGATGATCCAGGCCACAGAGGATGCATGGATGGCAAAAATGGACATTGAATCCGCTTTTAGATTACTTCCAGTTAGGAGGGAAGACTGGGATCTATTGGGTTTTAAAAGTGGGGGGGACAGTATTATTTCGACAAGGCAATGCCAATGGGTTGTTCCACAGCATGTGCTACATTTGAGGCTTTCCGCACCTGCTTACAGTGGATATTCCAAGAAAAAACAGGTTATAGGACAGTCATCCACTATCTGGGTGATTTTCTTTTCATTGGGAAGGGAAGAAGAGAGACACAGAGAATATTGGGTAAGTTTCAGGAATTGTGCCGGGAGCTAGGGGTCCCACTGGCACCAGAAAAGACAGAGGGGCCAAGCAGGGTTATGGAATTTTTAAGGATCGAGATAGATGTTTCGAGTGAAATATTTTGATTACTGGACAAAAAAGTAAGGAAATTGAGGGAGCTAATCCATGTACACACCAGAAGGAGACGAGTACAACTAAAAATGGTGCAGCAGGTACTGGGGCACCTCAACTTTGCATGCAGGGCCATCGGACCAGGGAGGACATTCACAAAGAGGTTAACTAGGGATACAGTGGGGGTCGCCAGACCACATCATTGGGTGGATCTGACACAAGGGGTCAGAGAGGATTTTAGAATCTGGGAAGAACTTCTTAAAGAGTACAACAGGTGCTTGTTCTGGCAAGAGGAGTGGCTATACAACACAGACCTTGACCTCTACACAGATGCGGCTGGGGGGCCTACCTGAGGGGTAGATGGTTCGCAGAACCATGGCCTGCCAGTTGGGTAAAGGAGGGGAAAGTGCGAGATATAACATTATTGGAGATCATGTCCATATGGGTGTGTACTTTGGTCTGGGGGGAGGAATTACGAGATCAAAAAGTGACTTTTTGGTGTGACAATAGGACAGTGGTGGACGTTCTGAACAACAGGGGAGCCAGGTCAGGCACAGTCATGCAGGTATTACAACTGTTAGTTCTAAGGGCTTTGCAGCTGAACATGTCATTTAGAGCACAACACATAGAAGGGGTATGCAATACCCTGGCTGACAGCCTTTCCTGTCTGCAGCTGGACCATTTTCGGAGGCTGGCACCGGCAGCGGAAGAACAAAACACACTCATACCAATGAACATCTGGGATGTTGGCAAGAAGGAGCAGAACTGCTGTTTCACAGATCATGGGTGCCTCGGACTCTGAGGGCCTACAATGGGGCCTGGTGAGTGTTTCAAACATTCAGGGCAGAGCACCAGATGGAGGTAAGTAGGCCACTCAGAGAGGAATAGCTGGGAATGTTCACCATGGAGCAGTGGCAAAAAGGCACAGCCCACACCACAATGGAAGTTTATCTGGCAGGAATTAGTGTTATTTGCAGTGTAAAGGGGAGGAAGGACCTGACAAAATCATTATTCATCAGAAGAATGATGCAAGGATGGGGCAGGTTGAAACAAGGACTAGCAGATAATGGAAGGCCAATAGGGGAGCAGTGGCTAATAAAGCTGAAAGATGTGCTCCCAGCAATATGCAGATCGAAGGCCGAGGCCCAGCTTTTTCACACAATCTATGTAATAATGTTCACTGGGGCCATGAGAGTGAGCAAGGTGGTGGGCCATGGGAGAGAGGACAAGGAAGGGGGGTTAGAATGGAAAGATGTAAACTGGGAGGTGACAGAGATATGGATTAAGATTAGGAGGTCAAAAATGGACCAGAGAGGGCAGGGTTGCATAGTGGTGCTGAAAGGGCGAACAGAGGGTTCAATATGCCCCGTACAGGCTCTGTAGGCTTTCACCACAGAGCAGGGGAACAGGATGGGAAAATTATTTGTGCATGGTGATGGGAAGAGGGTCACGGGTTACCAAGTCATGACATTGCTCAAAAAGAGCATGCAGTTCATGGGGGAAGACCCGGCTAATTATTCATCCCATTCTTTGGGGATTGGGGCTGCCTCACAGTGGGCAGCAGCAGGAGAGACAGTGAATAGGATATTGGAAAAGGGACTCTGGTGATCGGCCAGTTATAAGAGATACATTAGAGCACCGAAATAAAAAAAAAAATGGGTAGTGCTCCTGAGGGGGGCAAGAAAGGGTGGAAAGGGTATAAAAAAAAAGAAGAAAATGCGGGTATGATACTAAGAGCATGTGTAAAATAATGAATTTTGCTTGAACCCCATAGGTAGAGGGAGGAGCATGGAAGTCTGGATCTGTGGGCATTCCTATGTTTATTGGGCCAGAAAAAAGAGCAGAGAAGAAGGCTGGGGGAAGGCAGCTGTACCAAGATGCGAGACAGTGTAGGTTGGTTTGACATGGCATACGGGGGATGAGATGGGCACAGCTGCTTCCCACCTTGAAGAAACTCAAGGGGCGGCGTCCCAGTCCAGATCTAATTATTATACATTTAGGGGGCAACGATCTTGCAGGCAGGCCTTGGGTAGATACTTACTTACAAATAAAAAGGGATTTAGGAACAATGCGATGATGGCGGCCACAGGTAGGCCTCGTCTGGTCAGACATGATACCAAGGAGGGTGTGGAGGCAGGAGCACAGCTACAGAGCGGTAGAGAGGGCCAGGAGAAAGATGAATAGGAGGGTTGGGACATTGATAAGGCAGATGAGAGGACAGGTGATACTGAGGGGGGTAGAAGAATGGGTAGAGGATTTCTACAGGTCTGATGGGGTACACCTGTCGGACCTAGCCATAGACATGTTCAATACAGAAACAATGGGCTTTATTAAAGCATGGTGGAAACATGCGATGAGATGAAAGAAAAAAAAAAGGGGGGGAAGAGAAAGTGGAAAGAAAGAGGAATAAAAAGGATCTTCCCTAAGGTAAGGGAGGCCAGTACCCTAAAGATGGGGGGAAGCCAGCCATCCAACGCAAGCTTAAGACTGGCTAGTGGGGAAAAAGAGGGGGAGGAGGGATGGGGGGAAGGAAAAAGGAATAACACAAGAAAAGGAGGAAGGTAAAGGAGAAAGCGGTCTCAGTTTTCACCGTTACCTAACAAAAAAGGAGAAGAAGAAGGCACCCAGGTTTTCATCTGGGGGAAGAATAATCAGAGATTGATATATGAAGGAAAATAAACAAAATGTTGAAAATATGATAATAAAGAAATGGAAATGGAATATGGAATTATGAATATAAATAAATTAATTGCCAATCTGAGCACAACAACAAACAACGTATCTGTCTTTTGTGAGGGAAAAGGGGGGAATCTGGGACAATGGAGTTTGCCCTTTGATGGGCAGACCAGGTTGTCCTGGTGCACCCCTTCCCTCCTGCATAGAATGGTTGTGCTCAGAAGGAGAAGGGGAAGGAAGGGGAGGGCTAAATGCCAGGACAATGGACAGGTAACAGAAAGGGAGGGAAGGGAGGTACATAAGGGACAGGTCAAGGGGCCTCAGCCACTTTTGCTGGAGTTTTGAACCTCCCACCCACCCTACTATGCAAAGCAAGAGGGGTAGACAGTCAAGATGGTACTGTATGGTGGGTCTGTCAAGGTGGATGACAGATGCATCCGGTTGGACAGTTTGGACTGCCAAAGGTGGATGGCAGGTGATATTATGTTTATGGACTGCCAAAGGTGGATGGCAGGAGATAAAGAGGCAGGGAAGGGGGGGAGGAGGGAAGGGGTAAGAAAAAAGGAATAAAACAAGAAGAGGAGGAAGATGAAGGAGAAAGCAGTCTCGGTTTCACGGTTACCTAATGAAAATGGAGAAGAAGAAGGCACCCAGGTTTTCACCTGGGGGAAGGATAACCAGAGACTGATATATGAAGGAAAATAAACAAAATGTTGAAAATATGATAATAAAGAAATGGAAATGGAATATGGAATTATGAATATAAATAAATGAATTGCCAATCTGAGCACAACAACAAACAACGTCTCTGTATTTTGTGAGGGAAAAGGGGGGAATCCAGGACAATGCATTACTTCCACTCACTTCATATGAAGTCTTAACCATCTGTTGCTTAACCTGACACAAAATGGCTGCCCATGGCAGAATGAGTAAATAAATATTGTAGAGTAAAAATCGATAGAACATCCAAGGAGTTACAGCTGTACTTGGTCTTAATATTACTTTTTGTAAAGACCTCCAAGTGCTCCATCTAATATTGAAATAACTGTTCTGACGTAGTCCTCAGTGGTCATTTCCTACTGTGTTGCTTAATACTTTAAACACCACTTTACTGTAATACTTTCACAACATGAACTGATACTTGTTCATGCTACTGTATGTGTTTTACAGAAAATCACTTACTGTTCCTTTTCCAACCATCTTAAATACTCCCTTCTGTTCTTCAGCATTCAACAGCATCTTCTTTCTGTTTCCTTCTCTTTGTCCTTCAGCTCTGGCAATGCTTCCACTAACTAAAGTAATAAAAGTAACCAAGTGGACCATGACCATAACTTAGGTGTAGCATGTAAGATTGCTTAATGTAAGCTGAACATTATGCAATTGCACTGTCATATAGTTAACATTATAAACTAATTCACTGCATACCATTTATGGGGCAACAGAGGTTTGTAACCTACATTTTATGTGTTACATTTCTTGTTTCCTGTATACTAAAACATGTTGTTTACCATATTATCACAGTAACAGCAAACATCCTAATTGGGGTAGATAGCTCTTGATAAAATAGAAAACCATGCAATTGTCTGTTGATCTATTCTATTTTGTTTTTGTTTTACTTTTTTTGTAATTCTGTAATAAAGTATTAAAGAGAATTTACCAAAAAAAAAAGATTGCTTCAGAGAAAATATTAACAAAATAAAATCAAAGAATTATTTAAAAACTAAAAATACCACCAACAGCTTAAGCTGAATCAATTTCAGTTGGTTTCCATCTGTATCCCCCATCCACCAGGACGAGGCTGAAACTAGGCAAAATTGTGTATCCATCTTTTTCCAGTTAACAATAAATAAATACAACATTAAACATAACCTTGTTTGCTAATGGACCCCAGTCACTCCTTTTCTTGTAAACAGCATTTTTCCAAACCTGGTGTTTAATCATGAATTACTTTGCAACTGACCGTAAACCATAAACAGTAAATACAATTAACATTGTCATTTCAATATAACACTAATAGTATACATAGAGACCAATTAGGACATTGTTTTAATAAATAAAATAAGACTTACACTAAATTATTTCTGTGGGATTGTAGAATTACTTTTCCCATTTTTGGAACTTAAGAACTTCCCCGTAGTGAATACAGGTTATAAATATTATAAAAAGTAGTCATATAAGTAGAAATGCATGTTTGATTAGCAGTCACAGAACATTTGCAAAACAGGTGTTATTGGCCACAAATATTGGGCTCACAAGCAGAAGGAATGAATTTATTCTACAACAGTGTAGGTCACTGTTGCAACTGTACCTTGAATAATGTTGTCTATTCTGGAACCCCAATCAAATAAAGGGCATAAATTAGTTGGAGTCAGTGCAAAGAAGTGCCACCAAATATATTCAGGGCAGCAGGGGTATTTATAGAAACAGCAGCTGAAGAACGTGAATTAGTACTCACTGGAGAATAGTAGAGAAGGGGGACATGATGAAGACTATTAATACTGTAGACACCAGTGCAGTGTTCCAGACAAATGACAAGAATACACAAGGGAATAGCAGCAAATTGGTTGGGGCCAAGTTACTGAGAGATAACTGATGATACTATTTAACAGGGAGTGTTGTGGAGAGGGTGTAACAAGCTGAGTATTTTACTGTACAAATCAATCTATATAATCAAGGCAGAGTTTGATAAAGTAATAAATAAAATAAGACTTGCACCAAATTTTTCCTGTGGGCTTGTAGCATTACTTTTCCCATTTTGGGAACTTAAGAATTGCTCTGCAATGAATACGGGTTGTAAATATGATAAAAAGATTAAAATTAGCCAAGTAGTCATATAAGTAGAAGTGCATGTTTGGTTAGCAGTCACATGACATTTGCAAAACAGATGTTATTGGTCACAAATAGTGGGCTCACAGGAAGAAGGAATGAGTTTATTCTACAACTGTATAGATCACTGCTGTACAGTAGCTGTACCTTGAATAATGTTGTCTATTCTGGAACCCCAGTCAAATAAAGGGCATACATTAGTTGGAGTCAGTGCAAAGAAGGGCCACCAAATATATTCAGGGCAGCATGGGTATTTATATAAACAGCAACTGGAGAACGTGAATTAGTACTCACTGGAGAATAGTAGAGAAGGGGGACATGATAAAGACGATTAATACTGTAGACACCAGTATAGTGTTCCAGACCAGTGACCAGAATACACAAGGGAATAGTAGCAAATTGGTTGGAGCCAAGTTACTGAGAGATAACTGATGATACTATTTAACGGAATGTTGTGGAGAGGGTGTAACAAGCTAAGGATTTTACTGCAAAAATTAATCTATAGTGTCAAGACAGGGTTTGATAAAGTAAATGTACTGGTGTGGGAAACCATGGTAGGAGATTGCAGCAATATGTAACCATATGTGGTATGTGGCTCAGCATATGTCAGACGTGATAGAATACACTGAATATCATAAACAAGTGTCAACAGCCTAAAACCTTTTCTGAGGGATTATAGATGGGAGCTACCTTCATTCCATTTGATAAAATTCATGAATAAGAGACTATAAACTGCCAATAGGCATTATTTCACTCATGCATATCATGGACTCACTAACACAACTCATATTTTGTATTATTAACTAGAAAATGTAGTGTGATCTTCCTGTCTGTATTTACTATGAAGATATATCTTGTCAATTTAGCATGTCATACTCTCAGGGTATTAAGAGGAATGTGACTGGCACTGTTAATATATGTTTTGATCCTCATGTACTGTATCATGTAAAATAACTGTATGTCACTTGCTACAAAAATAAAGATGTAGTTTTAAAAAATAAAAAAATAAAGACTGCACATTACACATACCTCTCCATGCTTTTACAACCTGAACAATGATTTCTGTAATTGAAAGCTCTGTGGAAATTCAGTTAGGACATCTTCCACTCTCAAAGCTGCCAAATAATGAACTGACACTTGCTGTTCTGTTACAGATAGCGAAAAAACATATTAGTTATATCTCATAGAGCTATACTGAGGTATTAAACCATGTAACATGCACACTGTCAGCAGAAGAAGTGAATTTCTCCATCCACTCTGTCCTATTTTGATACCCTACCTAACCCAGTGCCAATTGAGTAGATGGGATCTTAACCCTTACCTCTACCCCCATACACTGTCCCAGTTATACATGAATCCAGTCCTAGTTTTTGATTCTACAACTACAGATGGTATGCTGAGATGGTATGACCTTTCTAACAACTCCCATTCATTGGATTTTCATTAGACAACACATAAGTGAGCTTTACTCAAATCAATATGCTTGATGTAAGGTGGAGCAACATTAATCAACAGTACAAGTAAAAGAATTTGGATGGCTGACACCACACTACACATACAAAAGTGTCATGAAAAAAAACACTCTATTATTTTGCTTATAGCATATAAAAATGTTAACATGGAGTACTCAAAAATTAAAGGAGCAGCAACTAATGACAGAAGAAGGTTCTTTACCAAACTTCTACTGTACTTTTTTGCTAGTCACTCTGTTTTAACATTGATGTATGCTATGAGTAAAATAATATTCCACTGAACTTTTGTACGTATGCTGTGACCATGGACTGCCAGTTCCTTTACTAGTACTTTCTAACATTTCCGTACATGTGGTGAGGATAGAAATATGACAGTAATTTCCTGCAGCTGGGGGCATGGGTCACATTCTTTATGGATGTGAATTATTTTGGATGTTTCCAAGAAACTTTGAAAAGGAAGAATGATAGATTAACTATGCAGGATGAGGTATGGAGCAATAGCATGAGCAATGGTTTACAAAATGTTTATCAGCCAGACAAATAGTGTAACAGACATAATGTTGCATGAGGTGGAAGCTGTGCCTGGAAGAGAGATGGGGAGGGTGCCAAGTGTTCACAAATCATACAGCCCTATGTCATGGCCTAGCAGATCACCAGCTGTGGCAAGCATAAACGTGGGCAGCCAGTTGCCCCTGGGCAACCATTAATTTTACATAAATTGCAGTACTTAGTATTTGTATTACCTATTGTGTCTTACAGCCAGGAGGAGATACCATTACAGTAGGAGTCACAGACTCTGAGAGGCGCTCCTTTTGTTTCTTTCATGAAGTGGACCTGGAGTAGCATCATTGGTGGCAGAAAGCCATGGTGAGACCTGACAGGTTTGGGTCGTGGGCTGTCTGGGTTGTGATGATTTGCCTTCTTACAGGTGGTAACATCAGGTGACTGCTGAGAAGAAATGCCAGGCACGGGCAGAAGTGCCTGAGAAGAGGAGAGGATGGTGAGCCACACTACAAAATGTAATCAGGAGCCAGCAGAGGCTTCAGTGATATGCAGTGCTGGTCTGTGTCACAGTCACAATGCTCAGTAATGAGTATCACAATTATGAATGAAAGTGAAGCAACTGAAAATTGTGTGTGGGGTGTGTGTGTGTGTGTGTGTGTGTGTGTGTGTGTGTGTAGGTGAGCGATCAGATGGCAAGAAAAATAAAAAGATTAACAAAGACCTCTGATAAAACAAAATATGTTCATTCCGACCAGGGGCGTTCATTATGAACATGGGGGCTATCATTTTTATAACAGCCACTTGTCCTTGCGCAAATATTTAATTTTGGAATTTGTTGACCCCTGGAGGATACAGAGCAATGAAAGGAGCGATAGAGAGATCACAAGGGGAGACTGTAAGGAAACTATTAAATAACAGTTGAAAATACTTCCATGCAAAGCATCAGCAAGGCTGGAAAATGAAAAGTCATCTTCCTTCAGTCTTTTCATCAATTCTTCTGGACTAAGTCCATTATATTTTGTGGGATCCATATCTTCAATTTTTCTACAACCATAGAAGGAACATTTAAATTATCTATTAGTTTTAGACACATGTAGTGTGTGAAGACAACTGTTCCCTTGCTGGGCATGATTCAGGTACAGATGTTCATGCATTCTGGACCTACCATGGGCATTAAAGCACATGTGCATTGACACAAAAAGGACAGGTATAGGCTGTGTTGACCCACTGTGGTCATTCTAAACCATGTGTGGGTACTGAAGCAGAGAGGTGGGCATGCCAGCACCATGGTGGCCACACATATGAACACAAGAAGAAGCCAGCAGAGTATGGCCATTTGGTCCATCAAGTATGCTCGAGTTGCAGGATCCACAGCTGAAGCTACTGACTCTGTTCCCCTCCCCAATCCTCCCATCCTTTCCATACACCCATCATTTCCCCCTATATCTATTCCAGCCACTCTTGAAGCTGCCCACCATCCTTAGTGAGACCACCTATTCTGGCAGCACAGTCCAATTAGCCACCACCCTCTGGACTGTCTACAGCAGGTTAATGTCCTAAGATGTGGGCACCAGTACAATACTCTATACTCTAGATGTGGCCTCACCAGTGACTTGTACAGGTGCAGTATAACTTCATCTTGCCTACTGCTGATCCCCCTGGCTTTGCATTCCAACATCTTGTTTTCCCCTCCTGCTGCTTTCTTGCACTGCATGGTGTGCTTCAGTTGCTGGTGATCATCACTCCCAGATCTCTCTCCTCATCTGTTGCAGATATCTGGACCCCTCCCATATAGTACTCCATCCATGGATTCTTTGCTCCAGTATGGCTAACATTGCATTTGTTGGCATTTGGTGCCAAGCTACCAAATCCCAGACCATCTCAAGCTTTGTCAGATTGCCCTGTATCCCTTCAACTGTACCTACCTTCACACATACCTTGATGTTGTCCATGAATAAGCACATTTTGTCCTTAATGCCATCTCTAATATCATTGATGAAGACATTGAACAACATCAGTCCCACCACCAAGCCATGTGTTCCACACTGTTGACTTCACTAGTGCTAGATAATTCTCCCCACCATCACCCTTTGGGTCCAGTAGTTCAGCCATTCTTCCAATCTGGTCACTTTCTTCAAAAACCTTAGATCCACCAGCTTCTTGATCAGCTTCTTGTGGGGGTACAGAGTCAAAGGCCTTTGTGAAGTTCAGATAAATGATGTCCAATGCTTAGCCCCTGTCTACTGTCTTGGTGGTTTAGTCAAAGAAGCCAATCAAATTTTTTTGACACAGTCTCCTTCCCATAAACCTGTGCTGCCTTGCATCATGCAGATCATATTACGCTAGATACTCTATTGACCTTTCCTTAAAATGGAACTGTCATCATTCCACTGACAAAAGCATGGGACCTATAGATCCCATTCAGGTAAATCATGCTGGTGGTAATCCTGCAATGCCCTGCCCACCATAAGTATATCACAATCTCCCACAGCAAACCCTTTGATAATGTGACTGATGGGCTGAGCCAGGGGGGCTCCCATGTAACAACATAGTGCTTAGGAATTATACCAGAATTACCAAAGGATATACAGTGCATGTTTGTGCTTCTAGCTCCAGCACCGATCAACTGAGTAAAGCACATCCTCAACAGATTGGTACCGGAGCTAAAAGTGCAAACATGCACTGAATATCCTTTGATAATTCCTAAGCACTGTGCTGTTGCATAGGAGTAGCCCCCCCGGCTGAGCCCATCAGTCACGTCATCAAAGGGCTTGACCACTTTGGCACCAAAAAGTATCCTGATCTACTCAATGTAATGTTGGAAGGCACTGGCTTTCTTGCTGTTGGGCCATCCTTTGTGTAGGACTCACTTTTCCTTGCTCTCCTTTGGCCTGCCAGGGATAGTAAAAACTTTAAAGCAGAATTATTTCCTGATAAAAACATGGGGCCAGATATTCAAAGGTTTGCATGGGTGCTAACTGGTGTTTGCCACCACAACCCAGCTTTTGTGTTGGAGCACAATATTGAAAAGGCTCTGATGCACTGGCACCCAGGGGTAGTGCCAGTAACAATCAAAAAGGGAGGTATGCAAATGGTGTGGTGGGGACAGAAATATTGGTGCAAGCTGATAGTCAACAGCTGTGCATGGTGCAAAAGAGTTTGGCACAGTCCTTTTGCACCATGCAAATACCACCAAAGAAAACCTCCTTTTACTCTTCAGAACCCTAGCAGCTGCCATATGTTCTGCAGCCAACCAGCTGTTGGTCACTGGGGTAGCATACCCACCCCATGGTCCATGGCACCCCATCATCACCAGCCCATATGGAATGTAAACTCCTTGGTGCCAGTGGTCCCCCTTCCTCCAATCAACAACCACTCAGTTAAAGAAACCATCCCTGGTACTATTGTCCCCCCAATCACCAGCCCCTCACTGAAGAAAACAGAATTCCTGGTAATAGTAGTCCCATCCCCCCAATTGAAAGCCCCTAATGTAAAAAAAATTATATCTGGTATGAGTATCCCCCACCCACCAATCACCAGGCCCTAATGTAAAACAAGCATCTCTGGTGATAGCGTTTCCCCCTTCCCACAAATCACCAGCCCAGAATAAAAAAAACCCTCACTGGCATCCAGTGGTCCCCCACCACCAATCCACGTTACCTCAGTTGCAAGTCCATAATTCCTGATGCTTGATGGCTCCCCCATGGAACCAAGCCCCCACCCCTACAGTCATCTTACTGGTATTCTCTGTGCCACAGATGAACATATGGTGACCGATGCAGTCCTACTCATGCCTCCTTGACTGGCTGCCATATGTCCAGGCAGTGAGCGTGTGTCGTATTTATAGGACAGGGTGACTGTCCTATAAATAAGATGTGTGCTCCCTGTGTGGACATATGGCTTTCAGCCAAGGAGCTCTGAGCAGGGCTACACCAGTCACTGTATGTACACCTGTAGCGCCAAGGGTATTGGTAAGGTGACTGGGGGCGTGGGTGTTCAGTGCCTTGGAGGAGCGCTAGATGCCATGGAAGGTTATCAGTTTTCCTACTGGCTGGTGATCAGAAGGGGGAAGACCACAACCTCCTGGGAAGTTATAATTTTATTATGGGCTGGCAATCAGAGGGTGGTGAACACTAACGCCAGGGAGGTTTTAATTTCTTCTATGGGACAGTGATAAGGTAGGAGGGGAGATCATTAACACATGGAAAGTTTAAATGTTATTATGGGATGACAATTGGAGAAAGGGGGGAACACTAGGCACCAGGGACATCTACACATTTCGGGGACCAGCAATTGGGTGTGGCAGTGCTGCATTAACCTGCCCCACTACCCATGCAAATCAGGACATAATGTGCAAGCAAATGGCCCCTTAGTGCCTTACATGTCCAATGGACTAATTTGCATGGGTCCCTTTGAATACTGCAGATAGTACTCTGGCACTATGCACTCTGGTGTGACACTTCAGGATCCATGTTGGGGCAGTACTACTTGACTTAGTGCTGTGCCAACATTGCCCTATATTCAGTCAAATAGCACTGGTGTGCTGTCTAACTGAATATAGCATCCTTGGGCCCCCAGGCTATTGCAAGGTGCAGCACAAACCTTTATGCTCTGCCATGTGCAGTTTGACTATCTGGCCCCTGGACTCATTATGCATTTGGAACAGTAATATGTGCCCATCTTGCCATTTTTGCAGTAACAGGATGTCCATGCTGTCCTTATATGACAGGCTAATGCCAATAACAGCAAGTATGGGTTTGGCTACACTTTCGATGTTTAGGAAATTCCTGGATAAATCAAAATATTTGTGGTTGCATAATACAGTAGTTCCAGGCTTGGAACTGGGGAACCCTTTAAAAAAATACTCCACCCAATCCATAACCTCTCACCCAAAAATGAAACTTTTTTTCAGTATCTTTCCCCCTCCCTCAAAGAGAAGTCCCCTTTGTAAAGGGAGGAGATCAATACCAAATGAAATGCAAAACATTTTTCAGTGCAGTGTTCTCCCGTAAGTTGAAAAAATGTGACGCCATGAGGTTCACAGGCCCATTCTGCTTAATCAGATTGACTTTGCATGCCAAGCGAGCCTGTGAGCCTTTCTCCTGCCAACCTCCTAAACCCTTGTGAATCCATAGAAAAAAGCTGACAGTATAAAATAAAGAATATTAAACTGTAGAGAGAATGCAAGGAGATAAAAATGGCTCCAGTGAATGCTGCTTGTGATCCCATTTCTATCTCCCTCCTTCTGTGACTGTAAAATATAATTGATCAGCAATATAATTCAAGTAGTATTCATAATGAAAACAAAAACATGTTTTGGTGTCCTTTGCTGACCACACTAGAAACTGCATAAGATGCATCAGGAGATCTTGTTCGCTCCTGTAACTGTGAGTTGAATGTGAGACCATTTTTTGTCCTGCCTTGTATGACTATAATATATTGTTAGAAACATTCATATAACGGTACAAATAATTAAAAATAAACAAAAAAAATTGGGGGGACATATTGCCAATTTACTCTTAATTTATGGAACATTAATTCATTATGTCAAATTGACACACCTCTTTTAAGACCAGTGATATACCATAGCCAAACCTAACAGCCAAAGAAAAATAGCCCTCTGTATGCAAACATCATTAATTAAACCAATTAACAAAACAAATATAATTGTAAATTGTATTGCCCACCATTTGTGGTGCAGGAATACATGATGTATTTTCTCTAATAATAATAAAACATCTGTTAAACAGATGTAAACGCTACATAAATATCATATACTGTATATAATTGCCATAAAGTTCATGCTATTGATGTCAAAACATTAAATGCTTATCATGCTGGTTTAAAATAAGTACTTCATTTTATATTAAGGAACTAGTATTTAACTTGAACTTGAATTCTGTCAAACCGTTAAGCAACTAAAAGTTCACTTGCTTTGAATGTGATAGCTTGTATATGTATTTAAAAAACTAAATATTTTGAAATAAAGTCAATAAAGACTTCCACAATATATAACTGAAAGATATCCCACCTACCAATGTCACCTTTTTCCTACATCAAAGTATGATATAATATTTTATATAGCAAAATATGCTGTTAGAGATCACAGACTGACCTGGGGATGGGGGGCAGTGTATTTGATGAAAAGTTTATGGTTTGTGTCACTGTAATTTGAATATTGTGTGTTATATTTTAATACACATGCAAGATATCACATTCCAAGCAAGCAAATACTTGTTGCTTAATGTTTTGATAGAATTTAAGTTCAAGTTGCATTCTAGTTCTTTAGATTACAAGATAAAATACTTATTTTAAACCAGCAATTGCATTTGTCACAATAAATGTATTATATTGCATAGTTGTGCATAGTGGTTTTCAGTAAGCTATCTTATGTTTGCAATATATCCATTAGAAAAAAATATACTGTATTTAGGATTTTTTTTTTGAAATTGTGCATGTCTGATCAAGACATGTTTGTTTGCAACAATGTAATGCACTTTCTTATGTGTGCTGTTTATATGCAAGTGTGTAAATCTTCGAAAACTATTTGTTCTCAGTTTGTTGCTGCAGTCCCACATAGGGCTATTGTTTGACCTTAACGTTACTCCTACAGTGACAAGTTGCTCCCCTTCATACTATATCAGCTCTGTTTGTACGAGTCTGTGGTACCTTACCATGTATGAAAATGCAGTTTTTCCACACTTCAGTGAGGAACAGTCCTAGCTTATGTAGCTATATTTGAATGTCTAAATGAGTGAATCTGTTAAAGGAGTGCATTTCTTGTTAACAGTCTGTTGCCTAACTGCTTTCCTCTGTCAATGTGTGTGGATCTGAGTAGGAAACCCAGAGGATCTTTGTTATAATTTATCTTACAGGCTCTGGCAATGGGCAATGCAGTCAGTGTTGTTATGTGGCCAGTGATTTGGGGATGGGGGGCATTCTATACTGTAACAAATATGCAAAAAATTACCTCCAAGGCTCTGTAATCAGAGTATGTTGAAATGTTTGCAATCAATTCAAAATGGAGCTCTGACCCTTTAGGTCTTTTAATTTTACTAGTCAGCATGCTGCAGATGTTAACTTCCTTAAATACTATAAAGGATATCAAGGTAACAGTAGTCTTTTCATGCCAGAAATGTGCACATGTCTGGTAACCCTGTATATACTGTACATATGTTCTTTTTTTACTATGGTTACATAGCTACAATAACTGAATGGAATTTTATTTTGTCTTAATGCTTCCTTACCAATTGTGCATGGATGTTTATTTATCTTTGTATGTACTCTGTTGTTTTTGCTTATTACTGTATACAGTATATTCTTCATTATACTAAATTCTTTGTTGTTGTAATTGTCCAGGTCCATCTTGCAAATGAGTTTCTCAATGATGTTCCGCCTGGTAAAATTAAGCAATTTATTCCTTCAGGGTGTGGGTACACTGGAGGATTTACCACGGCTGGTGTGGTTCGGTCATGAGGTCACGAGTACATTTTTTTATTATACAATGGGAAATGTTGTTGTTTTACATTTTTTTGGGGGGGTGTTTATCTGCTTTCTGTTGAGAAGTATTGCGATATTTGTTGAAATAGTCTTCCACTGAAAAAAAATAGTTCTGTATTACTATTGAAATGAACGGAAGGTGGAGCTGGTGAATTTGTATTATGAAAGACTTTTATTAATGCATCATAACATCTGATGAATGAACTGTAAAATCGTTTTATTTTGTGAGTTTAACATAAGTGTACTGATTTTATTACAGAAAAATGTATTATAACATGTGATGAATAAAGTGTTAAATCATTTTATTTTGTGAGTTTTTTAACATATCAGTACTGATTTTATTACAGAAAAGGTGTAACTTTGTTTGAGAACAGTATTGAGAAATGAAATATTAGCAGGATGATTGCAGCATTTCAGAGGAAAAAAAATGTTTTATTAAGTAAGCAGGAGGACTCCAGTATTTTGGTTCTGTGCCTTTAAGTTCGTGTGGTTGCTGGCTTGTTTTTCTTGCTTCCTTGATGTCACATGGATGTCCGTTGGTGGTGGTGTTGCAGTTTGGCTAGAAGCACTGTGGATTTGGCAGCAGATGGTATTCAGTAGTGATTTGTGGTGCTCTTCATTGGAAAATTGAGGTA
Source organism: Neoceratodus forsteri (assembly GCA_016271365.2). Classification (NCBI taxonomy): domain Eukaryota; kingdom Metazoa; phylum Chordata; order Ceratodontiformes; family Ceratodontidae; genus Neoceratodus; species Neoceratodus forsteri. Next base: position 843,287,848 of record CM057455.1, read on the forward strand.
TAGTACTCTCTTCGCTTGAATTATTACCTAGAGAGGAGAAAAAAAGGAAATATGAAGCTAGGTTCTTTAGGAGTTGCTGTTTGTGGTATTGTGTTATTACGTACCTCTTCCATTGAGCTTTTCTGGGTTTTGTGATTCTGATGATCCAAAGTGAAAGTTAATGGTTCCATAGTTAATAAAATGGGAAAGATGTGGCATTTTTTGTACTGCAGATTTATTTTGAAATTCAGGTACTTGTTTGCTTTGGTAGTCGGGTTGCAGTTGTGGTTCTGCGGTCTCGTGCAGGTTCTTTACTAGGTTTTTTTGGAAGAGGAGTTCTGTTTCATGGAGGAAATGTAGATCTGGTTCCATTTGTTGAATGAGGATGACTTGAGAACTTATTTCTTGACTTTGATGGTCTTCTGTAGCTTTGGAATAGAAGGTTGTCTGGCTGGATAGTAACGTCGGCGGTTTAAGAGTTCTTGCTTGCTTTGGGGGAGGTGCTGTGTTTTGAGAATTGTCTTCAGACATGTTTGTTGCTTGCATGGTGTAGAATTCTTTGCTGGTAGAAGTTTGGTTCTCATGCTGCGGGAAAAAAAATTGTTTTTGTGCGTTTGTTTTATTGGGACTTGTGGCTTTTTTGGTAGTGGAATGTGGGTTTATTCCAGATATTATTGAAGCCCATGTCTCATGGTGAGTAAGATTTGGCTGCCAGTAGCTTTTCAGTGGTGTTTCATTTCTGTGACCTGTGATTTGCATGATTTATCTCGATTCTAATACAGCTTCTGTTAGTAACGTCACTGCTGTCACTCAAAGACAATGGTTTGTGTAAATTCTAGATAGCCCTGCTTCCATGCATATTTGTGGTAGCATTTTTGATAGGTAGTTTACTCCAAGGGGTTCTTTGCTGTACCAAATGGAACATTTGTTTAATTCCGGTTGCGGTAATCTTCTGGAGTGGCAGAATAGTGCAGGAGGATTGTCAAGGAGTTTATTTATGTACTTTATGAAGCTAGCAACCTGGCATAGGGGGTCATTTGGGTGCTTGAACATGAACCCACGTTGTTGTTGTTGTTGTCTTGTTGGATCATAAAAGTCCTTCTGGTTTTTGGTGTCTTCATTGAATGTTTTGGTAACATAGCAGAGACCATTGTCTGCTATTTGGATGTGGAAAGAGTCTACTGTGAAATGTCTAACTCCTTCATTTCCTCTATGGGCTAAGTGTAATTGAATATCTAGCCAAACTTTGTTTAAGAGTCCGTTTGCAGTATCGGGACAGAGAGCTGTAGAGTGTCTTAATTGTTGCAGCTCTTCGTGAGTTAGAGCATCGTGGTGGTTTGCTAGGTCTTTGCCTGCTTTTCTATATTGCTTGATGACACCTTTAAAAACATTATTTGCTGTATTAAATTCAGCGTCTGTCATGATGTTTACAGCTCTGCTATTGGGGGGGCATTTATGTATCGGTTTAGTCCCGCTTCCAGCGAAGCTTGTGAGACTGTATTCTTTACCTGTGGAGTTTCTGACTGTGCTCTAAAAGTGTCTGAGTACTTCACACAGATCTTCTAAGGGCACTGTTTTTAAATCTACTGTTATGTTTTTTTTCATTTAGCCAGTCATTAAATACATTTGCAGACCATTTGGTTTGTTTGATTGTGCTTACTTCGTTGTGTGCTTTTTCTAGCTGCTGAAGTGCTGTTTCTGAAAGAGTTTTGTGTCGCTGTTCTTGATGTTTACAGGTGGCCTGGTTATCTTCAGCTGTACGGACATCGGATGCTGACTGAGAAGTGGCTGGAGTATGCTGCACTACTGTGGGGTCACTTTTGTTTTCAATGCCGGCGTCTACTGTGCCAGCTGAGAATTTGAGAGGTATGTGAAGTGAACATTGACAGTTTCTTGAATTAGTATTATAGGTGAGGAATTTGTGTCAGAAGGCTCGTTTTCCTGAGAGAAAATAGTTTCTAACTCATAGAGGTCGTAGAGTTCGAATGAGGATGTCATTTTTATTTTCAAATTTACCGTGTTGTGTTAGGTGAGCGGCGATGCAGAAAAATGGTGGCGGGCTCCTTTGAAGTTAGAGTGTCGGAGTAATACAGTAATGGGCACAGTAAAGAGTTGGCTGGCACTTTTTCCAGTGGGTACACTGGAGGATTTATCACTGTGGTAATTGTGCCAGACAACCAATCAGGATGCAGGATCTGGGATATTGGATTTACCACATTGTATAATAAAGATTGATTGATTGAGTAGACTTGGAAATTTCTGTGAGAAAAATACCGCATGGTTATGACAAGAAAACAACAAAGGGACTCTTTTTATTCTGACAAACTAAATCCACCCTTATAGGATTGTGTTTTCCATTTCCCACTTAACTTATAAATGTAAACACTTAAACACCCCTATTCCTTAATCACTATTTGAGTGGAGAAATATTCACATAAAACAAAACTGTGTGCATATCAAGTCACTAATGAAGTATGCTGTAACTTATTTTCCAACTGGACTAATTTCCAAGCTGAAAGATGTAAAAAATGCAATATATTCATTTCTAAATCAACATTGCAAAGATAACCATGATCCTCTGGAATTTTGTTTTTAAATCTACTATAGTATCTAGCCCCTACAAGCTAAACTGATGAATTTTCCATGCTGGTGTTCTGGCTTCGCTTCTAAACCCGGGATAACAGGAGTGGAGGTTGGCAGGGAGGACTATGAGCATCTGGTAGGATGCTCTCCTTTCTAGGGCTAGGGCATGAGTCTACACCACTTTGGAGCAGCTCCTGGTGGCCTATTTCAGCAATGCACATTGTGGCATGGATGACAATGTGCTACCTGTGCATGCTATCATGGACGCAGCAGCATGCAGCCACATTGTGGATGGTGAGGGTGGGAGGGTGAAATAAACAAACAAAAAATGGGTCACCTGGCCTGCCAGATGATGGCTGCCAGTCTCATTTGCCACAAAGCCTAAAAATATCCACGCTGTACCCCCACTGAGCCTGGCATAGATTGGAAGTGCCCACTGGGCCAGTCTTTTCTTCCAGTGGTGCCATGGGAGGGGCCCCCCCAACGAAGGGGTACATTGGGTCAACTCAGCTGTGGCATCAAATGGGGACAGCAAGATGGCAAAGGGGGAATCTGGTGGCAGGGGACCTTGGCAGCCCAAAGGAGTGGCTGGCCAGGAGGGTTGGGGTTAAACACAAAATTAACTAAAAAATAAACTGATTAATTTTTATACGTGTAAATTGTATACACTGGTAAACCCCGGAGCTACACTAAGGGAGTATGCTGTATGCTATGTTGAAATCTAATAATATGACTCTTGAAACTGTATAAATATAAATGGGCATTATAGACTAATGCATTCCCCTAACATACCATTCACCCATAGAAACTCAGTGTAACTGGTCAGTTAGCTAATAAATAACTAAACAGAGTTTTATACAAAGTATAATCCCTTTTCTATGCCAATAGCCTTATAACATTAATTATATAATCTTGTGGAACCTGGAATAAGAGTAGTGATCCCCCTTCATTTCCCTTTATTGTAAGAAGAGGACAGTGTTGTAGGAAAACCATATTTGGTCTGCTTTGCATGCTCCTTCCCTGACAAATGTGTCTCTTGCAGAAGAATCACATCCAGGTAATCTCTCTTTCCATAATGCATTATCATTGTACATCAAATGGGGTTTTGCATGCAATTAATATTAAATGACAAAAACTTTACTGAGGCTACCATCATAAGAGTAAGAAGTTTGGGGAAGGGGCACTCTGGCCTGGACAGATCTAACTGCAGACCTTGGGAACCAGAGACACCAATATGTTGACTCATCACTCTTAAAACAAGTGTTTGTTAATTCCAAATGTTGTCTTGCTGGTGTTGGCATTGGTAGTGCAGGAGTTAGAGAGGTGCATAATAGGAATGTCAGTGAAGTATAGAACCAACATCAGCCCCACCCCACCCTGCAGAGAGTGACAGGCAATGGGGTATGCCTTTGGATCGCTGGCTATAACGCTCTTGCCATTTCACCTCACCCTACCTTGCAGAGTCCGACAAATGTTGTATTGTGCCTTGGGATCATTGGGCCTTACGCTCACCCCATTTCATAAGGAAGTACATTGAGAAGGGTGCACTATAGGAGAATGGGTGAACTTTGGGATTGAAGAGTCCAAGGAACACCTTGATGCCTGTCAATGGCTGCAGGTTGGGGGTGGGGTGCAATGGCATGAGCATTACAGCTGACAATCCAAAGGCACACTCCTGATGCCTGTTAGTCTGTACAAGGTGGGACATTATGGTTAGAAACTCTAACGCCCTGGACGTTTGTTGATATTTGCACTCCAAATTTTCAACATGGCCTTTTTGTGACCCCACCTCATGAAAGCATTTGGGACCTTTGCTCAGGAACACTGTAGCTGTGATTTTGTTAATCTGTCTTGAACGTTGATTTCCCACAGTGACTACACCATTCTGCATCACATTAAAATGTCAGCTGCACCATTCATAAGGAGCTGTGAAGAGATGGCAATGTTGAAAATCTGGAGTGAAAATCATAAAAATTCTCAAAGTTACGAGCGTACATGAAAACTGCACATCACATGCTCATAACACAGTCATTTAGTGGAATTAATTCACCAAATTTTTTAACATAGGCATTTTGGGACCTCTGCTCATGAACAGTGGCAGTATGATTTTCTTAATATGTCCCTAAAATTGATTTCCCATAGCGACCCTGTGATTGTGCAGCAGATGTGCAAAACCTAATTTCAGGCAAGATGTGAAAAATGACAGCTGTACTGTTCATAAGAAGGTGCGCAAAAATGGCAATGTTGATAATCTGGAGTGAAAATACTAAAAATTCTTGAAGTTACGATTGTGCATGGACACTGTGCAACACATGTTTGTAACATAGTCATTTTGTGGAATTTTTCACCAGATTTTCAAGATAGGCATTTTGGGACATCTGATCATGAACAGTGTTACTGTGATTTTCTTACTCTGTTCTGAACATGGTTTTCCTACAGCAACTGTGACACTGTGCACTGGATCTGCGAAAACACATTTCGGGCAGGATGTGGAAAATGACAGCTATAGTGTTCATAAGGATGTGTGAAAAAATAGCAAAGTTGAAAATCTGGAGTAAAAATGTAAAAAATTCTTAAAGTTACAAATGTGCATGGAAACTGTGCAATGTACGCTCGTAACACAGTCATTCTTTTCACCAAATCTGCAATATAGACTTTTTGGGAGCCCACCTCATGAACAGTGACACTTATTTTGTTAATCAGTCATAGACTTTGACTTTGACTTTGATGGCAGATAAGGACCACTTGGCCCACCCAGTCTGCCCATTTCCCTGCCTACTGGATAAGCTGCAGATTCTAGTTAACCAACAGCCTACTTCCTGCCACCTCCCACTACAATTGCCTTGTGTCTGTCCCATGCATGTTTGAATTCCCCCACTGTTTTAGCCCCAACAACCTCCCCAGGAAGGCAGTTCCATGCATCCACTACTCTCTCCATGAAAAAAGATTTCCTCACATTACCCCTGAGCCATCCACCCTCTATCTTTAAATTGTGTTCCCTTGTTCTTACACATCTCTTTTTCTGACAGATGCTACCCTCCTGGACTTTGTTGATTCCCTTGAGGTACTTGAACATTTCTATCATGTCCCCTGTCCCTCCTTTCATCAAAGGTATACATATTAAGCTCTCTCAGTCTCTCTCTTCATATGATTTCTGATGCAGACCCTGCACCATTTTAGTTGCCCTCCTCTGGACTGCTTCCATCCTGTCTATGTCCTTGCATAGATGAGGTCTCCAAAACTGCACACAGTACTCCAGATGGGGTCTCACCAACTGTCTGTACAGAGGGATAACCACTTCCCTTTTTCTACTTGTGATGCCCCTTCCTATGCATCCCAGTATTCCCCGGCTCTCCTCACTGACTTCTCACCATGCTTACCCACCTTTAGATCATCTGATATGACTACCCCCAAGTTCTGTTCCATTTTTGTTGTTGTTAGTACCTCCCCTGCTATTGTGTACTCTTCTCCTGGGTTTGTGTTTCCCAGGTGCATTACTTTGCACTTCTTTGCATTGAATCTAAGTTGCCATATGTCTGACCATTCCTCCAACCTTGCCAAGTCCCTTCTCATCCTTTCTACCCCCCCTTGTGTATCAACTCTGTTACAGATCATTGTATCATCTGCAAAGAGGCATACCTTTCCCTCCAGACCCTCTGCAATGTCACCTATAAAGATGTAAAAGAGGACTGGACCCAGTACTGAGCCCTGAGGTACTCCACTAGTGATCCCCCTTTCTTCGGAATGTGTTCCACTCACTATTACCTTCTGTGTCCTGTTGTGCAGCCAGTTTGCAACCCAGGCTACCACCCTGGGACCCACTCCCAAGCTGGCTAACTTGATTATTAATCTTTTGTGTGGGACTGTGTCAAATTCCTTGCTAAAGTCTAGGTAGGCCATATCCATAGCCCCTCCCTGGTCTATTACTTTGGCCACCCAGTCAAGGAAATCTATTAGATTCATCTGACATGACCTTCCTGCTAAAAATCCATGCTGCTTTGGGTCCTGTGCCCTGCTGGCCTCTAGGTACTCAACAATTCTTTCTTTCAGAAGTGATTCCATCATTTTTCCCTACCACTGAGGTCAAACTTACAGGTCTGTAGTTTGCTGCTTCTGCCTTGCTCCCACTTTTGTGAAGGGGAATCACATCTGCCCTCCTCCAGTCCTCAGGTACCACCCCATTCTTCCATCATTTGTTGAAAAGTATGGCCAGTTGTGTCACTAGGTCCTCCCTTAGTTCTTTTAGGACTCTGGGGTGAATCCCATCAGGCCCCATTGCTTTGTCCACCTTGAGTTTTAAGAGTTCTTTCAGGACTCTTTCTTCTGTAAATGGACTGGTGTCAACCCCCCTACCCAGAGTGCTTCTATTGTCTGGTTTAGGTAACTCCTCCTCATCTTCTTTTGTGAATACTGAGCAAAAGTATTCATTCAGTATCTCTGCCTTTTCACTGTCTCCCTCTGCCCACCTCCCCTTTCTCTTATTAATCTTCACTATTACTCCCTTAACCTTTCTGTGCTCCCTAATGTACCTATAAAAGGTTTTATCCCCCTTCTTAACTGACTTGGCTATTTTTTCCTCAGTTTAGGCTTTTGCTATTCTGACTGCCTTCCCCACTTCTTTCTGCTTTAATTGATACAGTTTCCCTGCCACCTCTTTTGAGAACCATAGTGGTTTTTTTACTCCGCTTTGTTTTCTTTATCTGTTTCACACAAAGGCTTGTTGCCCCAAACAGTGATTCTGTGCAGTGACTGCAAAATCACCTTTCCGGACAGAACAACAAGATGACGGTGACTGAATTCATGAGGTGGAGTCCCAAGATCCCCATGTTGAAAATGTGGTGCCAAAATTCACACAAATGGCCAAGATATGCACCAAAGTTGAAACACCATTTATGCCATTATACAGCTTACTGGCATTTCTTCAGTTCGCATTCAGCTTTGAAGTGTGCAGACATATTCCCGGTCCACCGAAGATTGTTGCCTCAGACTCCGGAGGTAAGTATGGGGTGTGGGGAGGTGGGGTACACAGAGTGGTGGGCGAGATTGGGAGGGGCACCAGATACATCAAGGGATCATTTTCATTTTCAGTTGAAAAAAATTCAGACAATGTGGGTCGGTTTTCTTTTGTTGCAGGTGTGTTTGGCACACTGGGGTAGGCTCCTAGGGTGCCATCTGTATTTGTGGGGAGGAGGATTAAAGCTGAGAGGGATTGGGCACCCCATCAGCTCAGAAACATGTCAGGGGGATGCATGATGCTGAGGGGAATTGGGCACCCCCTTGGCACACAAATTAAGTTATTCAGAGGCCATTATGCTGATGGGGATTGGGCTCCCCCATCGGCAAATTGAACTGGGAAAGGGGATTGAGCACCCCCGACATAGGCTCCTTGGAAAGAGTGAGAGGCAGATGGCACAGCCAATGCCATTTTTCATTGAAATGTTACATCAGTCAAGGCATGCCCTGCAATGAGGGGGAGCTCCCTCATTGCAGTGGTGAAATCGTTTCAAGTTGGTGGCACACTTTTGCACTGCTGTCATGGACACCATGCAATCTAATTCATGCCACAGAGCCCAGCCCGAAAAAGCAGTGGCGCCACGAGCCCCAACATGACCATGCCCTCAAAACCTGCTATTCCACTTCAAGCTACCCCAATATGTTGTCTGCGCATACAAGACAACATAGAAGCAACAAGAAACAAGGGGTCTACAAAAGCTGGCAGGATGTTCTGTCTTGAGGCTGATGTATTCTTTTTTCCAGGGGGAAAAAAAGCATGTTCTTTAAAAAGAAAAAAAAAATCTATTTAGAAATGAACCCCCTCCATTCACAAAGCCATGATTAATAAATGTATTGTGTAAAACACTTAGGAATAATTAATTTCAGTCTGTTAACTGCTGTGCAAGAGACTGCTTTAAAAAACACTTGAATACTAGATTCCCTGTTTGCTTACTATTTAGGGACAGTGTTTCATGAAACAAATGTCACCCTTTTCATACTTCGTGAATTTCTGATTATTTATTGAGAAAAACAATATTTATAAAATCACAGTTAGCAACTGATTGTTCATGAGCAGCATAATAAAAAAGAGTGCAAGGTAACAGTGTTTTACAGAGTTAATTGACTTTTAGTCTTATTGGTGGTGAATTTCTATTAATGATTGTCATATTTTGATTTGAGTAATACGTCTGGTATTTGATCTGTAAATAAGAGATTTACTATAAAATTACAACTTGCTAACACTGAATACAAGAGATTGCAGAGAGATTCAGTTCATGCTGACTGACAGAGCTCACAGTGGCAGTGTATCCAAGTTTAACTGACAGCTTAGTTTGTTATATTTTGTTGTTTATAGGCAATCTACAAAGTACAAACATGAGTTTTCAACTAAGGAAATTTTACATTAAAAAAATGGAATATATGTGTTTAAAATGGCTAGCTTACAATGATAAAAACTAACACACAAAAAAGAATCCACAATAGTGTACTGTGCAGAGTGAAAGCTGATCGGTTAGACAACTGCTGACAGTGTGTGCAGTTTGTGCTCATCAGTAATCTGTCCTATCTGCCTATATCAAATATCTAGTTTTGGAATTTTTTTTAAATCAAGTTTGCTCACTACTTGTTCACAGTAACCCACCTGTTTGAGTACATTAATTATGCAGTACAATGTGTGTGCATACCAGCAGGGCTAATGGCAGATTGTTCATGTTGACTAATTTGAATAATTTATCTACTATGAACGGTCTGAACAGTATGTGTAAAGCATACTGTAAATGTTATTCTGCTCAGGGAATATTTACAGATTAAGCATTCCAAATTGTAGACTTAGTATTAAAAATTTCAGACTGTCTGTTCACACTAAGCAGATTATTTAAACTAGCCAACATGAACGATCTGGCATCAACGCTGTTGATGTGCATACATACTGCACTGTATAATTAATTTACTCAGAGCAGGTAGATACTGTGAACAGTTAGTGTGCAAGTTTGACTTAAAAAAGGATCCACAAATAGATATTCGGTATTGGCAAATAGGACTGACTACTGTACTAGAAATAATTGTAAATGCATACTAAAGTAAAAAAAAAATCCTAATGTATTCTATAAATTAAATAGCAGTGCGGGCATACCTATGTGTGTCATAGTTACATGAAACAGGGGTATTTAGTGCAATCATGATGAGAGACCATAACTGCATGGTATATTCCAATGGTCTAATGCCAAGCAATTATGGTCTATTGAACCACCCTTATGAAAAATTACAAACACACAAGAATTAATACCTATTTTTGAAAATTTTGGACTGTGGCACTACAAATCAGAGAACAAAGCTGTCAGTGCAGGATGCCTTGCAGTAATGTTCAGGAAGCAGCATACTAGCTTTACCTTCATTCTGGAGGATGGATGGCATTTTTGTTTGTAAAAACTACAATTGCATAAAGCATTTTGGTATCCTAAAACATTGCTTGTCCCAAGTTTTGTTAGAAGATCCATAATTACAGTAATTTAACCAAATGGGTGAAGCTGTATCACAGAAAGTTGTGTTTCATATTTGCTTGTTTATATGTGTGAGCTATGCAATATGGTGGCATTTACAGCATATTCTTTCTGTTATAACTGATGAGAGACTTTATTCCCCAAAAGGACAGACAGTGGAATGATATTTATTTATTTATTTAGTTAGTTTTTGTTAACCAGGTAGGTACATTAGACAGCATAGCTGCCTATTTTCAGGTACAACCCAGGAGATTACAACAAAGCGTATGTAGACAAAAGTAGATACAAGTAAACATCATGGGAACAAGTAGAAGTCAGACATAGTACACTTATGCAAACATTTTCAGCAATGACAGTACATTTAACAGAAATCTAAGTGCAAATAACTAGTCATAAGTCATACAACTAGTGAGTAAGTGCTAGGAGAGAGGAAATAGCAAGATTTCCAAGCAGATTTGAGAGTAGTAGAGGTTGGAGCAGGTAGTCAGGTAGGAGGAACCAGTACAGGAGTGGGTGGATAGAGAACAGGAGCAGGGTTCAGAGATTAGAAGAGCCATATGAAGCTATAGCTGCCCATTTTAAAGGCAGTACTGTATGTGTCACCTTTCTTCAGAGTCCTTGACTTTTACTATTTAAATCATCCTGCACTGCCACATTCACAACTGTGGTTTAAGCTTCAGTGCTCCAGTGGTGTCACTGGAGCTGGTTAGCTTTCATGGACTTTTCAATCTGAAACAATCTTCATCAAGTTATACTTATCTTAAACTATGTATTTAATATGGGGTGGATTCAGGCCACAATGTTGACAGTATTCCTTTAAATCAACATGAGTGAGGTTCGGGGTGCCACCTCAGGTGGGGGTCCCTGGCTGGAATACTTAGAGTACCCGAGATCATTATTCTAAGAACCAGGAAACAGATTTCATCCAGTGTTCTAGGCTAAGAAGATTGTCCTTTTTAAAATAAACACGGAGAGGATTTAGTTGATGATTATGATCTGCTATGTGTGCCCTGCCCCCTAGAAATTATCCTGGCATAACATCCCTGGGCTGATTAATAAACTTTCTTTACATAACACTGACTTTGTGTCTTTATTGGGGGGAGAGGTGTCTGTACTTCTGTGCAAGTGAAACAAATGTAATTACAATATACACAAAATGTAGCAGAGGTGAATCGTTTGTCTAGCCAGCTGCCAGAGATGAAATCAGCACACAAGATCATTGTTAAAGGCTAGAAAACTAAGACCACACACACAGTCATGGCCATTGCTTACACCCCTTTTGTACATCTGTCAGTGCAACACCTAAGCACTGTTTGGTTAAGAACCTGTACAAGTCACAATGAAATAGCTTAGGCTGCAGGGTCAAATCCCACCACAGTCACTTGTGAGTTTGTATAAAACCATCATCTCAGTGTTAGTCTTTGTGTACAACTTTATAGTAGCATGATGCCATGGGAAACAAATGAAGTTTGTACAAATTACATGGCATGTAAACCTGGGTTACATTTATTCAGTCTGATCATGTCACCAGTGCCCAAACCTAGGTGTGATGTTAAAGCTTGGTCAGAGAACATTTACAGGTATGCTGCAAAGGTGAAAAAAAAAACTTGTCTCAACAGTAACACTTTCAAGCTATCCAGGTCTATCAGCATCCAACAAAGAAAAATGAAACAAATTCTAGGTAGTGTCCACTTGGTAAACATAAATGAAATTCATGTAGCACAACTTGACTTACAAATATTCATTACAATGTATGGCATATCTGAGATGAATTATAAATGTATCACAATTATGGCCATTACTTACATCCCTTTGTCACATCTGTCAACGCAACACTTAAGTGCTACTTGGCTAACAAAATGTAAAAGACATAATGGAAGAGAGCACCGTGTGGGTTCAAATTCCAACACATCTACACATATGTCTTTAAATAACAGCATCTTAATGCTACACATTGACCACATATTTAAAATAACATGATGCCAAGGGATGCAAAACAAGTTTGTGCTAATGACCTAGCACTTATATCAGGTATAAAATAATTTGGTCTGAGACCACCAATGACAAACTGACAGTTGTAATGTAATAGCTTGGTATA